>OW569408.1:7790921-8316517 GCA_937654795.1 Cistogaster globosa
GCCAGATATAATATTTCAAGCTTTAGTCAACGCTTTCTTTTGTTTAAATGAATATTTTTTATGCTACAAGGAAGGTGTATTAACAAAAAATTATATAGTTAAAAACTTTAATGTTCCCATAGAAAAGTTTAAGTTGTAGGCAGACTCTTAAAATTTTTATAAGTTTCGCATATATGGAGTATATTTATGTAGTAACATCTCTATTATAACGACCACCTTTGAAATTAAAAATTACCCAGCATATTCTGCGCTATAGTGACAAATTAAAAAAAATTAAATTGGAAAGTAAATCATGTTCCCATAGAAAATGAAAAGATGAAGCTTAAACCCGAAGGCTGGCCTATACACGCTTCGAAACCAACCGTGTGTCAGTGCAAACCGAACTTGGTGGTTTAGTTTACTATGCAAGTTGCAAAAATCGAATCGTATATAGACTTGTAACGGTTAATATTTATTGTTTTTTAAAATTATGTTATATCATCTTAATTGCTGCATTGGCGCAATAACTGTGGCGGTTGCAAAACGCTTTTGAGGTTTTCCTATATACAAATAAAAATTATAATTATAAAGAATGAAATCATAGTTTGTAACTATGCTTTAAAGTTGATAAGGTTAAGGTATTAACGACATTAAACGTCAGTTACTGCATCCATTTTAAGGAAGCGTAGTTCACAGACGTTTTTAGCCCAAATAACAACCAAACAGTAATACTTTGTACTGTAGAGGACCTAAAGAAAAATGGAAATAATTCATTAATTTTTAAACAGTTAGCCCGATTGTATTTACATGGCTATAATAGTAAAAAGGTTAAATAAATTATGCTTACTATGTAACCTAGGGTAGCGTAAGGTAGATAGACGCGAAGAATATTTATGAAGGATGTAGCAATCTAGAAAATACTATATTATATTCTGTCGCCAGGATTTAATATTCCTATAATCTGTAAAAAAAATAAAAATTTATCAGTGGATAAGTAGAATTTTCTTATGAGTCAAAATATTTGCTGTTGAGTATATTAATGAAATCCAATATTAGGTTATATCCAGTTTCATTGCGAAACAGCTGTGTAGAGTATCTCCAATGTTTTTTTATAAATTATTTTCAGACATTTGATTTGAATTACCTGTAGTTTCTTAATTTGAGTTTTTGCTGTCTTATACCATATTGGACATACATACGTTAAAGTTGGTCTTATCACAGTCTTGTAAGTAAGTTTTTATTTTTAATAGTAAGATTTGAACCATAATTAAGTAAGGGCCACAAAGCTCTAGATACTTTAAGCGATATTTTGCAGATTTCTGTTATGTGTTTCACAAACTTTAATTTCTTGTCTAAGCGCATGCCAAGGTATTTGGCCTTATTTTGGACTGTTATTAGTTCGTTATTGAAACGTAACTGACGGTTTGGTAAACGTGTTGGGGAGTTGTTAAAAGGAAAAATGATGCTCTGTGTTTTGCTGGTGTGGATTTTTATCTTCCATTTGTAAAAATATTTCGCGCAGGCAGCAAATCCTTTTTCCATTTTCTTTAATAGAGCCTTTGTCAGTTTACTGGACGTTATTAAGGCTGTATCATCTGCATAGTATGTATGTAATTAGGTGGAGTGAAGTTTCAATACAAATGGACTAGCCGTTTAAAAACTACAGAATTATTTCCATTTTTTTTTAAATCCCCCTCTGTGTGTTGCTGATAATTTTGTTTTTCGACTATCACATATGGGTTCTCTGCACTTCAAAGGCGTCAGTTTTTGACACTAACAAAGGTATTATGCTTCATAGCTTAATAAAATTTTAGTAAGAGTTAATAATATTTAATAATTGTTGTTTTGTTATACTCTAACTAACTTTGTTAAACAAATGACCAAGAGCTTTTATTCGTCAGAGAATTTTATTTACGCATAAGATCCAATAATTTGTAGAGAATTCAATAACTGTATTCGCATATTTTAGTTTTTTAATATAACTAGTTAAGAAATTTTTTGTATTTATAGATCAATAAAAAATAAAAAAAATAAAAAATATAAAATTTTAAATTTAATACAAATGAACAATACAATAAAAACAACTTCTAATCAAATTTATTCGGAACCTCTTTTCGCTAATGCTGAGGTCCGTACATATAATACTACTTTGATATGCCGGTACTGCATTAATTCCCAAATGAACTAGTCTCATAAGTTCACAAGCTAAAAATAAATGAGTGCAGCTTTTTGAACCCAAAACAATAACAGCGTTAAATTAAAAATTTTATAGTTTTAAGGCAAAATTATTACAGATTTTCTAAAAAGAACGAGCATCTCTTAGGGTACATTCTTGCGGCAGTTCTACCAAGTTTTGCAGCTTTTGCACGATCAGCTGTTGCGGATAACAACTTTGATTTTAAATTGGAAAGGTAGCAGGAACAATTTTCCTTTAAATTTTAATAAATTTAATATTTATGACGCGAAATCATCAAAACAATTTTTAAAATTATTTATATCGCATTAATAACTAAGTTGTTCTTTCAAAGTCACAATTAAACCAATTATTAATATGTCCTCGAAATCATTTTTTTAAATCTTATTTTTACTACTCAAAACTATGCGTCGTTTAATTATATGCTTTTGACAGCTGGGTTGATGTTAGATGCCGTCAATGTAAATGAATGATTCACATTTTCTACATCTTTCATGCGTTTCGCCGAGATGTTAGTGAGTGTAAAAAGCCTATATGTCGAATCTTATATACCCTTCACTATCTACATGTAAATCAGCATAAAAAATTCTTTCCTACCATTGAGCTTTTCTGTTCAAAAAATATGTTTTTCCGATAATTGTAATTCCAGCATTACAAACGAAAGTTGAAAAAAAGATTAAAAAAAACGTGTGACCCTTTGGTCGCTACTTCAAAGGTCATGGCCCAATCTTGCTGATATTCAATAGACAAATTTTCCAACCTATGTCTGATCGATTGGCGTTTCTAAAAATTTCTTTGGCTCACGCAGTGCCTTGGCAAAGTTGATTTCAACACGAAAACGGACGGAAAGACTATATATACTTTATGGGGTCGGAAATGGATATTGCAAGAACTAAAAACAGGATGACAAACTTAAATATACCCTTTTCCATCTGTGGTGAAGGGTATAAAAAGAATAAGAACAAGAGAGAAATAGTAAAAAAATGTATTAAATTTTTTTTGAAGCTAAAACTTATGGGATGGTGCTTCAAAGAGTTTTTTGGAGTACAGAAGAAAGCGAAGAAGCTTATCGGTGACAGTAGGCTTTCCAGCTCAACACTGGTTGATCTAGTGAAATCAGAAAACTTGTTTCTGAAAACCTTAATTTCGTGTGCGCAACACGATCTACATTAGGAGCCATTGAATCGCTCTACTCAAAACAATGAAAACTGTTTTTAAGACTAACAGTTCGTATGTGGATTAAGCTCCCTGTAGAATGTTCACAAATACTTCCGTCTAGACTTCATTTCACAGCCTGATTTCCTATTTCTGGCACAATGCATTGCTTGAGTAGGGGTTATTCTCTTAAAAAATATTACATAAAATAGATTTTTTAACATATGCAACGTGGTATTTACTAAATGTCCATAATCCTGAGCCTTATTACACAGAAAATTAATTTTGAGACAGACACAGATAGTTATTGCCCTCCTTCGGTCAGGGGGTAGACATTACGCCACAGCGATTGGAAGTGATCTTACTAAGCAAATATGAAATAACTTCAGAATTTAAATAGAAAAATCATTTGGAAGTTATTTTATTTTCTTTCCTTCTGTTTAATTAAACAACACACTTGCTATTGATGGAAGCACAAGATTCTTCAGCTCTTTTTTTATCTTAGGTACAATCGAACACTTTTTTACATTTTACACAAAGGGTTGCCTAATCTTAGTCTCGTAACAAAGCTTTTTTTTAGTTTTCAGCGGTTATAATTCAGTATCAAGTCATATCGAATTTCTATACTAGAATGAATACTCTAACCTTTAATGCAATATTTAGTGGTTATCAGAGTAGGAATTTACTCATGAGTGTGCAGCACACGTGCCAAAATTTGTATACATGCCCATGAATAAGAGCTAATTTTTTTGTGTGCCTACTAAAGGCACATGTGCAAGTTCAACTTGCTTAGGCACACTTCATGTGCTACTATTAAAATGAATTGCACATTTCAAGTGCCGCTCTTAAAATGAATGGCACATGAATGCACACAATCTTGCACTTTAATATATGTCGAAGACGAAGAAGTACAATGATAACAACAAAAAATCGTGGTGCTTTGTTGTTATTGTATGTGTAGTTTTACAAATAAAAAAGATTTTTCTTGCGTCTTTCATCAACAGGCAGTAGTTGATTAAAAACACAGTATGCAAAATCGTTATTCCAACACCACTATATCTTTTTGTTGTTTCGCTCTTTTATTAAGATGGCCTTAATTTAACTGACAATCAGAGTAGAAAAAAATTAAATTTGCTATTTATTACAGATAATTTTATGTATGATAGTACTAGATATGAATGTAGAATGAGTACGTAGAAGATATTCCGATACTTAACTAAATTTGTTAGTTATGCTAGAAAAATCTTATTAAAAGACCAAAATTAAATAACGAATATAGTTAGTAATGGAAAAAACAAATTTATATTAAAATTCTTAGAATTTTGCCACCTGTTCTTGGTTTTACGGAATTCTAAAAGTTGAGAATACAGCAGTAGATGTAAAATTTTATTTTTTCATCTAATTAAAAATATTAATCCCCTTAAATTGAAAGAGAAGATTTTCCCAGAAATTTCACAATTTTATGGCCCATAAAATGTCAAAAATGCAATATATATTAACAGGTATATAACCCGTTCGCTTTGAAATTTACATAAAAAGCATGTTTATTATTCCACTTTAAATGTGCACTAAGTACATATGTATGTTTGTGTATATCAGGGGTTCTCATCCAATTCCTGCTCACGGAACCCTAGTAAGCTAATTTTTTTTCGTGGACCCCTGTGAAACCCAAGTTCAAAATAAAACTTTAATTATTGTTAAAAACATTGTTTTTTCGGTTCTTCATGCGAACCCCTTGGATGGTTGCTACGGACCCCCAGGGGTCGACGGACCTCCATTTGAGAACCGTTGGTGTATATCATGTACACTAATACGGTTTTCATGTAAGGCAAACCGTTACCTGTATATCCTCAATAAACAAGAAGGAAGTTTCTTATATTTTTTTATACAAATTTGTCCTAAAATATATTTAAAATCTATTTAAATATTTTATGAATACCACAGTTTGACTTCGCACACTCACATACATACATATTTCCAAATAAATTAATAGTGAGCTCGCTCCTGTAATTTATTTTTGCTACTAACTAATTATCAAATTTCCAGTACAAATTATACCATTATTGTAACAAATAATTTATTAGTGCTGTACACATAACGATGCTGCATACTGTATCAGTTACTGCCTGTTGATGAAAGACCGAAAAAATCTTTTTTATTTGTAAAACTACGCAGTTAAAATTATTTTCATGTGGGTAAATCAGAGCTGTAAACGGATCATTTTTTTAATCGTTCTTGCGAATCATTCCCACATTAAATGGCAATTTTTTAATGCATTCATTCCACACAAAAATTAATTGAATTACAATTTTAATGCATTAACAATGAATTAAAATTCTTGATTGCTATTCACTAGCTCACACGAAGTCAATGAGTTAGAATTTAAATTCTACCACAAGATAGCTCTTGTGAATGCATTCGAATTAGAATTTAAATGGATTTCTTATGAAGATAAACGTCGTGAATGCATCTAATTAACTGAATTAGAATTTGAATGCAATTATTGGAAGGAAAAAAAAATTGAAGGCATTCATTTTATTTGCAATACATAATTCGTTTTTAGTTAAAAATTTTACAGTGTGTGTTAATACATCGGCTATGGTAAACGCTGTAGAAAAGTAAAAGGGTATTACAAAATTGACGTGATTTTGACCATTATTGTGTTATCTTTGGAACTATAAAAGATAAAAACTTGAAATTTACGCAGTGTATGTTACAAGTCGACTTTAACATAAATTGCAATTGAAAGTAAAATGTATGCTGATAGTTAAGTTAACCCAATCATGATTTGAAATCCTTCAGATATTTAGGTATATAAAAAACTGCAATCTTAAATATTAAAAAAAAAAATGTATTTATCGCCTTTATGGAATTTGTCGGCGAAAAATATAAATATGAGTGCAATAAGGAAAGTACAATAATATCTATCCACTTTTTAGTCCTTTAATTTCATTTGAATTTTTATGATTTAGTAGATAAAACAATCCAAATGAACAACATCATTAGTTACCTGCCATTTTCATAATGTAGCACGGGCAACAAAAAAATGGCTGTTCAATGATCTATGTTATTTTTTTTTTTTTTGCTAGCACCAAATTGAGGGGTAGGTACTTTATTCCTTATCTAGGTATAAAAAAATCTTGTTTTTTTATTATTAAAAAAAGACAAAAATATCTTCTATACCTTCCTAAAATGTTTAATTCATAAACTTTGTAACAGTTTCTACGAAAGATGTCATTATGAGTGTAATCAGGAAAGTACCTAAACTTCAAATTGATACTAGCAACAAAACAAAAAAAAAAAAAAAAACTTGGATCATGGATCATACTAACATAGTTGTTCACATGTAGTATAAATTTAAGGTTTTCTGACTTTAATGTTGATATATATATATATATATATATATATATATATATATATATATATATATATATATATATATATATATATATATATATATATATATATATATATATATATATATATATATATATATATATATATATATATATATATATATTGTTTTGTTATTGCTATAATATTGATATTTTTCGTGGAAACTGTTACAAATACATTTTATTTTGTTTTTTATATTTAAGATTACAATTTTTTATATACCTGAATATATATTTTACTTTCAATTGCAATTTATGTTAAAGCCGACTTAGTAACATACACTTCGTAAATTTCAAGTTTTCGTCTCTTTTAGTTCAAAATGTACCACCATAGTTGTTAAAATCACGTCAATTTTGTAACACCCTTTTACTTTTCTATCGCGTTTACCATAGCCGATGTAGTAACACACACTGTAAAATTTTTAACTAAAAGCGAATTATGCATTGTAAATAAAATGAATGCCTTCAATATTTTTTTCTCCCAACAATGCATTCAAATTTTAATTCATTTAATTTGATGGCGATTGAATGCATTCACGACGTTTATCTTCATAAGAAATCCATTCATTTTTTAATGCATTTGCTTGCTGGTGAAGTGAATGCATTCACACAAATTTTCTTCATAATAAATTCATTCAAATTTATTTACTTTGTGTGGACAAGTGAATGGCATTCCAGAATTCTAATTTATTGTGAATGCATTCATGTTTTATTTCCATTCATTTTTTTGAACAGATAAATGTATTAAAATATTTTAATCACGGTGAGTTAAAAGCCAACTATGAATCATTCCTTTACAGCTCTGGGGTAACCATTCAACACATACAATAACAACAAAATACCACGATTTTTTGTTGTTATCATTGTACTTCTTCGTCTTCGACATATATTAAAGTGCAAGATCGTGTGCCTTCATGTACCACTCATTTTAAGAGCGGCACTTTAAATGTGCCATTCATTTTAATAGTGGCACATGAAGTGTGCCTATGCAAGTTAAACTTGCACTTGTGCCTTTAGTAGGCACGCAAAAAAATTAGCTCTTATTTATGTGCATGTACCCATTTATTTTGCACGCACATTCCTCTTCATGTACAAGTGCCGCACATGAGTGTGCAAATCCGTACCCTGGTGGTTATATTTGATTGTTCTACTAATCTCACTAATTCCATTTGTTGGGCTTGTTATTATTCCTGAACTCTAAGCCATTTAGATTACTCCCAGTGATCGCTGCAAATATTTTCTGACTTTGGATCTTCATGTCAGTGAAGGCCACAATGCAACGTTCGTTATTATTTAAACACACTTAGCCACACCAGGATAAAAGTCATATTTTCAATCAAGAAATTTGTTGTCAGATTTCGATTTCGGTTTCGTTTAATGGGTGAAAAAATAATGAAAGTTTTTATAAATTCGTTCATTTCTTTAACATCTTGACCTTTGAATCTAAAGACAATTTTTTTTCAATAATTATAAGAAATATCTTCTGTCTTTAATACAAACATTAACAAAAAATATTCAATTTAAACTAATTATTATAAAGTAGTTTTAATTTTATGTTCGTTCTAATTAACAATGCACATTGGGGCGGAAAAATGGTAATACTCATGAAACTTTTAAAATACTGCTAAGATATTGTTTAAAGCAATAATAAAGTAGTCAGCTTTTAAATTAAGAGGAGACTACAAAAATAAACGTGCTAAACGATGTAAGCCTAGTTTTTTTAAGTGACATTTTATTGCTAATTGTTTTACTAAATAATTAAAAAATAGGTTTTAGGTTTTTATTATCAAGGTAAAAATTTAGAAAGTAGGAAGTACCATAATTTTTTTTTAAGTTTTAAGTATTTTTTAATGACTTTTCTAGAAATTGACTTCAAGAACTTTGAAAGTTTATTAGTTCAATTATTTTTTATTTAATATTTATATTTGATACTGAATTAACAAAGCTGCGGGTCATAAAAAAATAACATATGAAAAAAACATCACGAAAATTTTTAAATTATCTAAAATTTTAAAACGCACTTTCATAGCCTTCACTCACTCACTCCACTTTTTATAGCCTTCCCAGATTGTCGATTTTTTAATTGAATAAAAAAAGTCTATAACGACAAGTCCCTTTACGCTTAACACTCGTAAAAAATATAATTTAACCAAAAAAAGTTCCGTCTATCCATGAAACCTTTCATGCAATTAAAAAATTGAAATCTTATTAGAAACCGAAAATTCAGAAAAAACTTTAGATTTCATAAAGAAAATTAACTTAACGATCGAAATTTTTTAAGAATTTACATTTTCTCAAAAATTTTAATTTTACTAATTTAATTTGATGTGTACATATTTTTAAACAGTTGTAGACAGACGCTTGAATTTTACAATCAGCTTTAATTGCTATTTAAAGGGTGTACCAATATTTAATGTAATTTGATGTATGTATATGGCTGAACTTTAAAACCGTTATAGACAGAATGCTGAAACTGAAAAGGGGCCTGTATTGCTAAGCCCGCTATATCAACAAGTTTATAATTTGATTTTAAAAAGTGAAGGGTGTTTCCATATTTGATGTACATTGATTTATAAGGCCCTATCATTTGAACCATTATAGATAAACGCTTGCAAGTTGGAGAGAAAGTCGATTGCTATGACCGTTGTAGTAACAAGTTTTAATATTCAAAATTATAAATTAAAGGGCCATCTTTTCTAACAGTTGTAGACGGCCGCTTGAAATTTTCAACGAACCTGTGTTGCTAACTCCGCTATAACAAGTACAAAAATTGGATTTGGAAAATAAAGGGTATCCCAATAGTTGGTGTAATTTGATATACATATGTGACCGAACTTTTGAATCGTTATAGAGAGAACGTTGAAACTTTAAAGGTACCCATATTTCTATAATTTGAGTTTAGAAACTAAAGGGTGTTCCTAAATCAATGTAATTTGACCTATATGGCCGTATCTTTTAAACCGTTGTATACAAACACTTGAAAATTAGACAGAATGTCCATTACACTGCTTGGTATACTAAGAAGCATAAATAACTTAAATTGTAAATTAAAGGATCTTACAATAGTTGATTTAATCTGATGTACATATATTGCAAAAATGGTAAAGCGTCTTAGGCAGACGGTTGAAATTTACAAAGAACCTGATTGCTAATACAACTGCAAGTATATATTTTAATTTATAAATTA
This sequence comes from Cistogaster globosa, assembly GCA_937654795.1. Taxonomy (NCBI): domain Eukaryota; kingdom Metazoa; phylum Arthropoda; class Insecta; order Diptera; family Tachinidae; genus Cistogaster; species Cistogaster globosa. The sequence goes on from OW569408.1 coordinate 7,800,832, forward strand.
AAGGGTGCCCCTATAGTTGCTGTTATTTAATGTATATTGCCAAACTTATGAACCGTTAAACAAGTATAAAGTTTGGAGATGGATTATAAGGGTGTCCCAATAGTTAATGTTATTTGCTGTCTGTGTCCATACTTTTAAACTGTAGACAGACAGATGAAATCTGTTTGACGTCGGTTTTTTTTTTTGCAAAAATTATTAAAGTCGTGAAAGAGCAATTGTTACTATAGTTCTAGATTTAACTTCTGCAGTAGCTCGCAAGCGTAAAATATTATCAAGAGAGAGCAAATATAATTTCAAAGCGGAAATATATAAAGCTTTAAACTTTACTGGATTCATTATTTTAAAGATATTGGTTTTTTTGTTTTCTTGTTGAAAAACTTGGGGGGTATTTATACGTTATTGAGGCTAAAATATCCATAAGATGGTGCTAAACTTTGTTTTAATAGCAATTGTGTCGAAAACCTTACCTATGAGGTTAGCGCTCCCTTTCATTGACTGTTAATATTAAATATTATCTGAACCGACTGAGCTATAGCCTTAATGTTATTATTCAATAAACTTTTATCAATTCCCTTTAAAATAAAACAAAAATGACTGCTTGATTTTATATAATATTTTAATTAATCTTTTAAAAATCTATATATTAAAAAAGTTATTGAAAAATTAGTCAACAGAATAGCGCCATCTGCTATAATTTTAGTTTAGTTAGTATTTTGAGTAAACATATCACTTTTAAATACGTTCGTACTATACTTTTAGCAGTGTTAAGGATAACTAGTAATGCGTGGTGCCGCCTTTGCTTGAAATCACTTCGTAATTTCGGTTGGAAAATCAATTGTAAAGTTTTTCAATATAATTTAACGAAATTGTGGACCAAACGTGTTTAATGCCTTTGGTTAATTCGCTTTTTGCATTGTATTGTTACCCGACTCGTACACTCTTTTAGCCAACCATCCCCAGACGTTCTCGATTATATTTAGGTCGGCCGAGTATGGTGGCCATTCAAGGAGGTCACATTTTGGCTCTGAAACCACGATTTAATAGATCGCGGTGTGTGGATTGGAGCATTATCGTGCTGAAAAATGCCACTTTATATTTGAAAATAAGTTTTGAACGTCTTAAAAACGTTACTGTAGTTTTCTGCATTCATACGTGATGTTAAAAACTGTAACTCACAGGTGCCATGAGAGGATATTGCTCCCCACACCATTACACCGCCCACCCAGCTGTGCAAGCGATCCAAATAATGTTCCTCCTTACGTAGATCATGAAAATAATAATTATACCCATCGGGACCTTCTTAATTAAATTTCTTTTCATCTGAAAACACTACTTTATGACCAAGTCACGTACGTTCGAGCAAACTTTAAGCGCATTTCTTTCTAAGTAAATTAAGTGGTGTTTTTTTTAGTTTTTGTCTCTGTAGGTGTGCAGCTTGTCTAATCACTCTTTGAACCGTTGACAACCTCGCCTTAACACCAGTTTTTGCCTTGATTTTCGTAAACGAGTCGTGCGAATTTGATGCTTGCCTCAGTATTGCTCGCTTTTCTGCTAGGGAAAGTATTCGATTATTTCTGCCCTTGAAATTTTTTCCATGATATTTATCATTTCTAAGAATACTGGCAACCGTTTTTCTGTGCCTTCTAGTTTTTTCGGCAATTTTATGGAAGGATAGTCCAAAATTAGAGTAGGCTTTAATTTTTGCTTTTTCTTTCAAAGATAAAATTGTTGCTCTTCCCATTTTATATGTTTATTTGAAGACAAATACTATTTAAAGTTATTTTAATTGTCAAAATCTATTTTAAATGTTAAAACAAGCCAGATAACTAACTTGATGACGCAAAATATGTGGTATAAGTGGAAGCAAAATAGCAAATAATATTTAAAATTCTTCTATGGTGCTTTAATTTCTTGTGAGATATATAACACAAAATGATTGCAAATTCGAAATAAAAATTGCGAATTTGCGTACAAAAGGAAGGAAGTAGAAAACAAAAAACAGAAACAAATGAGCGAGCTAACCTGATGACCTAACCTTTAAGGAAGGATTTTATAGCATTCGTTATTTGTAACGTTCCGAGGCCTTTTAATGCCTTGAACCTAAAAGGTTTATATTGGTATTTTTAAATCATTGAATAAAGGTTCACAATCAAATATTGAAATTGTTCTCAACCAGACTATAAAATATTGATCTGAAAACATTGAATTGAGTAAAAAAATAAATGTGAAAAAAAAATTAAAATAGTTACTCAATGGTAACTGCGTTTTTGTATAAAAGATTTTTGCATTGCTGAATATGAATATAGTTCTCATTTAATGAATTTGGCTTGAGATACCTTTTGAATTTTTTATACAAAATTTAGGATAGAAGCCACTAATGAGCTATATGAACAGTAGCGAAATTACCTTATGGATATGCTTTCCACGCAGTAAAACACTTTAGTTTTTAATTTTAAATAATAAATTTTTTATAAGTGCATCATAAATTATTTATATTTGAAGCAGTTTGGCACAATCAATGTAGATTTTCATTGAAAGGGTTTTTTAAAGACTTCAAGGAGAACTATTTCTTAAATTAAGAATTTTTTGTTTTTGTACAAACAAATTTCATATTATGGACTTTTTAAGGCGGACTCGAAGCTATTTTTTTTTTAAAGAGAAGTAGCACTTCAGACAATGATGCCTATTTAGTTATTTTTGTAACCGTACTACATTCTTTAGAAAAGATGAGAGATAAGACAGGTGGTGAAAAGAGAAAGATAGGTATAGCCATTTTATTATTATTTTACTTCGCCGGCGAATATGCTATTAAGAAGTACCGACGAAGAAGGCTGCATGTTTAATGTTAAATCTGAATATGTATTTTATATCATTAAACAGAAAAAAACATTTTTTATTTTTGGTTGCCGCAGGGGTTGAACCCTGGTTAACCAGGTTTGTAGCCAACGTGTTTACCACTTCGACTACAGCAGCCTCAAATCAAGGGAGATTTTTTATAGACTGCCAGCCAGTATAAAAAGCAAGGAATTACGCTGACTGCATCTAAACCAAAAGCATACATTTTTGTAAGTTAGTAATTGCCGGGTGCAGGTGTTTTAAGTTGTTCTATTGTTTGCAATATTTACTTTGTTATTTATAGAATTATTGTTAATTTGAAAACCTTAGTTTCTGTTGTTATATACCTGTAATAAAAAATTTTCATTATTAAAAACTTTCTTAGGCAGTTAACATAGATAAACATATTTTCTTGTTAAATAAATATTATTGTAAAATAAATTCTTTTTAAAACATATTGCATATCTAAACCTACAAGTGAAGATCCTGCCAATGAATTTGAGCGACTAGTGAAATATAGCCTCAATATTAAATCAGGGAAATGTGTGTTTGGAGTTTCTAGCATAGATTTTCTGGGTCAAAATATTTCAGAAAAGGGAATTAAACCCTCAGGTGATAGGGTTACTGCAATTCGTAGTTTTGAGAAACCTAGTTCGGTTAAGCAAATGCAAAAATTCAATGGAATTATCATGGGTATATTCCAAATTTAGCAGGTCTACTGAGTCCTATTCATGAAATGCTTACGAATGCTCTAAGGGGAAGGAGAAAGATTTTGGATCGGGACAATAAAACTGAAAAAGCTTTTAACCAAGTAAAGGAAAGTTTTGCCGCAAATGTTTTGCTAAGTCATGTTGATCCTAAAGCCCGGTTATCATTAACTGTTGATGAGTCAGCGTTTGGTGTTCTGCAGCAGACTCGGTATAAAGAAGTGGAGCCATTGGATTTATTTTCAAAGAAATTTACGCCGTCTAAATTAAAATACAGTACTTTCGATAGGGAGCTCTTAGCTGTTTATCCTAATGTCAATTATTTTCGGCATATGTTGGAAGGTAGACTTTTTACGATCTACACTGATCATAAACCGTTGGTATTTGCATTAGATTCCAAACCAGATAGGAGTCCGAGACAAACAAGACATCTTGAATATATGTTTTTTACAATTTACGAATGATATTCAACATATAGGGGTGAAGGCTTTTGAAGTGAATTCATTATCCAACGCTGATATAAATATTAAAAATATGTTTGAAGATCAGCAGATTGACTCAGAGCTGAAGTATATACTAGGAGATAGTAGTAATCAGCTTGATTTAAAGTTAATAAGGATACCTTACTTTAATATTGAATTATGGTGCGATGTTTCTTCAAATAATCCTCGGCCATTTGTTCCAAGCAGGTTAAAGAAAACGGTGTTCGCGAAATTACATTTTATTTCTAATCCCGGCATTAGAGCGACACAGAAAATGATTTCCGATCGATATTTCTGGCTGAAAATGGGAAGAGATACATATTTATATATGGACAAAAAAGAGCTTAAGTTGTCAGAAATCTAAAGTTATAAGACATTCCAAAAGGTTTATTTGAACATATAAATATTGATATTGTGGGTCAATCATCACCGTCTTTAGGGCATAAGTATATTTTAACAATTGTTGACAGGTTTACAAGATGGCCTGAGGCTTATACGCTCGTAGATATTTCTGCTGTCACTGCAGCTAAGGTATTTTTAAATAACTATGTAAGTAGATTTGGAGTTCCTATGAGAATAACTAGCGATGAAGGATCACAGTTTACATCGAAATTATTTAAAGAACTATCGAATTTACCGGGTAGTCGTAAAATTACCACTCCGTCTTATCATCCTCAAGCAAATGGTATCGTTGAAAGATTTCATCGTCAATTGAAATCAACCATATTAGCTAGTAATTAAGCAATACTTTGGTATGATATTCTTCCGATGGCTCTTCTAGGCTTACGATCGGTTTTTAAGGAAGATTTGCAAGCTACTCATGCTGAGATGGTTTATGGACAGAGTTTACGTTTACCAGGAGATTTTGTAGTTCCAAATAAAGGACATGCCTCTTCAGATCTTATAGGTGATCTGAAAAAGTACTTTAAGAATATTCATTCTAGTTTATCACATCATAACGGCTGTAAATGGATAGTTTATATTCCAAAGGATCTATCTAGTTGCAAATATGCATTCAAAAGAGTCGAGCAGAAGCGGTCGTTGCAGCAGCCGTATGAAGGGCAATACAAAGTAATTGAAAGGGATTAAAAGTTTTTTAAACTTGAAATTGAAGGTTATTGCTGTTGATAGAATTAAGCCAGCTTTCGTGGAGAAGCCAGAGAACGAGGCACACACAATTAAAAAGAAGAAGCATGTTTCATTTAACTTGTTGAATATAAATAGTTAACATTTTTTTCGGAAGGGGGAGTGTTGTAGGTATTTTAAGTTGTTCTATTGTTTGCAATATTTACTTTGTTATTTATAAAATTATTGTTAATTTAAAAACCTTAGTTTCTGTTGTTATATACTTTTCAAAATTGTAATCAAAAATTTTCATTACTAAAAACTTTCTTAGGCAGTTAACATAGATAAACATATTTGTTTGTTAAAAAAATATTATTGTAAAATAAATTTCTTTTAAAATATATTGCATATCTACACCTACACCGGATACCTTCAGGCCATAGAGAACTATATTACCAAGCAGGGTTCGATACTGAAGGATTTTACGATCAAGCAGCGTATCAGATTGATTGGTACGCTTATGTGATATGCTAATGATTAGCTTTGAATCTTATTGCATTGAATAGATCGATGGCGTGCATACTCACAATGGAGAAAAACGCGGGCGATCATGTGATTCATTATACGGTGTAAAGGTTTTCTGTTATAAAATAAAACATAGATTCATTACAACAGACCAAAAATAGAAGGCGATTAATGTAACGAATCCGACCAGCTTGTTTTGATGACCCTGTCAAAATATGTTATTGTAATCTTAAAAAAATTGAATTAATTGCGTTGCAATAAAAAGAGAAAATGTTGAAAATTAAAAAGAATGATTAAAAAATGTGACTTTCCATTTCACTGTAAAAGCTTGTTGAATGTATTTGCAAAGTACTTCAACGAGTTTGATATTAAAATATGACGAGAGCTTTAAATCTAGTTTTTACCTGTTTTTGTAATTTACCTAAAAATGTTAAAACATTGGATTGTTAACCAACAAGAAGAGCTAAAATGAGATCTCTTCGTATCTCTTGGCGTTAAGTTCAAAACCTGTAGCCGTTGCCTATCAACGGTGCAACTAAGTTGTCTTTATTCTAGGGAAACTATTAATTAGGGTTAATCGACTAAATGTAGTTAGTCAATCTTCTTTGAACTTTTGTTTAAAGAATCTAACATAAGAATGTAGTTGTTTAAAATATGAACACAACTTATGAGAAACTCTTTGTAAAATTTTAAAATGTTTTCTAATTTATTTTAGGTAAGATTGAACCACATGCATCTAGCTTTAATATGGGTTATTTAGTATCACCATACTCGTATTCAAATGGGGGAGCCGGGGGTCTGCCAGTTACAATGGTAAGTATTAAAATCAGTGTTTTCTTACGAAGCATAATAAGCCTAAACCATTTAAGATTTTGAATAATTATGTAAAAGAAATCATTATAAAATCATGAATATTCTTAATGTGTATTTCGTGCTTTTGAACAGAACAATAAGACCTGAAAAGTAAAAAAAGTTTTAAATGAAATGGTGTCGTTTTTACAAGTTATCTGGAATCGTTTTTGTTTAAGTCCTAACGGTTATGTATTCTTTCATATTTATTTATATTACTTAATGCATGTGTATATATGTATGTTCCTTGGAAACGTAAACATGTTTTGATTAACATGCAAAACCATAATAAATATACATATGTATGTATGTATGTATGTATGTATGTATGTATGTATGTACGTGCTTAGCCATACATAAATATTATACAGTAAGGTACAAAACTGTTGCTAAAATTATCGCTCAATTTTGCTTATTTAAATTTTTTTTAATTTATTCGATGCAGAATTTCGGCATAATACAAAATAAAAAATTTATAAATGAACCTATATAAACTAACAAATATATTTATGCATTTAGGGTTTTGACCGTAGGTGAAAACTCTGGATCCACTGCTGTTCATGTTTTTCGCCCAAAAGCTGCAATTTATTTTAGATTTGACTACTAGTAAAATGACTTTCATACTTTTAGGAAAAGTTTTGGCATAATCGTTGAAAATATGACCTTCGTTATGAAATAGTCTGTCCACAACTTCTGTATTAACGTCAAAGTAACAATTTTTCTGTGTTTCTCCCATATTCAACACTTTTGTTAAGTTGCAACCTTGAGTAATAAACTTTATTTATGTTTTGTTAAATTTAAGACCAGGATAATACTGTTCAGGCTCCAGTGTGCACTGCTAACTAAAGCTGCTTTCACACGAGATGTTGTTACCATCTTACTATTTACACTGCAAAATTTATACATGCCGTGTTTAAAACTTTGCTTTTGTTCAAGTCAGATGAAAAAAAAAAATATATTTAAAGTGTGTTTTTTTTATCAGTAAATTAATAGTTCTGACAGACATACATATGTAATTACATATGTTTTTCAAAGTTTATATGTCAAATGCAAGAGCATCTGGCACGAATGTAGATTTCTTATTACAAAAAAAAAAGGCATTTATTCTTAGAAAAGATATTGCTGTACAACAACTTACAACATTTAAATTTATGGGTGAAACATAGAAAATGGCAAGACCTGAGGCCAAATAAGTAAGTAAGTAAGTTTGTTTGTAAATAAGAGCTCTACGTATATATGAAATTTGTCATATTTTATGCATCAGGCTGAATTTTATAGTCAGGTTCCGACCTTTCTCCTACTACATTCCTTATTTTTCTTAATGACCTTCTACGTCAGACTTCCAACCATATCTATTCTTTCGCGGATGACATTAGCATATGCATTAATATTCATTTCGAAACAGGCAAAATCTTCCGGAAATTGAGGCTATGTAAAAGGGGCTTTGCTAACAGGGTTCGATTTATCGCTTGTGAAACCTAGGCTGAATGTGCTACCTCATCTGTAATTATTCGTGATATAAATGTTAAGGAATCAGAAGACCTCGATGTTCTTGGCATGGAGATTCAATGCGATGTTCGCTAGAACAAGCATATTTTTCATGACGCGAAAGAAGCATTCAAGTGTCTAGGTTTTCTGAAACAGTGTAAAAAATACTTCACTTCATCTGAAATCCTCGCTATATTCATATTTAACCTTTATCAGACCGAGCATGGAATACGACTCTCATGTATGGACCAGTGCTCCAAAGTCTATTTTAGAGTTACTAGACCACGCGCAGGAGAGAGCAAAGAACCTCATCGGTGACAGTAGGGTATTCAGCTCTACTGATTCATTGTAGCATCGACGCAATTTAGAATGTGTTTTACTCTTTTATCATTTTTACAACGGAATGTGCTCTTATGAAATCAGGAAACTTTTTCATAAGAAATGCTCAAGTAATTTTTCAATGCCTTTTTTAACAAAGGAATACTATAGCAAAATTTTTTATTATTTGCATGTTAATTTAATAGAAATTTTACAGAAATATTATGTGATTACATTTATTAATATGTACAGTAATTTATTGTTTTCATTTTTGAATGTCGTATCAAAGAAAGAACTTTAAAATTAATAATTTAGCGTCATTGTTCTTCAGCAACGTTTGAATAAACGAAAAGTGAAAGATAGATATTATTTTTCGATCCATTTTGTCTTTTTAATCATTAATCAATAGTTTTGCATCTTACTGTAAATTTAAGTTGCTATGCCCAGCAAACATTATCTTGAACGCCCGAAATTTGGTTTCATTTGAAAATTTGGAAAAGCAGTTTTTCTACCTAAAAGGCAATTTTGTATAAGCATCATCACATACATCGTATGTCAGATAGTGACAATATAATGCAAATTAAACACTAATTTTTACAAGGTGACAAATATTTTATATAGACGGATCGTCTATGGATATAAAAATACGTGACCAACTGGACAATTTTGCTCATTGTGATATGGAATAAAATTTATTAAATGCTTGGAAAAAAGTGGAGTCGAAAAAAAAGTAATAATCTGCTCAGATTATCTAAGAAGAGCTTAAACTATTACGAGCAGGTTTAGCAAAAGGTCCTAAATAACCTCCCAAAGTTTAATTAGTTGTTAAAACTTTAAACATTTTAGATAATTCGCAATATTTATGTCATAATAAATCCATATTGAAGAAGTTAATTTTAAAATTATTTGTTAATAAAGAGCTTTTGGTTATCTTAAAAATTTCTTTCTTCGAGAATTTTGGATTACGCTTTAGCATGGTTTAATAGTTCTTTCTGTTTACATTATTCATTTGGTTTTTGTTTGGGCTTATGTATATGTGACATGTTTTTACTGTACTTGAAAACAAAAAAAAAAAAAAAAAAACCGGAAGAAAATCTTTAAACCCTAGAATTCGGAGAGGTTTGGAGTAATTGATCTGCAAAAGATATTGTTTTAAATTAAATAAATTTTAATGAGGAAATGCTAGTAGCAAATTTCGGGATGCATACTTTTGTATCAGCCATTCTTTGTATATTTCTTTTTATAACAAAAATCATATTATTTATTAGTATAAAATCAAATGTGTTGTTTGCTGGGTATAAGTGTGTGTTCCTAAGCTTATGTTTTCAATTGTTGTTGCTCTGTATCCGCTTATCTATCTATCATTTATACAAAAGCAGATATAACAAATATAAAGATTTTAATCATTTAAGTAGATTGATCTTGTATATAACCGTAGAATTATTTTAAATAAAAAAGAAGAAATACATACCAAAAAAAAAAAAAGACATAATAAGAAACTAAACCACACATTAATGTTAATCCTAATTTATATATATATATTAATATGTATATGTATGTATATATTTTTTATTTTAAATATTTCTAAGGTCACTTGTAGTTTTATGATAGCATTATTGATCATATTCGGGTACTTTTTTATTTGATTCCGCAAAGCGTTTCAAATAAATACGGTTATTTTTGATAACAGAAAATTCTTTTATCAGTATAAATTGTTACCCTACCAACTACTCTTTGTCAATAGTGTTTCTTTAACCGTTCTTTTAGTCTGGTTTATTTCGTTTTTTTAATAATATTTTTGAGATCGCAAGTGGTAAATCAGTTTGCAAACATTAAGGTTATTAATCATTAAATAATCTTCTTTTACTAGCGGCTCTAATGATCCTGCCAGCTTTGTCCAGCGGTCTCATATTTTTGATAATTTTTTGTATTTAAATATGAGGTTTTTGAAAAATTGTAGAAAAGCTAATTTTTACTTTTTTTCTGGTTAGTTTCTTTCTAACTCGACTTACTTTATTTAGCCCTTCTCAAGATTGTTTACCCCTCCGCAAAATAATATTTCGTACAATCATATATATTTATATTTATATAAAATATAAATTTTAGTATTTTTGTGAGTAATACTATATCAGCCATTTGCAACATATTTTAATAATAAGAGATGTACGTAATTTTTTTAATTTTATATAAGAGCAAAATGGATATATGTATGTATAATCGAAAAAAGAAAAAAATATTAATAAGCCTTTGTGGGATGTGGATAGCAAACTTTATAGGCGGAACGTCTAATAAAGCATTGACTTTAAAATGTGTACGCTAGAAGATATTGTAAAAAAATTAATAATATAAATAACATAGTAAATGTATTTCTATGTCTAGGTACCTTATTTATAGTGGTTTAACCAAATACTTTCTGTTTTCAACGGCATATTTCAGATGAACTTGCATTGTGCAGTGTAGCCACTAAAAAATGTGTTTCCTCCAGAATTAAATTTAATTTCTTTAAGTCTATTTATATACTTGCAAGTAATTAGTTGCATAGTAATTGGGGGGGTTGTTCATAAAAATCGCTAGAATTAAAAGTATTATAAAAAAGACAACAAAAGCTACCAGTTAACAGTACTTTACACAAATATGTACATTCAATATGATTTAAAAATATTTTGCCCTGTTTTAGTGGCAAGAATGAAAGTTCCGTAAATAAAAGTAGATAAAGTTAAATAACAGTGCATGTTTAAAGTTTTAAAAAATAAAACAACTATTTAATATACTAAAAATACGAACAACACCTGCATAAATTTGAATAACAATTGCCTCATTTAAGAACAAACGCAACAATTTCGATTAAATTTGGAATAAATACAGAACTTTTTAAACGAAAATTATGTTTGCCTAAAACTAAAGAGAATATATAAAATAAACTAAAGAAAACTAGTTTAGGTGTAGGTTTTTATGTGGAGATAACGCTTGGAAAAAATATTTTATAAGATTTACCATCCGAAATATCTACATCAGTGTATTGAAAGATAAATATTTAATATCCTTCAATTGATAACACCGTTTATAATTTAGAATCTCGATTTCAAATCATTTTCTTAGATCAATCTGTAAGAGCTGTTTTAAAGTTATCCAGCAAAAAATTAGACATTACCTTAAAAAGTACTTGCCATATAATGACTTACCTTTGTGATTGCCAAGTTTTGTTACTCGCACATAACATAAGTTCGCACATAAAGAAAGTAGTAATCAAACTAGTTCTTTAAGCTAAAAAAAAAACCTTTAAATACATGCTAATGATTATTATTATTTCCTGCAATGGTCAATGTATTCAATTCTCAGTAATTGATTGTAAAAGTCTCATGTCTTGTAAAAATCATTAGGTTGGTCCTTAAACGAAAACTGCTTAATTATACACTCTGTTACTTTTTCTAAAATTTTTTGCTGGGTAGATTTAGATAGAGAAGTTGAATTTAATTATTATTCTAAAGCTATTTAGGAATTTATTATATAGCTATGAAAGCTGAAACTACTGTTACATGCGATATGCTCAAAAATATAATTATACATATAAAGAAAAATAAATAAATTTTATTATGTTAAAATCTAAAATTGCTAAAAACATATACACCATAACTTAAAACCCTTAGTTTTGCTAGTTGCAACAGGAGCTTTTCGGTGATATGTAAAATCAAAGCTTGGCTGCGTAACACTACAAAATACACTAATTTTCAAATTCGGGACTTTCAAATTTTGAAAATAAGTTAATCAAGAACCAAATAACTGCTGATAATTTATGTAACATTCATGTACATACATATATCTGCTGTCAGTAGCTAAAAATTCATAAAATAAAAATTCATGTTATTAAATTACTCAGGTAATGGCAGAACCTGTTAAAAAAGAAAGACTTACAGAATATTGTTTAAATTGGGAATCACAAAAAATTTATTTTTGTTTCCCACTTTTCTGAGAAATAAACGTCAAAATTAAACCTTTGCGTTTTTAAGTATTTTTTTATGATGGCTACATTATCTTTTATTTAATTGTTTTTTATTATTTTAATTGACATTCTTTACGGTCTTACTTTTTTTCGCATGCACACAAATATTTCATATGTACTCGTAATATCATTTATCACAATATTTAGTTAAATAAGTGGTTACGAATATATAGAGTAATAGTACTCAGTACTTATACCATTTCTATATTCACAATTATATCTTAATTGTACTCTTTTTTAAACTGTATTTATTTAATGTTATGCGGTCAATCTGTAGCAGTATGTGTGTGATCTTTGTTTTTTTAATTTTCTTCTTTAAAGTGCAGCCATCCATCCCCTCTAATTTTGACAAGAACAAAAAAAAAAAAGAGTTTAGCTAGTAATTGCTGGATATAATCAAAGTTTGAATTTTCGAATGTAGTGCCTGCGTGCGTGCGTGCGTGTATGTTGTGCGTTTTTTGCTTAAGGTATAATTTCACTCACCCTCTTGATTATCATATATCATCGTCATTTTGTCATCATTTGTAAATGCGATAAAAATAAACAGACATAGTTTTGCTTAAGTATTACGGTGTTTAGCTAATAACGTTGTACGTCAACGCATAATGATAAACATTGAACCCCTTCTCTATGATGCGAACTTGATATATTTTTAAATGTTTCATATCAGAGTATATTTTTTTAAGTTTATAATTTAAGATATTTGTTGGTGGTATCGTCTTTTTGCTGTTTGTTTAGTGTCTGTCATCATACAACCCTAAAGTGTAAGAAGCTACATACATACGTATCTATTTGTAGTCTACTGTGTTATTATTTGTTATTCTTTTTCCGTATTTCTAAAGATATACTTCCATGCGAATGTCTATTAAAGTCTGAAGCTTCTCATTAGTAAAAAATAAATAGATTAAAATAAAGGTGTTACATTTAGCTGGGCCGACGTAAAAATACCTTTTATTTCTAACGAAAATGTTTTTTAACCCCTCTACTTCAGTTGTGATCGGTCTTAAAGATTGTTGAGATCAGCATGTTCTTAAGCTGGATTCACCCATTGTTTCCGAACAAAATTTTTGTTCCGAAACATTTTTTTTATATGTAGTTTGACGTTTTTCTTTTTGAGAGAGAGAGAGAGAGAGACACGTCAAACTACATATAAAAAAAATGTTTCGGAACAAAAATTTTGTTCGGAAAGAATGGGTGAATCCAGCTTAATAGGCAAATGCGCACTGTTAGTTGTGATATCAAATTCGCATTATTATTTAACCCAAAAAATACATATGTCAAACATCTCAATAAATATTACGTACACGGCAGGATATTCATTGAGCATCTAGCGAAAAGCTTTTTTGTTTCCAAATGTTTACCATTATACTTGTGAAAAAAAGAAAAGCGTTTCTTAATTGATAATTTGATAATGTTAAAACAAGACTTGTGATTGATAACACACAACGGCTAGAATTTTTTTCGTTGCCTTGCGAAGACTTGTAAATATTGTAATGAAATTTGATCTTTAATTTCTTCCATTCTGTAAGGAAATTAAAATCGTGGCCAAGATCTCCGAAATTAGGCATCTCGGACATAAAGTTTCTTTATGTTTTTCCCGAAAATTTGTTTGACCTTTTTATACCCTTCACCACAAAAAGTGGAAAAATAGGTATATCCAAGTTTCTCACTCCGCTTGTAATTTCTGCAATATCCATAGGTTATACATATTCTGAGTCCTTATGCATAGTGAAGTCGATTGAGCAATGTTCGTCTGTTCGTCTTTGTTAGTGTAAAGGATATTGAAATGCGCCAATCGATCAGACATAGTGATAAAAAAAGGTACTATTAAAAATCAGCAAGATCGGTCCATATCCCTCGAGGCAGTGGGCTTAATAGTTTTTCCATATCATTTAGAACAACGAAGCAACTCCAATCAAAAAAAAATATATATATAAATAAATAAATAAAAAAAAAATATATATATATATATATATATATATATATATATATATATATATATATGGTGATAGAGAATTAAAAAATAAGAAAAAAAAGAATCAAGTGAAAAATTGGCGATCGCCTATATTTTTCCGAGTTATGGGCCTCAGAATTTTGTAATAAAGTTCGATAGTCAGTATGGTCAATGTGGGTATTATATCAAAGCTTTTAAAGATATCTTTCTGGAAATACTAAAATTTCTTAAAAATGCTTAATCCATTAAGAGCCGATGACATTTTTATATAAAATTATATAACGTACCTAATTTTTTTGTTCTTATTTTTAAATTCTCTGTCACCGCAATATTTGTTTTTTTTTTTTTTTGGATAGAAACTGCTTAACTAAACTAGATTTACATATGTACATGATAAAGGGTATATAAGATTCGGCATAGCCGAATGTTTTACTCTTTCTTGTTTGTATTTAAATGAAGATATTTCTAAAAACACGTCTTCATATGTGGTGATTTCATTTGATATGCTTACGATCTAATTGCCATTTCGTCTTGTTGTTGTTCGCTTTGTTGCTTTTCCACTTATAAGAATCAGAAGAATGGTCAGGCATGTGCGAATTATTTTATAAGACGCCTAACCATTCTATCTCCAAAACTTTTGATAACCTAGATTTTGCATTGAACTTGCTCCAATTAAATTTTACATTTTATCGTGGTTAGGTAAATCAGATAAAAAAACAAGTTGAAATATTTTGTTGAAATAAAATATAAAATTAAAAACTAATCATTTAACTCGATTCTGTCCTTGTATTAGGAAGCCATGAGCTTGTAGATTGATTTAAAACTTCTCAGCCCCATCTTTATCAAATTTTGTTAAGCTAAATTTAATCCTTTACAAGTGACAAACAAAAATTATTTTTTGGCACTTCCTAAATGCAATAAATCCATCAAATGAAGCACGATGTTTTCTTAAAAATATTCTTATGCCTTCTGAAAATTTAAATATTTTAAACTTTCAGTTCTTTTTTCATGATTTCTTTATAAGGTTGTAACTAGGGCGCAATAATTTATTTTTAAATGCAAACGTTTTTTGATCTTAGATGTAAAACGATATGTACATATATAAAAGTAGTTTTTTCAATGCCAAATTAAACTACCATAGACGATATCGTACAATTCATAATTGCTAGATCGCGCACATTAAGCCAGTGGTCATCTAACTAGTTTTTGGATATTGTTTTTTGTTGTAAACGATTATGTTTTACGTTTATGTTAATCAAGAATTATATAACAAAACTTTTTATTTCATGTAATTCTGAAGCGGTCAACTGCTATTTGGTTATTCCTTTAACCTTTTTGGTTTCATAATATAGAATGTGTTGTATCGAGAGTAAGCTTTTAAATTAGCTGTCTTGACGCTAGGATGCACTGTTCTAAAACCGCCCTCGTTATTTAAGTGTATGTTTTTTAAGATATCATATACATATCCTTGCATATATGTACATATGTATTACAACTGGTATTGATCTCTTTATTTTTTTCATTGCTGTTTTTTTTTTTAATTTACAATGCATGGTTATAGTAAATGAACACCAAAACCCTTTTACCCTTTTTGTCATTTAATTAATTTAGAATATCTCTCTTATTTTGCCGGTAATGTTGGGCATAATGAAAAGACTGTTACTATGATGTTAGCAGATACTCCCTTAGAAACATAATCACCCCTTCTTCTATTACTTTGAAGCATGTTTAAAAGGTTCAATAAAAAAACGTTTATTTTAAATAAAATTCGTTTTAAGTACAAGGTGAAACAAAAGAAATCTCGTGATGTGAATTGGTTGCCAGAAGTAGTTATACATTTTATTCCTTTTAAAATATTTGATTGAATAATATCTCGGTGAGCTTTCCGGCTGTTTTAGCTGAAGTGTAAGTCTACAAACTTTTGGGCATTACACAACCAACTCATTTTTTAACATATTTTTTTACGCAACAAATGTTCAGGTTTTAATGATCGCAATTAAGTGTCATGAACATTTAGTTTTGAAATAACTACCATGCAATTTAAAGAAAGCTTGATTATGTGGTCTTGTCTTGGGAAATATAAGTGTAAAAAAAAAAATACAAATGATTCTTTGCTGAACAAAGGGTATATTTTAAAAGAAATATAGTTTAGTAGCCATTCCTCAATCATAACTGAAACCGAATTTTCAAATTACAAAGCTATCGAACGAAAAATGTGATTGAAAGCCAGAGGTTTTTTATCTGCTTGAAGCTCTGCTTAACATATTTTATTACCTCAAACTATCCGCTATTAAATTGTTTTGTAACGGTTGTAAACATTTTACCATCCTTCACAAGAAAATATCTTCAGCAGTTTAAGGTCTTTTAATATTGTGGAATTTCGACACTTCTTTTGCCCCACCCTGTACAAGCACAAAAAACTTATGCATTATCAACCTTGACCACTTTTTATACACTTACAAATTAATATCAAATGTTGCATGCAACAATAAATAATAATTTATTTGGTTTGCATTTAAAATGCCATAAATTTTGGATAACTTTTACGTAATGAACATAAAATTAAAGAGTAAAATACGTTGTGATACTCTTAAACCCGCTCGCTCAGTAGTCTGCATTTGAAAAGGTTAAGCGTGAATACAGAACAAGGTTCAGCCAGACACATAAAAAGAACGCAGACAGACAGGCATGTTTGTGTGTTTAGATTCCCGCTACTCTTTTTTGTGTTTCAATAAACTGCAATTAGTTATAAATTGAAAGGGAGTATCCAATAAAATATGTTTTCATGTGTTAAAAAATTGTTTTGTGCGTCTGTAATTAAGCATTTAACCCATAGTTAGCATTTAGTTGACGGAAAATAATTATTGAAAAATGCAATCAATTACAAATGGTAATAATTATCATGAAAAAAAAAATCAGTTTTTTAAGTTGATTCATTTTTAACAGTTTTTGTTTTTGAGCCTTCTTTAAAATACGATTTCTAAGGTTCTCTTAATAAAAGTTTGTGGCAGAGTTCACCTTCTCATTTAGCGCGAAGCTTTTTCTGTCAATATATTTCTTTAAATAAGAAAACATGGAAAAGTCGCTGGAATTCAGTTTTACGAAGTAGGACGAATGTGGCAATAATTGGAAGCAGAGCAACATATGAAGAGTAGAACTGCTTTCTTCTATTTTTTTTATCTTAAGCTGTAAACACATTCACCACAGCAGCTACCGACTGCAAAATTTCAAAAATAGAAAACATGTGTGCATACGAGAATGATTATTTTGAAGACAGCAAGGCAATAAGGCGAAAGCTTGTTGCCTGGGCTGATTTTGCCGTGCAGTCCAATTAAACTAATTTCTATTTTTGTTGGCGACAATAGAAAGTTGAGTGATGTCAGTACTGTAAGTCATGTAAATTAATAAGTGCTTAAAAACCTCTTATTTGGAAAAAAGAAAATAACAATAAAAACTTAATATAAATAAATTAATAATGTTATTTTTTAAAAGATTTATCTTATATATTTAAAAGTAATTATAAGTCATTTTATTATTGAAGGCTTTTTAAGTTTAGGTGTATGCGCACGTATTTTCAAGTATTTTTTTAATAAAAAATAACGATTGAAGTAGAGGCCAAATTATACGAAGAATAGCTCTAAACATTTCAAAGGAATGTTTTCGAGTGTATATAAAACTACAATTCCTTTTTGTGTGGAAAACCTTTAGTTAGATATGTATTTACTTTTTTCTTATGAAAATTTGAATTTGTCTATTTTTATTAGTAGAAGGTTTTTTGTATGGGACACCTGCTAACTTTTAACAGAATTGTGTTTTTGGTGGATATAAGAAAATTGTATCGACGCACTCTTAAAATATATTGTTTAAGTCTTCTAATAGCCTCTTAGATCTAAACATTTATTAAATCATACACCAGAACTGATTCTTTAAAAAACGCTGAAAAAACATTAAAGTGACATCACTGCAATACACTATAATCATATTTGTATTATGTAGCTGTTGCGTTCAAAATAATTGTGTAGTTGGCTATATGGCGGCAAATGTAGCTAGCAGAATTTGCTGCCGTGTGTTCGTGTAGCCTGCTGTGGCGAATGTGTTTAATGCATTATTGGCTCTAAATTTTACTTATAAGATATATTTCTTTCCCACGTCGTCCCAGCGTCGTTATTTATCGAATGACAAAAGATAATGCATGCAAATTTAATCCACTAAAGAACGAAATTACCTTGGTATTCTACTGGATATTGGTTGATTCACTATTGCATTTACTGTAATGCGCAAAAGCTCTTTGTAAGTACGCTCAGTAAATGGTTAGTCACTAGTTTTAATATTTTTTGGAAAAAAGCTTTTGCGACTAATGAAAACACCGAAAAGTGTAGCATTTTCAATTTTTAAAATAAACGTTTAACGATGTTAATAATAAAGACAATGCTAATGCTGTAAACACATTCGACACAGCAGGCTACACGAACACACAGCAGCAAATGCTGCTAGCTACATTTGCCGCCATATATCCAGCTACACAATTATTTTGAATGCAGCAGCTACATAATAAAAACATGATTATAGTGTATTGCAGTGATGTCATTTTAATATTCTTTTTAGCGTTTTTTAAAGAATCAGTTCTGGTGTATGATTGAATAAATATTTAGATTATTTTCTAAGAGGCTATTAGAAGACTAAAACAGTATTTTTTAAGAGTGCGTTGATTTTTCGTTTCGTTTGTCTTTAAAATTGAAAATATATTGAACTATTTCCTTTAAATGGAAATGAAGTTACTCCTCCACTGCAGTAAAAAAATACACAACAACAAAATCTTGAAAGCAATACAATTTTATGATATCTACCAAAAACACAATTTTGTTAAAAGTTAACACGTGTCCCATACAAGAAACCTTCTACCAATAAAAATAGGCAAATTGAAATTTTCATAAGAAAAAAGTAAATACATATCTAACTAAATGTTTTCCACACAAAAAGTAAATTCAATTTTATATACACTCGAAAACATTCCTTTGAAATATTTAGAGCTATTCTTCGTATATTTTCGCCACCACCATTGAAGTATTTTTTATTAAAAAAAAAATACTTGAAAATGCGTATGCATACACCTAAACTTAAAAAGCCTTCAATAATAAAATGACTTATATTAATCTTTAAATATATAAAATAAATCTTTTAATAAACAACATAAGATTATTTTAAGTTTTTATTGTTATTTTCTTTTTTTTCGAATAAGAGGTTTTTAAGCACTTATTAATTTACATGACTTATAGTACATACTGACATCACTCAACTGCCTATTGTCGCCAACAAAAATTGAAACTAGTTTAATTGGACTGCACGGCAAAATCAGTCTAGACAACAACCTTTCGCCTTATTACCTTGCTGTCTTCAAAATAATCATTCTCGTATGCACACATGTTTTCTATTTTTGATATTTTGCAGTCGGTAGCTGCTATGGTGAATGTGTTTACAGCTTAATACATGAAAAAAGGTTAAACGGACATGTCAAAATTTGCCTTGTACTGCATATAATAAACACTTGCCAGATAAATTTTCATATAAATTAAACATTTAATAGTTAAAATTAGGGAAGTAACGATACGCCATTTCGCCGATCCGATACCGATACCAATACTCAAAACTAAATATCGCCGATACCGATACGAATTTTGAAATTGAGATAAAGTGAAAATTAACAAAATTCAAGTAGAGTAATTCTTCTTTTATACAAAATAACAGTGTTTATTAATGGGTCATTAAAATTATCAAAATTTTCAATACATTTCAGTTTCTAAAATGCAAATTTTCAAACTACAAAACGTATGCAATATTTATGATTTTACAAAATAAACGATGGCATTTAGTTTAGATAGGCTCAAGAGTTAAAATTTATATTAATAAGATTTAAAAGGCAACGAATTGAATTCGAGATCATGTTAAAATTAAATTTATAAAAACCACATTGCAAAATATTATTATTTTAAATTGATATCAATATGATTTTTGTGTGTTTTCAAATTTTGCGGAGATAGATGATTTCCCAAATCTGTTTGAAGCAGACCTGCGGTAGAAAATAGTCTCTGCGACAGTACTCATTTGAATTTTATATTCTGCTTTTAATATGTTATTTCTCATAGTTTTCATAGTTAAAAAAACATAGATAACTTATTGTTTATTCAACTTTAATGATTTTTTAAAAATTAAAAAAAAAAAACAAAATCTTCTTGATATTTTACTTGACTTCTCGACAAAGACAATAACTTTTTTCAAACTATAGTTTTTAGTTTTTGGTTGATCTTCTATGCATCTGTGGTCCTAAACGAGATTCAAAATTTGTGGTTTGAACTTATTATTGATTTATTTTGGTTTTATTAATAAAAACAAGTAAGAGTGCTATATTCGGCTATGCCGAATGTTATATACCTTTAACATCTATGTAAATATAGTTTAGTGAAGTAACTTCAATCAAAAACGCAAATATTGGGGTGACACAGAATTAAAAAATAAAAAAAATTTTGGTACTGCATATATATAATTTTATAAAAAAGTGACATCGGCTCTTAATTGGTGAAGCATTTTTTTAAATTTTTGTATTTCCTTAAAGACCTCTTCATAAGCTATAAAATGATACCCATATTGATATTTTAAAAAATTTGAAAATTTTAGATCCCCGTAACTCGGAAAATATGGGCGAGCGCCAATTTTTTCACTTGATGTTTTTTTTTCTTATTTTCTAATTCCCTATCGCCCCATACATTTAGTTTTTTGATTGGAGTTACTAAATTGTTCCAAATGACATTAAAAATTTGAGGTAGTCGTGGGGATTTTCCTGCTGCCTCGAAGGAAATGGACCGATAATGCTGATTTCCAATAGCACCTCTTCGACACTATGTCTGATCGATTGACGTATTTATTTATTTTTTTAAAAACAAGTTTGGCGAGGCTATCATCGCTCAATCGACTTCGCTATTATAAGGATTCAGAATATATATGCTTTATGGGGTCGGAATGACCAAATTATATATACCCTTTTTCCACTGTTTGTGGTGAAAGGTATAAAAACTTTCCCGACTAAGCGATCTTAAAAACAAAAACTCAATGACGCATTTACTTACAAGATTCCGCCATTTCAATATTGACATTGTTAGAAATCACCTTTGTTTTAAAGTCTTCGCGCTGTTAATACGACTTACCCGCCGAATATTTATTTTTATCTTGGTCTTGCTTTGGTTACTATCGAGTCTTATTAACTTCTTAGTCTTTTTTTAAATCTCTTTGGCTGAAATGGTAAGGCGCACTCGTGCATTGGCAGTAAGGAAAAACACTATCATTACCACTTTTACGAAACTGCAAAGGTTGTTTGTACCCGCATGCATTTATGCATATGTGTTTGTATATATGGCTGTATATATTTATGTATGTATGCACATAAATTTATTCTAAAATAATGAGAAAAAAGGAGCACTAAGGCAAATAAATATGCATATTTAAATTTGAACGAAATGCCGATTAAGTTCTGGTGTGAAAAAAACTGCAAAATAATAAAATAAAATGTCTAAATAATGTTAAGATGACTGACTATAAAAGTGTGTACATACTTGGTATATATATAAAATAACTAAAAATGTGCAGCACACACTCCTTATCTCAACAAAATACAAAAACAAAACAAAACAAAACAAAAAAAAAAAACATACAAAGTAAGAAAAAAAAAAAAAAATAAACGACACTCTGTCAACTTTAAGAGAAGAAAGAAAAGTAAACTTGTAAGTTCAACTTGATTTTAATATTAACCCTACATACTTACATATTTCGCCCACCAATTTCAAAGAATATTCAGAATATGCCAAATGAAAAAGAAAACTTGAACTTGATCCATCTTTAGTGTGTATGGATGCGTGTGTTCCGTAGTCTGTCACACGTCATTTAATGAGCGTTACGCATCTCGTGAAATTTTTACTACAGTTGATGTTTTAGAGCTCTACGTAAGCCAATATTTTTAAAATTCAACATTAAGAAATTCTAAGCAATATCAGTAATCCAAAGCAAGCTCAACTTATCTTTAAATTCAGGGATCTTATTAATAAACTAGCAGTGCCTACGACATGCATGTCATTTCTAATTTTCTTAAGATTTAAATTTAGAAAATAGGTATGTTTTTAAATATTTATTGGAGAGTTCTATAACCAGTGTTAAAAATTTGCCGTGTACAAAAACAAAAAAATGTGTATTCTATATTTAAACAGACGTTCTAAGAGATCTTCTCACAAAATTTTAATCAAATCCATTTAGCAGTTTTTACGAGATGCGAACACAGACATATAGAGGGACAGACATACAACAATGCTAAAAACAGTTGATTTGTATTCAATATCGATTACTATCTACACCAACAACAAAGTTTTCAAAAACTATTTCATGTACAGAAATGCTTCATTTACAGAAAATTTAAACAAAAGGTTTTCTTTCCCTTTTGTATAGATTTTTTTGTATCTTTAACTTTTTCAGAGTTGTTTGTTTAAAAAAAAATATTTTAATGTCCTCCACCCTAGTATGAAATCTTTGAAATTGAAGAGACGTTTTGATTTAACTCCTCGTTTTTACATCAAAGATTTGTTCTGGGTCAGAAGTCTTCCTTCTCAAAATATAAACCGTACTTCAGTTATGAGAATAGTTAAACTTTTAATCGACTTACGTATCATTAGAATTTTTAAGTCTGAAAATGGGTTATAAATATAATGCATAATAAATTCTTAAAGATTTTTAATTTTTCTATATTTTTTTTATTTTAAACTTTTAATAATACTTTTACATTCTTAGAAAAAAAAAGAAAGTAAATCAACATAATCAAACATATTTATTTTTATTTATTTTTAAAATTTGTGGCAGCCTTATTTTATAAAAAATTCAAATGCCAGTATTCATCCAAAATTATTTTCCCACTATTATGCAGTCTCATTAAAAAGTATGAAACTTGCTCTAAAAGAAGGTTTAGAAGGCTAGCTATATTATGCTTAAACTAACTTAAGCTACTGTCGAAAGTCAACGAAAAGCCTGTCAGACACTTAAGCACCTTATTGAAGACTTTTTGTTGGGTATATTTTACTTTTTTTCTAGTTGCAAACATTTGTTCTTTAAAAGAAAATATTTTCTTATACGTTTCTAATGCATAAATTTTTTGCCAAAAATGTTATTAAATGTCTACAATTAAAAAATATATTACCAACAATAAATTATTATAAATTATTTCTTTATTAAAAATTAAGCAAATAATAACATAGAATTCATCATTAATGCGGTAATAAAGACTGAATATATTAAAAATTTCATCGGAAGTTTGATTCAATGATATTTTTTTGCAATCGACAACTTTTAAATCATAGAAAAGGCAAAGAGCTAAAATTACAATGAAATAAATTACACACAAACCACTCTTTCTGCGTTTATAAGAAACTTCTTTTCATACCCTTCCTTTGACATTTCGGTTACAATGAAAACTTACTCTTTTGTCGTATAGGCATTTATATTTTTTTTACATTTTCAAATAAATTTTCAAAAAAAAATTATTTCCAGCGTCTATTGGAGGAACTCGGCTGTTTTTAAACAACAGATAGACATCTGATTTCTTAAGCAAAGTACGATCGTCTTCTTTGTTTGCTTAAGAAAATGGCATTTGCACATTTGCTTAAGTTAGTTAAGCACATTATAGATAGGCCTTAAAGTAGTAGTATTTGACACAGTTGGTCAAATACTTTGCATGTGCGTTGAAAAAGTATGATGAATGTGCGAGAGATGTCTTAATAGGTTTGACTGATTTACCAATCATGTTAAAAAATGATTAAATGAATCTTACGATTATTAAGGATAATGAATCACGGTTTAAAATATAGATAGAAATAATGGTTATACCATTACTTTTTGACGATATATATTAGTAAAATTTCTTCTTCGTGGATGGTTGACATTTGCAACGATAAACTAAATCTACCCAATGATTCTCCGTCAAAAAGTTTAAAAAAAATAACTGAAGGAAATAAAAATCTACTTCAACCACACATCCCAGTCGCATTTTATCATTATGTGCACCAATTGCAGCAGCAACAACGATTGCAAAACTCGTATGATAATAATGAAGCGACAACATCATCAATGCTAACGAGCAAAAACGCCTTCCTGCGTCGCTTTAAAAAAAGACAAGCTGTTCGTCTAACTACGTTATGGCAAATACCAAGAATATCAACCACAAAAACAATAATAACAACGATGAAAGAAACAACAACATCAGTAAGACCAACAACAAAAACATGTTGTTTCTTATAAATAAAAGTATACAACTCCAAACAGCATCACATCGTTTGCGTACTCGTATACCAAATGAAGTACAACCAAAAAAATAATAAATAAATAAGCAAAAAAAAAAAAATAAAATAAAATAATAAAATAAAAAAAATAACACAAAATTTTAGAAAGCCTAGATGTGTCAGAGGTGGCACGTTAGACACTCATTCAAACTTTGAAATTGTTTCTTTCTTCAATAAATGATCTTTACGTTTTTGTTTCTATAGAGGGTAAATAAAGATTATGGAACTACTTCTCAATAAATGTAACCTACTTTTTATTATTTTGCAATTCATTTGCTCCATAAAACAGAGAGCGGTTATTTTATTTTACTGTTACTTCTGGACCTTCTAAAACTCTACACCTGGTAGTTAATTCTGCTTGGTTTGGTTAAAAAAAACTTGTTCGCTCTTATACCACGCCACGATTTTATTTAATATGCAAATGTAATAGAGCTGTGCGAACAAATCACACAACAGTACGAAGTGATCCTATCATTTTGATGAGCGCCTCTCGCTCCGTTTAATTATATACAGTTATTTTCATCGTTCGATCTGCTTTGTTTTAGTTGTATTGGGGTTTACTTAGAATTGCATTTTTTTAATCTATAGTGCTTTTAAAAGAGCAGCGAGTTGATCACAAGTAACTGGAACAAGTTAAAAACCTTTATGTGGAATTTTTACCAAACATCCTAAAACCGCAAGTATGTTTACTTACTACTTTTTATGACTTGTCGAGTTTGTTTAAGGAGAACGGTATACAAACAATAAACAAACGACATTACTTTTAATATTTGAACGAAAATAATATTGTTTGTTTATACATCAGGGAAAAACGAATGTACTGCTTTAAAGAAAATCTTAAGCAGAGGGTAAAATAGGATATGCTTCATTTAAAAATCGGGTCCAGAGGGTGATCAGTGTTGAAAACTGGCAAATATTCCAGTTCAACCGATTTTTATCAAATTTGAATGTGCTATAACTTTTTTTAAACTTGGACACAGAGCAGAGATAAACAAAGAACAGAAAACTTTATAGTGCTCAACCGACTTATAGACCTTCACCTAGAAGCTGCTGCAACCATTTATTATTTAAATTTGGGCCTAGAAGGGAGAAAAGAGGGAATGACAGAATTTTTTAAACTAAATTTTAGTAAATTTCGATGGATAGAAAGATTTTTATTTGTTTGGGGAATGTTTTATAATATGCCTGATATCGAAACTGGAATTATAGGTAGTAAAAGCAAAACGAGCAAAATATGTTTCGAAATCACATGCAATTTTTATAAAATTTTGTTTTCCGCCCAATTACGCTGAACATTCATAAATATTTGAATTTCGAGTTCTTTGATGCCAGATTATTATTTTAATTATTAAAGACCTGTTTGTATTATACTAATATAAGGGGTTTCCTCACCTTGGATAAAAGTAATGGTAAGTGCAGTTGTCACCGGTGAATATTTGCGTTTTAACAGATACCGAAATTTCAATCCCAACACTTTAAAAAATTACGTTATTAATATTGTAAAGTCAATATTTGTCAGGAATAAAGTAAAGAAATTATGAACATAATGTGAATACTTATGAGTGTAAGTGTATGCTTGAAGGATTTAAACAAGTATACTTACGTTTATAAACCTACATACGTAGAGTCTGTAAGATAGAAATTCAACCAATTATCTGTTTGCAATGCATAAGAAATGTATAAAACAAATAAGATTGGTGACGCAAATTTAAAAAATTGGGCTCTTTCAACACACATTTCATGGTTGTATGTTATTGTTAAACGCGTAACTGTACAAAATTTTTTTTCCTTCTTTCTTACTGTCTATAATGGGTTAAACGCTTTAAGAAAAATACCAACAACACATACAAGTAATGAATACACTTAAAAAAATTTGCACTGTATTAAAATCATACCATTTTCTACTCAGAATCAACTTTGTTCAAATTAGTCAGGAGAAACTCATGTTACCTCATGAAAAGTTTAAATGCGAGTAGAGAATAAAACATTGTTTTCCAAAGAAGATTGCGTCTGTAAAAAATGAACGATTGCACTAAATTTTTTTACGGGTGGTACAAAATTAAAGAACATAAAAAATATCTATCTAAGGAAAAAATTATTCTTGTCAGCATTATGCTTACAAATTAGCATTTGTAATTTAGTTATGATGACCTGGATGAAACATTAAACTTTTATTAATAAAAAAATTTTAATGATGAGAGCGTTTACCTCTACTATCACAAAAGTTCGTTGGATAAAAATATTTTAAAATTTCATTTATGATTTGAAGTTTAAAAAAAAGTTCTTATGCCTATATCTATGTAATTATTAGATTAATTTAAACTTTATTACAATTTTAAGATATGAACGCATGCAAATATAATAGATCCAAACGTATTTTTAGAGTAAAATCTAGTAACCAGTAATTAATGCAAAATCCAAACCTTTGCTTTTTTTAATTCAAATTGTAAAACTAATAAGCAGCTGATCGCTGATAAACGTAGGGTTATTAAAAATATACCTACTTTTATTACGTGACATCGAAACTTTAAAAAATTAAATAAATTCTCTAATTGTTTTCTTTTATTTTTCTGGTCGAAAGTTGTGAATCTCTTGTTTTTGACATTAACTTACAACTATAGCTGTTTTTCAGAAAAGCCGAAAGCAAACTTGTTCACTTTTTAAAAAAAATTACCTACAAGAAGTGTAAAATTTACTGGTCTGGAAAGATTTCGTGTTTTTTATTTATAATTATTTTTGCTAAGTGTTGCCTGCTTCAACGTGTAAACACAAACAATATAAAGTATTAAAAATAATGCACGC
Organism: Cistogaster globosa; assembly: GCA_937654795.1. Lineage (NCBI taxonomy): Eukaryota > Metazoa > Arthropoda > Insecta > Diptera > Tachinidae > Cistogaster > Cistogaster globosa. The sequence goes on from OW569408.1 coordinate 7,828,224, forward strand.
GCACATACATATGTACATACGGGCATAAATACTTTTTTATGCTCAAAATGAAGGAACAAAATCTAGCAGCGTGTTGCAATAACAAAGAATGAAATTTGTAAAGAAATGAAATGGAAAAGGGCACTCATATATCGAAACTCATAAAGAAGTAAAGCAACGACTCTTAAAATAAATTGAATAAAAATGAGAAAAAATGCAGAAATGAATTCCTGGAATTTTAGCTAAAATGAAATCAACATATTATCCCCTTGAAGATGAAAAAAACTTTAAATATATAAAAATATGTACATATAAGTATAAATTCATTTGGTTAACCACTTAAACGAGCGTGTATAATGTAAGACCTCTTAAAAAATCCAATATTAATTTTTTTATATGTATAAAAAACACAATGATTGGTTTTAACCTTGATGGCTAAGTAAAGAAAAACATTATTTTTCTGCGGTGTTCTAAATAACTTTACTAAAAACTCCTACATATTATCTTTTACAACTAGCAGCAATTCGACGATGTGCGTTTTTGGTTTTAAAATCACATGTATTTTTCTAATAAGCCCTTATGCGCTTAACTAAACCAATAGGAATAATCGTCGTGCATCCAGTTTTTCAATCCAGGCAGCTTTCTCTTTCATAGTTCTGCAGATAAACGATAATAATTTTTCACTTTGTATGGGAGGTATCACGCCCTCTTTTCCAATTCAGACAATATTTTCCTAAAAATATACATTACTACAGTGGTTTTGTGTAAACTTCTTGGCCTTTATCTATTTTAATTCCTAATTCACATTGTGATTAATATTTACTTTGTATGGGATGTACCACTGCCACTGTTCCAGATTTTTGTTCGATCCAGATTTTTATTCGACTTCGTCGTTCAGAATTTAAACATTCTATCAGAGTATTTTAACAAATGGCGAATTAAAATTAATTCGGAGAAGACACAAGCCATCTTTTTTACCAGAAAAAGAAAATCTTGTTATCTACCAAATCACAATCTCACTCTTTTGGGCAAAGACATAAGTTAATCTAATAATATTGGATATTTGGGAATGTGTCTGGATCCTAAACTTACCTTCAACGCACACATTTCTCACGTTATTAATAAAGTTAATATATACAAAAAGATATTGTATCCTCTTATTAACAGAAACTCTCTTCTCAACAACTCAAATAAAATTTTAATAGTTAAAACAATTTTTCAGACTATAATTCTTTATGGTTGTCCAGTTGTGCCAAAACACACGTCAAACGCCTGCAAATAGCGCAGAATAAAATTTTGAAAATGGCTCTAAAATTACCATGGCATTTTTCTACCTGTAGATTACATAAAAACAGCAACACCAAAAGTGTATCGCAATGTATTGTAAATTTAAACACCCGTTTTAGGACAAAATGCAATTACTCCGACAATCCTCTCATACGAACACTATACTAACTACTTCATTACTTTTATTTCAAAACATATTTTGTTATTATTAATTAAAGCATTATTTATTAATTAAAGCACTAGTTTAACTAAATATTACATTTATTAAACTTTTTTTTCTTCTTCTTATATTGAAGGTTTTTATTACAGTAGTTTTCGCTTATAGTCCACAACTACAGTTACACAATTTTTGTGGACTATAAGCGAATTAGGACTATAACCGAATTTCTTTTTAGGCCACTTTATGGACTATAGCTGAATCCAGATATAATACACATTTTTGACTATATACAAAGTATGCAATTTCTTCAAGAAAACCACTTTTTTTTAACAAAATAAAAGTTTATTTAAAATATAAGCAAATATTGATTTAAATAAAATCAATAGTTTAAACAAAAACCTTAACATATTATTATTTATTGTAATTCAAATGCTTTAAAAGCTTATTGTAATAAAAAGTTGCCAGAAATCTAAATAAAAAAGGTTGCCAGTTTGTTTAAAAAAGGTATTAAAAAAACAGGGTGGACTATATAAAAGTTTTTTTCTATACAATATTAGCTATGCATGCAAAGAAAATTTGGCCTTTAAACGAAAGTGGACTATAGGCGAAGTGGACTTAAGAACAAATAATTTGTATGAAATTCGAGAAAACCTGCAAGTGAATAGGACTGTATTGGCTTACATCCGTTTTTGGCCTTTAAGCGGAATGGACTATAAACGAAAACTACTGTAATAGTTTTTCTTCAGTTTTATTAACATCCAACACATGTTTACGTTATATTCTTTAAAGAATCTTTTAAGATTTAAGGCAAAGCCAATTCTGTGCAAAAGTTTTTCTTGCCTAGCGTGTAAGAATTTCTTGTTAATTTTTCTATTAAATAAATAAATAAGAAAATAAACATTCTATCTCTTCTGCTGGTGTAGGCAGCTTCAGTTTTTTTTTAAATACAAACAAACATATTTTGTACTTTATATTTGTATCTGAATCATAAATAAGTTATGCGTGGTATTGTGTTAAACAAGATGATTTATAAATTTTCTGTACAATGAAACACATATCGGTACACTGCATTATATGTTAATTGCATTCAAAACTGCAGTTACCAGTAAATTTTAACTCATAATGAAATTTAGTTTGCATTATCAGTAAAGTTTTACAGATAACTGGAAAAATACAGTAATCATTACGTGCTTACTGATACTCTAATACTGCAGTTTAATTTTCAATAATAAGAAGATTTAAAGACACCTTATTGAATAACCCAGATTAGAAGTACTACTATAAAAATAGTATTACTATTTTATTTAACTAACATTAATCATGCTGCCGGTCATAATTAAGTCAAAGGATAAATAAAAGAATATAATTTTTATCATATTAAAAAACTATTAGAAACTTAAACTAAGTAAGTCACTGTAGGCGAGAAAAATAATGATAGTTTCAATATGCCTAAGTGCAAAAGCAAGATATTTACAAACGTCATAAGAATTCACGGGAAAATATCGAAATTTCTCTTATTTATTTTGTATTCTTGTAAAGATATTAATGAGCTGCGTTGCTAATGTGACATATTTTTATTTTATTGAATCGTAAGCTTGCAAATTAATTAATAAAACTAGAAAAGATAATAATAGTCCAAAGTAAAATAAAAAATCTACCTAATATTTGGTGATAATTTTCATAACATAATACAAGAAGTTAAAGTTCTTCATCCAAATTATTTTGATATTTGTTTTTCAAACAACAACTAAGTTTATGATAATACTTTTCGCAAAAAATATTGCATAAATGCTGCGACAAAGAAGTCTTAATGTAAATTAGCGAGTGTTTACGAAAATCCGCAAAAGACGCCTGCGAGGAAGTCTATTTAAAGTCGCATTCAAAATTACTCGCCAGCTGTCTTAAAACCATGTAGAATTCGCAATACTAAGTATCAGATATTAAAAATTTTGAAGCGGAATAAGTCAAAGAAATAAGTAAATTTCTCCGAAAGTTTATAGGTAATCGTGACAAAAGTCGCACATGCCGTACTGCAGCGGTCCTAAGTAACATAAAAAAAAAATAAAAAAGCATTGTATTTAAAATGCGTTAAATGGCATAAATTGAGTCTCAAAAATTAGCCCTTTTTATTTTTATGCAGACTTATGCTGTTAGTGTTCCAAAAACACATTTCAAATATTTAATAGTTAGTTGAGTACTGCCTGAGTTACATCTGTTGTTGCTGAGCTGTTGAAATTATTTATCGCTTACACTAATGTTGCAATTGTGGTTTTGTATACGTAAGCGAGTTATGCTCATTTTCCTATGAAGTTTTTAGCTCTGCGCTACAATTCGATTCAAAAATATTAGCGTAAAAAACATGTTGCCTAGGCTAATTGGTATTCTGATGATGTTGCTACGGGTTGGCAAAAATAGGTGCCAAGTAGCCAGTTGACAAAAGAATAACTAGTCTATTTCTGTAGTTAGCAGTATATGCATTATTTCGATCTTAAATTTTGACACATAACTTACAATATGGGTTCTGATCTTTTATGTTGCTCTTAAACAGTAATGTATTTCAGATTTTAAATGGAGTGGGCGCCCTTCTTTTTCTATTTATTGTCGACAAGTTTATGATTAACTCGAAACAAATATTGGGTAGCCTTTAATGGTTTCTTATGTTAGTAACGTTTTTAACTGGCTTCAAAAAAAGGATGGAGGTTGTCAATTCGATTGAATGTTGTTTTTTATGTTTGTACCTGTAGAACTCAGTCATTTCTGAACTGATTTTAATTTTTTTTTGTAATTTGATAGATTATGGTTACAAATTGGTCTTGTTTTAAAACAGTTCATAATCTTAAAAATTAAAGGGTGTCCCTATACAAAATACATTTTTTTAGGTGTATTATAAATCGTAAAGTGCACTTCTTTAAAATTTAAAAAAGCGTGTTACTAGTTTCTATTAGCAAAAAAGTAATACAAAATAAAATCTAAAAATTAAAGGGTGTCCCTGTAGGTGACGAAAATTGACTCGTATGAGCCTATATTTTGAACCGTTATAGACAAACGGTTGAAAATTGAACAGGATATCGATTAATATGACCGTTTTAATAACAAGCATTAACGTTTCAAATTATAAATTAAGGGATGCCTAATAGTTTGTAATTTGATGTATGTGGCCAACCTTTTGAGTAGTTAAAATTTACAAAAAACCTTTATTGCTAAGTCCGCTGTAATAACAAGGATGTAACAATAGTTGCTGTTATTTAATGTATATGACCAAACTGTTGAACAGTTGTAGATAGTTGATTGAAATTTGCACAGAACCTTTATTGCTAAGTCCACTAGAACAAGTAGCCAAGTTGAAATAAGAAATTAAAGGGTGTCTCTATATTTGATGTAATTTTACCTATATGGCCCTATCTTTGAAACTGTTAGAGACAAACTCTTGAAAATTAGACAGAATGTCCATTACTGTATAAGTATAAAAACAAGTAAAAATATTATAATTAGAAATTAAAGGGTGTTCTAATTATTGTAATATGATGTATATGGCCAATCTTATGAACAGTTATTGACTAACGCCTAGAATTTAAACAAGTTTTGTTGTCAGCAATGAAAAGTGTAAAAAAAGGTCGACCACATAACTGCTGCATTTTCTTGTTTAATCTGCATTCATATTTTGTTTTACGACATACATATAAGAAATCCTGACTTAATCTTTCTCGAATATAGTATAATTAATTTAAAATTTTCGTCCTAAACAAACATGTTTATCTGTTTTGAAGTAGGTTTGTTTTTTGCAAGAAATATTTATATTAAACTATTTCCTTGCTAATTAAATTTTAATTTCTTATTTTGTGTGGGTCAACTTACGCGTATACTTTTAGTAGAAAGTTAATTTTTTTGTACCATATTATATTTTCTGATAATACCTATTAACATTGCATAGGAACATGCACGAATAAACTCTTAGCCCTATTTAATGAAGAGCCTTAAGAGGATTAAAATAAACAAGTTAGAGTGCTATATTCGGCTATGCCAAATCTTATACACCCTTCACCATATATGTGTGGCCACATCTACATGAAAATCGGCATAAGAAATTCTTTTCTACTATAAAGTTTTTCTATTCATAAAAGCTTCAAAAATTTTAAGTTTTTCTTAGGGTTGTCGTCTTAGCTTAGTAAAGAAAAACGTTACTGATCAGATCCTAGTATAATTCAGTATAATTTTTTCTAACTTTCTTTTTTTATCATGAGCATATTCACGTGCAAGAATTCAAACGAAAGTTTTAAAAATAAAATATTTAAAAATTAAAAGCACACGTCATGTTTTGGCCGCTGCCCTAAAGAAGTGATATTCCTGATTTTCAATAGCAAAATTTTCGAAACTATGTGCGATCGATTGGCGAATGTAAATTTTCTCTCCAAGTGCCTTGGCAAAGTTGATTTCAACATGAACAAGGACGAACATCGCTCAATCGACTTTATGATGCCGGAAATGGTTATTGTGGAAATTACAAATGGAATGACAAACTTTAATACACCTTTTTCCATCCGTGGTGAAGGGTATAAAAATTTATACGAGTAGTTTAAAAGCATGACCATTACGAGTAGGAGATATAGTTATAATTGTTGACCATAAATTGCTTAGCCAGCGATAGACAAACCAGAAGTGCTAAAGTTTTAGCCGCCCATGGAGCTCTTGAAAGACCGACAATCAAATTAGCTGTGTTGGACGTGGCTATAGAAGAGGAGTAAGAATCAAATCCATCTCATACTGTGGGGGGGTGTTAAGCCCCTGTCCCACTCTACACTTTATGCATTATATTTGCCTTTCTTATGTCTTTGTATTATGTGCTAAATCTATTATTTGTTATATACAGCATTGATGTAAGAAAAGGACAAACCATTGTAAAAACTTGTTAAAAACATGTGAAAGCTAAGTATAATGGCGTGATTTGTCTTTAGTCATTACTCAAAAGAAGTATAACTTGCAATATTCTTGGCTATTGCACTAAATTGTAAGATAATGTTGAATATTATCTAATTTTTAGGAAATTTAATGCAGTTGGTTGAATAAAATTTGCAAATAAAGATTTGCGTTTCGTTCTTACAACTCATTCAAATTCGGAAGCAATAACCGGGATTAATCCTGCCGCCTTTCTCGTTTATAGCCATTATAAACAAAAACTAAAAAGTGTTTTATAAAATTGTAAAAGCTACTAGGGTTAAGCGCTTTTTAGTAAGTGCCATAAAAGTTTCTTCGCGTTTACGGTAACTTCAAACGGACTTAATGTAGGTCGAAGAAAGCTTAGTTGGCATCTTTGTGATAAATGCAGCCATATTAAACAAAAACTAAAAATAATTGCAAAAGGTTTTAAAAATCTCGCTACTTCTGTCATTAGGCTTACTTATTTTGTAACTAAGAATACGACGAAAATTGAAGGAAACATTAAACACGTTTAACTTAACGTTCTCTTGTGTGTAGCAATGTTTCTTGTTGAAAATCGTAATGTCTTAAATATCAATTTTTTTCAGAAAATTATATGAAAAAATTTGGAATTTTATCCTTTAATTGTCCAGAGCATTTTAAAATAAAAGTCACTTCTTCGTTACTTCTTTAGATTAAAAACTCAATTTTACATAACAAAATTCGTTACGATATTTATTTGATAAAAAATATATCCTTTTACACTTCTAACACATATTGAACCTTCTTACGGACGCTAAATAGTTTCCCATTTGTTGCATCTCTGCACAGGCCTTCCTGACTAAAGATACTAATTAGATCACAACTCCATATGATCTCAGACACATTTTAACGCAATGAAGTAATGATATAGTAATTTTTTCGATAAAAAATGCATGCAGGATAGTCGGCAACAAAAAATTATGGTCGCATGTATGCTACGACAAATCTTTTTGGCTGCAGCGGCTTATGCAAGAGAGTTTCAGCAGCGAGATTAACATCAGCCGTATTACATACATTTTTATGTATTTACACATGAGTGTTACAATGTACAAAATTTTTTTAATTAAATTTTAAATTTCTTTTATACGAAAATGTGTACCAAATACCTGTATAAAGCGCTTCTTTTATGTTTTTTTTTTTTTGCATTGCATTATTGGGTCTACGGAGTAGACCGGTTCAATATTTCTTAGTTATTGTGTACGAACAATATTTTCTTTACTGATAAGGCATTTTAATTTGCCTTTTTGCACTTTCTTTGCTGGAGAACTCTTAAATAAATAAACGATTTTATCTACATAAAGTATACATGGTATATATGGCTTGCATTACGACACAATTTATTACACTTTCAATAAGCATAATTAAAATAGCACTGCTTCGGCGGCGGCAAAAATCGTTATGTAAATTCGTCGTATAAAGCATAATTATGACGAAATAATACAGCTGTTTTAATTTTTTTTTCAAGTTGTTTACTTGTTTTGTGCTGATAGGGTGACCACATAATTAATAAAACTTAAAAAATTAAACAAAAACAAAAGCAGTACTAAAAACATTATTTTGATTTAAGTTCAAATGTGTGCATTTATTATAAATGCTATGGAATAAAAACAAATCAATTATTTAAGTAGAAATTCTTTACAACAATACTTCGAAACAAAAATCAAATATGATTACGTTATACTGATTTGTTTGTCCTTTGCCGGCGTATGTCGAATTTTGTTCGACGTCATTATTGTGTGTATTTTCATGTACAAAAATAAAATTTATTATTAGTGTGGAATACTCACGACCAAAGCCTCGTCGTTTGTCGACGTTGTGTTTCTAACATTACTTTGGGTTTGCTTACAGTATGGTATTATTAACAGTATTTCTCCGATTTCTTACTCTGCTTTTTTCAACAGTCAAGTATTTGAAAAATATCATATCTATTAAAAGTGTAATTCGCAGGGGTCTAATAAGTTGATGCAATAAATGTAGTTTTTGTTTGTATTTGCTACTCATTTAAGACAATACCCATGCTTTGGAACTATTACCTGACTTTAAAAACCTTAATTTTTGCCCTTCCGAAAACACAAAAAAATGTAATATTTTTCAACAAAAATATATATAATATATTTACATATTTTATCCATCCCTTTTCGCACAAAATGAACGAAAGAGCTTACTTTTGATATGTGAACACGGGGGATACGATCAATAGAAATAGGCCCCACACATCGTTCAGCGCCCTCTTTGTTTTAACACAGATAGATTATTTTTATATTTTTAATAAATTTTATACTTTTATATTAATAGCTTTTTACACAAATTTTAAATAACTTTCTGCACAGAGAAGTATTTGACCCAAAAAGCTGACCAAAATTATTAGGCGTGTTTTTTGTTTTAAAAGTTTAACTTTTTTGATAGTTTTAGCTTTAGTTTGATAGAAAAAATGTAGTGGCAGATTATTATTGGGTTAGTGTTATTTTTGACCATTTTTTTGACCATTAACCATTTAAAATTTTGTTTATTTTTTTTCATTTTGAAGAGAAAATATATATATATTTATATATGTATCGATTGTTGTGTATTTTTAGAAAAATTATTATTACGTATGCTGGTCTCCCCCTCGCATTCCGCCAAAATTTGGTTTGCAACTGCATTTTATTCTAAGAGGTCGAACTATTGTAGTTGTGTAGATACAGGGAAATAAAACATAGCTTTTTATGGATGTTACAATGACCCCCTGTCAAATTTATAATTTATCCAATATTAAATATTTAAAAAAGATTAGTCTCGTAGCTTGGCTTCCTATAAGGGATAAACAACCAAATAAACAAAAATATTTTCACTTTTAATATTTATTTTATATTATTTCATCACATGAAAAATTAGGCCAATTAAAATGTTCAAAATTATTATCATGTCATACGTATTTCATCATAGGCGTCATCATCCGTATCAGGCTTTTTCATCTTTCGTGTTTTTTGTGTATTGCAGCTTAAAAATAACCTATTTAGAACATCTCGATTTCTATCGATGCTAATGAATTTTCTTGAACAATAAGCACGATATAATCTGAAGTACTTATTTCTGGCCTATGCAGCTTCTTCTGACAAATGTCGAATGGGCAAGATTACTTGCTTTATTACAGTACCGCCATGAATTAGAATTTTGTGCATCGTTGGACTTATGGGATTCCAATTGTAGAGCTGCACATACATTTCGGCTGTGTTATGAGCATATTCATTAAATTTTTCAATATTAATGTAGTGCCCGCTAGTTATGGCTTCCAATATTTCATTTAGGTATTTGATTAGTTCTTTATTTATGCCAGTAATTTTCGGATCCGAATCTTGATGCGTTGACATCATTAGTGTTGCCATACTCTGCTTTCGGAATATCTACAAGTAGCCCCTTCTCTTTCTTAAGCCTCTTCTTGATGCTTATCTTTCTTTCTTTAACAAGTGCTTTATCTGCATTGCTCCTTACTTGCCACTTTTGAAGTGTCAGTTTATATGAAAGATGAAGTATCGATTCTAAAAAGCGTATGCGTGCGTGTAAAGTCGATAGCCCAAAATTCAAATCATCAGGGTTTTCAGGAAGATTTTTTCAATGTGTTAAAATCTTAAGTATGTCCGCAAATGTAACACCTCATTGTTGATTTTGTGTCCGTTGCAGCATTGCAGACTTTTGCATCGACCATTGTCAATAGCATCGTGTGTTTAATTTGTGCAATATTTCCGTTACATGGTACTTCATATTCCCATTGAATTTGGTTATATATGTATTCCATTTTTTGCTTTGTGATATCAATAGTTTCGTGCACAAAACGGATTCAAATTGGTCTACACAATCTAGTTGAGGATGGCGTTGGATTTCGCCATATCGTTCTTATTTTCCATTAGCTGTCGTGATTAATTCAATTGGCACACAACTACTTTGAAACATATCAGCGTCAGTTTCGTTTTCATTTTCGAATTTTTGCTTATAAAATGATTGGTGCGATTCATCACAGCCCCATTTGCTTATAAGTTCCAGAAACTGAGTTTCTTCATAATCCAACTACTGTAGAACATCATTAAGGTATGTATATAAGCGCGTTGCTGTGTAATCGAGGAGAGATTGAAGCTTTACTTCCGCTGATGTCTCACTCACCGTTATGGCAACTCCACTAGGATAGCAATTTTTTTTGACATTTTTTAGCAATGAGTAGCATGGATATACATTTCTGTTGGCATTGTATAAAATTTCATGTTGGTTTTTCGTGAGATCAGCATTTATAAACATTGCTAAAGCACCCTCCGCTGAAAGCTTATTAACTGGGTTGACTTAGGAAGTTGTTAACCATCGCATGCAAATTTTTGCTTTTCTTGGAGATAGTGTTATATCCATTATTAATTTAGCCGCATCAGTATGTTCCGCTGCTCTCTGGCTCATTGATGCAGCAAATGCGATCTCCTCTGTTGTTAATTGCACACGAATTTCTTGCTTTTTCTCCGTTTTGTTCTTTCACTTGCTTCATTAAATTCTTTTTTTGGTCTCCAGTTTCCACAGTTTCCTCCAGTCATTTAGCATACGTGCTTACAAATCGGTCCTCTTTTCGTTGTGCTAAACCCCAATATCTTTTAAAACAATTTTTGAAATTTATAACACACTGCTTAACTGCTTGTATATCCCCATCTCCTTGGCATTCTGAAAGGCACACAAGTTACTAGCTAAAAACTGCAACTTCTCGTCAATGATTCTAGCATTAAATTCCTGTACTATTTGGAATAACTCAAATCTTGTGTAAATTTTTTCCATGTAACCTCAAAGTTGCAAATAATAAGAATTTTGCCCAATAAGCCATATAGGTATGTATATTTTTCAAAGTGCATTTTTCCGTTAATTAGTTATAACCTAATACTTGGGTGCATTTTTTATATACCTGCACCGTTTTTAAATGTAATTTTGAAATTTGAAATGCTTTTAAATTAGGTATATACACATCTAACTATATTTTCAGAAAAAATAAAGTGTCCTGGAGACGATGAAGTCTTATATAGACCATAGTTAAACAAAAACAGTTTAATAGGTGTGTATGGGTGTGGTTGACTTGCAGTTAGTAAATTTGAATTTATACCATCATGTTGGTATTTCACATCAATAATTCGAAAAACACGAAATTATTTTATGACGACAATAAAGTATAAGAAAAAGTGCCTTATGAGCAAAAATAGAAAAAAGATACAATTTTCAAAAAATCACCAAAAATAATGGCGCAAACTGGCGCAAACTTTTTTTCTTTTTTCCTAAATTAAATCTCATATTTTATTATGGTTTATGATATTACTTGTACAACAGCTACCTCAACTTTCAAAAAACTTTACTTTTTTTTTTTGGTAAGAATTTATATATTTAAGTATATAATAGCTTTTTTTATAATTAATATTTTAAAAATAAATATTTGAAATAATTTTTTCGTTTTAAATATTGAAAATAGCTGCTGATGAAATCTTTCAGGCAAAAAAATCAATGTAAACCTCTATTCGTTTAGCCAAAAAAAAAATAAAATAAATAAATATCATATAAATATCTTGAAATCGGAAAAATTCAATAAAAACGCAGGCAATTTTCTTCACTTTCCTGACTTTAGCAGTGTCCCACAACTACAAATCTTAACTTACAAGCCTTAAAATGCACGATTTGTTGTAGAATTTTGTTCTCTATCGATCTGCGTAATTTCTTCGTAGGATTTCATCAAATTAATTTTTGCCTATTTGGCCAACTTTTTGGGTCAAATACTCCTCTGTGCAGAGTTTAAAATGGCTGTATAAAAGTAAAACCATGTTGTGGAGGTTTTTATTAAAAAGTATGTCATGTAAAACTGTTCAAAGCCCCTCAACAAATGAGAATTGTAAGGACTTGTGATACGATTTTGTTTTACATCGCAAGTAACCATATTTAAAAAAAGGACTTTTTTCTCAAAAAAAAAAAAAAAAAAACAAATGGCAATACAAAATATCTACTGCAACAAATTAGTAATACCTAATGTTAATAAGAAACCTAAAAATGTTATTTCTTAGAAGCCGATGAAGATTGTGACATATCCTAACATTAGAAAGTACAAATCCCAACTCCGGTCATCACAAAGTTGCAACAGATTATCTGCCGCTTTACATCTCTATCTATGGAGGGACCTTTTTTTTCTCCTTTTAATCTCATTTCCTATGCTTTCGAATTAAGGTTTACTCCATGGGTTTTAGAAACTTAAGTTTCTGAACTTTCTTATGCTGATCCGTCTATTCTGCTAACACTGTTTTGCCATTGAATTTAACAGGATCCAAACAGGAGGAATAATGAGAGGGTATGGCGACGCCCGTTTAAACAATCTTTAACTTTTAATTTTTTTTTTATAAAAGTAAAGGTGCTTAAAGTGAATAATTGAATACGTACTACTGTGCGAAAAATAGTACAGGTTATAACTTGTAGTTAAATTAAACGTTAAAAGATAATCAAATTATAGATAAGAATGTACAATGTTTGTTTGTTAGGAAATTTAATTCTAAAAAAAACGGAAAAATAAAATTAACAAATAAAAGAAACCACACAGATAAACAATCGACTGGACAGTACTTTGTATCAATATTTATTTATTTGTTGTTGTAGTAATCGTATAGGTGTAAATATTGGTTTTGCTATTGTCTGATGATGAAAAGGAATTTTTACAAAACGACCACCCAAAAACACACACACACATAAAAATGCTTCAAATTCGCTTTGCCTTTTTCCTTTTCCTTAGATGAATGTGTTATTGGTCCATGGACTAAAAGATACATACGTTGTAATAGAAAAGAAGGTTCTCTTAAACAAACAGCAATAAATTGAATTGATAATAGTGTTGAATAAAAAGAAATAACAATTATTGTTTGTATGATGATGATGATGATTACTAGGTTTCTTCGATTGTGTACGTTTTATAAACACACAAATATTTGGTGTACACAAAGTTTAAGATATACGCGGAGAAGTTAATAAGTCTCTTCTATAACAACGAAGAAAATCAATTTTGAGGATAATTTATCTTTAATATTGAAACAAAGTATCCCCGATAATATTTGACCCTCGCTAACGATGATACAGACGCGCTATAAACCTTGTCCAACTTTGTTTATATACCATAAACTATATAAGAAAACTACCTAAAAAATTGCAGTCTTCCTTAGAAACATGTTTGTTTTTTTTTTAATTCAACATAATTTGAAATAAATTAAGACTACTTACATGATTGCGAAAAGACTTATTGACTCTCCCTCGTATATATCTCTTGGCACGTATGATTGGGTGGTCACTGTTGCGTACAAAACACTATATAAACAACATTAGGGCGGCGAAAATACACGGTCGACATGCCCAATTAAATGGTCATTTTGAAATGGTGGCGAAGCGTGTCAAACTAACCACACTTAATAAGCAAAGAGTGTTACCTTAAGGATTTCTTTTTTGCTTGTTTTTTGGTTGTTGCTACTGTTGTTGTTTTTTCTGCTTCTTAGTGGCAATTATTTTTATTAATATTTCTTTGATATGTGGATAGTGCAGTATAAAAAATGATTTTAATCAGTTGAAGTTTTTTTTAATACCCATACAACTCATTACGTGTCAAAATCGATTTACATGTAGATGTTTGAAACATTAAAACTAACAAAAATGTACTCAATGTTTTCGTTATCAAAACCTATTTCTTAGAATCGCCGCTAATACTTTCAAAAGCAGTGTACGCTATAAGCACCATATATTTAACCAATCAATTTGAATAAACAGAAAACGAGAAAGTTTTTACTATTAACCACTATTTGGTTGGTTAAACGGAATTCAAACACTGCTTGAAGCTTTTGATCTACTTTCTCTATTTAACGTGCTGCATTGTGTTTAATTTAATATCTAACTTAAAGTTAACTATTGCTAAACTACTTAGGTAAATAGCAAAATTTATTTCCAAATGATGTATTAAAATAAAAATAAAAACTACTGGAAAAATAAGAAATTGGCTACTAAGTTTTGTCAACTGTGGATATCATGATCTATCTATCCTCAAGTTTTTTAGACGAAGCTTTAGTTGAAGGAACATAGTGTCACCCTAATAGCTTTTGCAATTTCATTTTCTTATTTGGGGAAATATTGCAGAGAGGATATGACTTATGCAAGGTATTTTTCTATAGAGAACAGAGTTAAATAATCTAGTGTAAACACAATTACTTAGCCTTGATAAGATTTGAGTCAAGTCGCAATAATTCATAAGGTGATTGTAGTTCGACACCTGATAATTTTTTATCTAAAACTTTGGATATAAATTTTGGATATTAAAATACTTTCAAATATAAATGTGTTTTAAAACTCAATTTTTCTGCATGTTAAAATAGTTTGAATTTGGTCGATTTGTAGGTGACAGGGTATACTTTTAGTTTATCTAAAAATTTTTTAAAATGTTTTTAAGCTGGGAATAATTGTTTGTAACGATAAAAGATTGGTAATCTTTCTTATGTTTAAAGTTTGTAACTTTTAAAAAACTGTTTTTCACAGTAGTGGAAAACCAGAAATGATCCCGTTACTGTTTTATTATATGTAAAAATTTTGCATAAAAATGTCATTTGGCTTTTAGTGAAATACATAACCATTTAAAACAAATTTAGTATTTCCAGAAAAATCTCTTTAAAAGCTTTAAATGATATCCATATTGATATCTTAAAATCATTCGTACTTTTCTATGAAAAGTTCAGAGGCCTATAGCTTGAAAAATATGAGTGAGCACCATATATATATATATATATATATATATATATATATATATATATATATATATATATATATATATATATATATATATATATATATATATATATATATATATATATATATATATATATATATATATATATATACATACATATATATTTTTTTTTGTTTGCAGTTAGTTCACTAAACTAGATTTGTTTTATATGATATGGAAAAATTAGACGCAGACGTGGTGTTTTGCTCGCTGCCTTGAAGAATTGGTTTTGCTGGTTTTTAATATAAAATTTCTTTAAATTTTCTCTAGCTCATCTAGTGCCTTGGCAAAGTTGATTTCATCACTAAAGCGGACGGACAGACGGACATCGCTCAATCGACTTCGCTATGCATAATAACTCAGGGTATATTCTTTATGGGGTCAGAAATGGATATTGTAAAAATTAAAAACAGAATGACAATCTTAGATATATCATATTATATATATATAAATTATATCATATATATTTTTCACGTGCTGTGCAGGGTATTATAAACTTAAACAATAATATAAAACTTTAAATAAATAGTGTGGTTATAAGAATTTTTATAATCATAAAATATCTGGGTTTGGTAATAAGTAATGATTTTATATAATATTGAATACATACGTAGAAAGATAGGATTTTATTTACGGATTAGAAATAATTTCTTTATTATAACGCCAATTAATATTTTAAATACGATAATGAAATTCCATTTGATTATGGATCATCTTAAGAAATAAAACATGTACACCAAAGGGTATATTATTTTTGAACACCTGAAATGCACCGGAATATTAGTTAAGCCACTCAGATATGTGGGAGATGGTCAATCATATACTTTAAGGAATGCTAAAAATTTCAGACTTCAGAGTTTACATACTACTGCAACGCAAGATTTCTTGGCAAACAATTTACACATCAATGTCTAATACAAAGAACGACGATGGGTGATTGCAACGTTTATACAAAATTTTCATCCTAAAAACAATCCTCTATGTTTAAACGATCAAACTTGTTCGAACGCACATAATCGCTGTTGATTTTAATTCAATCAAATAATGTGTATTTTGTTGGATGTATGATTTTAATCATGTGTTGTCTAACTCAAATGAATTCTGGTGGTTGTTCATTTTATACAACTTTGATGGAAAATCAAACACAAACAGAAAACTGTTCATTCGGATCATCAGTGATGTAGAATAAAAATCGAAAAGCAAAAACGAACGCATATGAGCTTATGCATGAGTTTCCATTTACATATGTATGTGTGTAAATGATGACAGAAAGAAATAGTAATAAAAGCAAAACGATTTAACAGAAGCAAAGTAATATTTATTTATTAGACATGTGTACAACTTATAATAAAACAAGAATATTAAATATTAATATAAAAAAATATGTTATTTTATTTATTTTTAAAATTCTTAAAATATGAGTTCAGAAATAGCAAACTGTCTGCAGATTTTGGTTCAAGCCGATTTTTCCTCTTGCTTATTACATTGCCAGCTAATGAAAAAGCTCGTTTAATGGCTGCACTACTAGCAGGAATTGAATGAACTTGCTGTGCAAGTTTCGATAATTTTGGAAAAAACTTTTCATTTAGCTTCCACTAATTGACTACATCAAACTTACCGGTTATTTCAACATTTTCCTTATTTACAAATAAGTGGCCTCAGAGCCATGAAAGGCATTATAGAAGCAATTTGGCAAAATGTTGTTACAATTTAATAACATTATAAATATATGTTTATATGTACGTAATTTAAAGTTTTAAGTAATAAAGTAAAAAATAAGTAAAACAAAATAAAAAATAAATATTTTAACATAAAAAGTTATTAAAAACTATAAAATATCTTGTATGTTTTGATATAAATAATTCCTGATGTTAGTTTTGAAAACTGAGGTTCTATTTGTGTTTTTCACATGTTGAGGCAAATTGTTGAACTTACGACTACCCACATATTCTACCCTTTGCTTGGTTAATTCAAGCCTGCAGCGAACTACCGCTAAGTTCAAATTATTCCTTGTTCTAAATGCGGTTTGGTTTCTCACAAATGTTATCGTATGGTGTCCAATATTGTGCACACATTTAAAGACATATATTATTAACTGAAACTTGTATATTCCATGAAGCGGTAACACATTACTAACACATTACTCTTTTGTATGAGGTTTTCCCAACTATAAGAAATATCAATGTACTTTTGTTACTTGAAGCTTAAAACTGAGCATCATAAAAAATCAATGAATGATTGTTTTTTCCAAAAATCCTATCATAAAATTTATTAGGCTTCTCCATGCATTTGGAAATTTTCATTTTTTAGGAAAATACCATAATAAAATCTAAATAAAATCAAAGCTAAATTTTTTGTTTGTAATACATATAACCAGCCTTTTTTTTCTGCAACAATAGAGAGTTTTCGTTTTTTAATGAAATAAACGTTTTCGTATACATAGTGCTAAGCCAATCGTTACATAGTATGAGTTCAGCCTACTTAAATTTAGATATTATTTCGCTATCTTGTTTTCGAATAGCAATTTTTTATTACCGCTATTCGTCTTCAAAAACAAATAAACGACGAAATATATTTTAGAAAATTCCTTTTAAATTTTTTTGATTAACTAATTAATTTAAAAAATCTTTTTGTATCTCTATTTCTGTTATTCATTTAATAATTTTATTTAAAATTAATTTTTATTTTATAAATTTTATTAAATTTGGATGCCACTTGTACACATACAAAATTATGCTCTGTAATTATAAGACATAGTCTTGTTCCTCAGGAAATAATAAATAAATTAACAAATAAATAATAAATATATCCAGATTTAATTAAACATTTTATGTATGTAATTTATAGACTTAGATCCTCTTAAATATATAAAAAAAAACTTTCTAACAACCAAATGCCTACTAGACATAAGCGAAAATAAAAAAATATACTTATAATCGGCAGTTGAATAAAATCAGTTGCGTTGAGTAAAATCATACACAGTGATTTTATTCAGTAGAAAGTTCATTTGCTCAAATGTGTGAGTAGAACTTGTTTGATCATACATCACGCAACTGATTTTATTCAATGAAGAATTATTCTAAATGTTTAAATTTGAGTAAGAGTTTCATTCTATGGTAAAATGAACAAAACACTCATTCTGGTGATTTTTGCAGTTTTCTGGTCTAATAATGTTAAAGATAAACAAGAGACCGCTTCATTTAGATAGATTTTATAAAAATGTGTGTACATGTTTTATAAAACTAATCTGTTAATGAGAGCTCCTATTTGGTCCCCTCTGATTTATACGTAAATGTTATCTACGATTAAATTATATTTCTCGTCAGTATATAAAACCTAGTTTGCCTGATGATTTTCCCCACTATTTTTTTAGTTTATGTAATGCATGAGCGATTCTTATTAAAAAAAAGACTGTAACATCATCTATTTACCATAAATCAAATTAACCTACGTGTAACTTTCTTTCTTAAATTTAGATAAAAATTATCTTTCGTAATATGTTCATGAATCAAAAACTTACATTTATTCTCAAGTAAAAAAATGGGCGTTATGTTCGATCCTCTATGCCATTTATAATTTGAGAGCAGTACAACACTATCACGGTTATTTTTATTTTTAATTTCACTTATAAAACAAACAAAAAATGATTAACGGAAAAGAAATGACTTAATAGCCAACTTTATTTTAATAAATTTTTAATTTTTTTGTGTAAAAGAAAAAACGAGAAATTTTAAATTTTTTGTATAGAAAAAAACTTTTAAGGTTAGCAAATGTTAAATTTAAAAAAGAAATGAAGTCGTTTATTCCGCAGACTCTTAAGTCCTAGATGAACAAATGTTTTTTATCCAAACGTTGAGTTTTAATCAACTTTCACCCATCAATAGTTTTTGTTGTTGTTGTTGTTTTTTTTTTTTGATTTTTGGCTTTTATTAAAATTAAATTTTCTTTTATTTAATTTAAATCTTTTTGCTAAATTTCGTTATAGTAAAGTTTAAGTGAAAATGTGATATTACAGTGAATTTTCGATTGTTAAGTGAAATTTCAGTTTCTTGATAGTCTAGAGTTTTTCTCCTTATTTTCGGTTTTCAGTACAACAAAGCAAAATAATAATAATTACAAGAATAAAATAACAGATACGTGAGAAAAAATTTAAGAAAAATAGCTCTCACCTCTTTCGACCATATCTCCATCGTTAAAAGACCGTTTTTAATGGTTATCGATACCCAAATCGTCGAAGCTATATTTGACTGATTGGCGTGCTTGTATACTATGCTGATCTTCGCTACATTGAAAAAAAGTGTTTCCAACACGAACACCGACGGTCAGATTCGGAGTGATTTCTTCAAAACTTTGACGCGTAGGGAAAAAAGGACAGATTTTTAATTTCAAGTAAAATGTAGGGAGTTTTTTAAATATTTAGCTGTTTGTTTAAATAGTCTATAGTTTATTTAAAATATATTTTAGATTCAAAATATTTAGCATTCTTTGCTTACTGGTATCATATGGTATCATCAACAAAAGAGTAAAAAAAAGTTTGATCGTAGGAAAAAATGGAGTTTTTTCTGAGAAACGTAGGAATTTTCAAAATTATGATCTGACATTGCTGAAAGTTATTACAATATTTTGCGATCGGACAATTAATTGCTACATAAAGTATAAAGATAATGGGCCATTGACGGTGCACTAATTTTGTTGTGCATTTTGAGAATCTTTATTGAAATACTTCTTACGAAAAAAACATTTTTTTTAGCATCATGTGAAACATTGTTGTCTTGTCCTCATTTTGCGATTTTAAAAGGCATGCATGATTTTTGAAAGACAAGCTATTTATACTCCTGTATTGAAGGCATTGCAATGCAGTATTGTTAATATCTTATTGATGAAGTTTACATTTTTAAATTTTTTGTGGATTTACAAGGTGTGATAGATTTACTATCACAATTCCTTATAACTCACTAAGCTATCTTCAATTAAAGTCAGCTACTAGCCAAAAAAATAATAGTGAATACGTAAAAATTAATCAAAATACAATTAAGAATGCAAAATAATGGCGGCTAAACCGCGGCAAATCATTCATTCAACACAAGTTTTTCCAATTTTTTTATGACAAGATAATAATACTTTAGGACATTTTTGTTTGAAAAACAACAACAACATTTTAAACAATATTGAATTGATTGATAGCATACACATCTAGCGACTGCTACTCTTAAATCCTGTAAGAATGTAATAATTAAAATAGAAGATATGCATACATACTATATTACTCATAAGATTTAAGTGTGTATGTGTGTGAATAAATGTACTGACAAATATATTTCCTTTTGAAGTAGGATTTATATCCGATTTTAAACTGCATTGTCATAAGAAATTAAATAGCTTTCTTTAAACTTTAAAAAATCGTGCTAATTATCCCGACCGAATTATTAAAATCACCGATATTGACTATTGAAGGTGAAAACACGTTTGGATGGCCATTTCGTTACCGCTCACATAGCTCTTCAGGAAACTTCTCACTTACATTTTAAATAAGCTAGAGATTTTTGTCCATACAATAAAGTAAAGACAAAAATCAAAGTTTAAGCAAAAACAACAATAATCAACATTGATTTTATTTTTCTTTATCCACTGTAAGTGAGAAGTTTCCTGAAGAGCTGTCGGCTGGGTAAAAAAATTGTTTATTTTTAAATATAAATAAATTACAAAGTTCTCAAAAATAATGTTCTTGTTCTGGGAAAAAAAATATAAAATGAGAAAGAGTGTAAAAAAGAAAAAAAAAAAAAAAAAAATATTTAAAAAGTACAATATGAAAAGAAACACGCCACTATGTTAATACAATGCAAGCCTTTGGTTAGAATTTTCTCTTTAGGGTTGCTTTTTAATACTAGACTTAATCACACAAACATACATACATATGAGTGTGTACACTTTGTACAAGTAACTCACATATTTTGGTTACAGCATTAGCATTCATGCTAATGCGAGGGCGTTTAATAAAATGCTTGACTTGTTACAATGCCCTTTTAATAGTGTAAACTTTTAAGCCGTTCAGAACAGCCATCAATGTTTGGAAGGTTGGAAAAAGGTTTATCTCCTGGTTAATGTTATTCTCTTAATTTAAACTTTCTGTGTTTAGTTTGGCGTTTTTGAATTTTTTAATCAATTGTTCATGATTATTGATCACCAATTTAATATTAATCACATAATTTAATACACTTTTCCAAAAGTGAAATCCGCGCTAAGTGCGCTGGCTGAAACTTTATTAAAAAAAAAAGTAAGCGTCTTGAAATCTCTTGGTTCTTCCTCGTATATTTTTGCGTTTTTGTGTTAGCTACAACAAATTTTATGTTTCTTATGATTGGGCCAAATGGGTGGGGGTGAAAAAATTGAATGGTAAATATAAAAGCAAATTCTTTGTTAAGCTAGAGGGTGGGGTAGGGTTTTTGTATGTTTGGTTAAATTTATTTATATATATTTTTTTCTGTCTTATTTCTTTTATACAGTGTGCGTGTGTAAAAGCAAACGAGAAGAAGAGCCAAGCTATATGTTTATGGCACGGCAACAATATGGCGTCAAATTCGAACGCCACACAGAGAGGGGTGGAGCAAACCTTTTTACCGATTCTCAGGGTAGAAATCATTAACAACTTCGTGAATTAAGAGATTTACGTATGAGAAGATTTATATTTGTATAAGGAAGTAATCATAAAGACCATTTTCCAGATTCTGTTTTTTCAAACGACGTTAAGAAATTTTTATTTTTTTAAGTTGAATTTAGGGTGAAATTTGGATGGTTTAACAGTTTGATTCAGACTCGATGCTTGTACTTTTTCTATGAATGAAATGAGTACCTACATAATGTGTGGTAAACACTTTAAATTCTTTACAATAAAAATCTTTTTAAAGCATATTTGAACGCCAAATACAAAATTTATAGCTACTATGTAGGCTTGTTTTTTGCGTGTATGTATGTTGTAAAGAAAAATTTGTTCTTCCAAAGTCTACAGCTGCCTATGCAGTAGACAGTTCTTCGGAAGATTAATCGAAACTTTACAGAATTGCAATAGTTAACAACACGTGGCCTCTACAGTTTCACCAAAAATATGAAAAATTGTGTGCCTTTAAACCAGTGTGACCGTTGGAAATTTTCAAAAAGTAGCATAAAAAGGGTATTTTTTGTAAAAAGTGGCACCAAAAAGGGATTTTTTTTTTAAAGTGGCACCAAGAAGGGAATTAAAAAAAGTTGCGGCAAAAAGAGGATTTATCGGAAAAAGAGGAAACTATTTTAAAAACAAAGTGATTACCATAAACTCTTCATTTCAATTTTCATATGTTTAATTTAGTTCAACGCTTTAAAGTTTCATTTACTTACAGTATTTATAAACAAAAACTTTAATTCATAAAATACTTACATATTAGGTTATATAAAAATAAATGAACATATACAGATTATATAATAGTATGTATTGTCAGAATTATATCGTTCTTTATTTTTGTTTTATATATAATAATAACACAGTATTATTATTATTCCTTAAAAACTGTACATCTATATTTTTTAAGAAGACCTGCACTCGGAGTCTAATCTACCAAATCAACATCCAATAAGTTTAATGCTGAAAGCATAGATTCGCAAGTATTTATTTTCAACCTATTGGATTATTTGTTTTTCATTAGTGCTAGCTTTTTATTCTTAATTAGCTATTTATTCTTCATGTCAATTTTTAAAACTAATTCTTCACACAAATATTTATAAAAAATTAATGTTTTGCTTTTAGTGTGAATTATAAAAGTTTTAGAAAGTCCTTCAGCACATTTTTCACTTTCATCTTCATGACCAATACATGTTAACAATATCGTTAACGTACAAAATATTAAGAAAATCTATGTTTTCTATGTATTTATATATTCTTTTTTTAGAAAATTTTTAAACAATTCTAATAAAATGTTTGATAATTTTGTTTATAGGAGATAAACCTTCTTGAATGATACGTTTTTTTTTTAAATTGGAAGCATTTTTTTCTTCGAACTGTGCATGAATCAAGAAGTGTTGTAAAACTGACCATTGCTCCAATGTTCTTCTTGCAACATACTAAAAACACAACCATCTAGTTACGCTAAGTATTAATAAATTGTGCTTTGGTACATCAAAAATGCTTTGCAATTCTTTAAATTCTAATAGCCTTTTTGAACTTTTAAAGTATTAAAAAATATTTAAAAGAAGTAGTTCCACTTCCTCCAAAATTCATGTTAAAGATGAGCTGTTTATTAAATTCATAGAATGGAAAACGCAACAACCGGTATTTTTCCTACCATAGTTGAAGCATTGTTCGTTGCAAAACCAATAAAATTCTGTATTGGTATTTTGTCTTCTTTTAAAGCTGAGTTTTGCCAGAACCGTTTCCAATCGCTTTGACGAGAAAACAGTTTACTCTACCTAACGTACAGTGTATTTACAAGTTGCAGTTTCTTTAAAAATTTAAAATGAAACAAAATGTGCCATTAAACAAAAAAGGGTCAAAAAGGGGTAAAATATATCACGAAGTGGCAGATTTAGCTATTTTTAAAAAAGGGGCACTAAAAGGGTCAAGCATTCGCTGCTTAAAGCTATTTAGATTCACTTTATATATAAATAAAATTTGTTTAGATGTTTTGTGTACATAATAATATTAGGACAATTACATGCCTTAGTGTCAATGCAACGCTAAACAAGCGGTAAGTTTTAACGTGTTCGATGATTGACAAATGAAGACTTATACCTACCCAGTAAGCTTATGGCCAATAAATGAGAGCCAAATGCGAACTACTTGTATACAAAGTGTAAACTTCTTATACTCTATTAGACATCTCTTTCTACAATAATGGCTCAAGACCAAGACCTTGTATTTTTCATTTGTGCAGAAATTTAGTATTTCTGCGGTTGGCATGTGCCCGTAGTTCTTTTGTCAAATTAAGAATATCATCCAACCTGAAGCTATTTAGCCTCCACTTACTCGTCTTTCTGATCAGCCAGAAAACATAATTCCGTTTATTGCGACTATTATCCCAAAAAGTCATGTTCTGATGTTATGAGATATGTCTTACTTTTAAGATCAACTTTTCTCCAAAAAAAATGCTTTTCAATACACCTAATTGCGAATGGCCTATTTAACAGACTTTGTCTTAGTTGGAAATAACTGCTGGGTAATAGAGTTATACGTTCTGCCCCAAGTTATTATATTTTGCTACACTTCGAAATTGCATTATTCTTTATCTCTCTCTTCTACTCCGAAGTTTCTGCCGTACTGTCAGTGGGATCGTTTAGATCTATGGTTGATTGTATTTGTAGATGTGTAACTGTAAAATATTTTTGCTTGGACAAAATTAATTTAAAACCCTTAACTACCCAGTATGCTTTTGTAACGTAACTGACCAGTAGTGTCCAACGGACTCATTAAAGCAATTAATGACACTTAAAGGAAAACAATGAAAGTATACATAAGAGAAATATTTTATTGATATTATTTACTTACGTATTTTATTTATTTAACTTTAGTTACTTATTTTTTTAAACAGACATTACAAATAATATTTTTTATAGAGTCTTCAGAACAGACATTCCGTTTGCATTTCTCGCAGCACTGCTTGGAAGTTCTAGATATTTTTGAGGGGCACATGTGACAACACTTCTTTCTTTTCAAACCAGGTTCAGATGCTTGACCAGCTCCTTGATCAATGGCAGGATCAGATGATAGCACATCTTTGATGGCTGCTAAGTGATAACTCGTTAGTCCTTTCGTGTTCCGTCTTCGTATATGAGGCGATACTAACTCAAGTGCTACTTCTCGCAAAAAAAGTTTTCTTTGCATGTTCTTTTTATGTTGGTTCCATGTGGAATATATTTTTTTCCATATAACAAGTGATGCGACTCCCAAAACATCCACTATATTTTGAAAAAATGCAACAGGCCATCTATTTGTTTTGCGTCGAACTGTATACTCATGAACCATTTGATCAAGTGTATCAACACCTCCCTTGGTGCAGTTATAGTATAAATTTATTTCAGATTTATTTTTATTGCTAACGTCTATTTTTTTACTATGATGCATCGAAGACAAAAAAATAACAGCACGATTTCTCTTCGGTACATACGACACAAAAGTCATATTATTAGAAAAACCAAAGACGTTAGATTCGATGTCACGATTTCGGTTGGGCTGAAAAAGTGGGGGTATGCAAGCTTTGCTTTTTCTTATGGTTCCAACTACTGTGAGACCATTTTGTGCTAAGTGTTTTGCAACTTCAAGGCTTGTAAAATAATTGTCAAAGGTAACATTTCTGTTGGTACGGAAGTATGGCTCACATAGTTGGTTGACTACACTGTATGCCAAATTTTCCGCTCTATTTGGTCCTTCTTTTCCAAGATATGGTATACCAAATAGAGGGTAACTGGTTTTGCTATCACAGATCCACCAAATTTTCATACCGTACTTGTCAGGTTTGCTGGGTATATACTGTTTGAATGACACTCATCCTCGAAAAGGTACTAGCTGCTCATCAATTGTTAGATTTTCTCCAGGCAAATAAAACTTTTTCAAGTTTAGATTAACACATTCCCACAGTTCTCTAATAGGTGCAAGTTTGTCTTTTGACTTTCTGAGAGATCTTGTATTTTTATCATCGAACCTCAAGAACCTTAGTAAATAAGCAAATCTATTTTTTCCCATTGTGGCGCGAAATATCGGATTTCCAAATATTGGATCCCAGTACTCTCTAAAATCAACACCTCCCTGTTTGTTGACTCCTATAGTCAATAAAAGTCCTATAAATGCCTGCATTTCGATTGTGTCTGTCGGCTTCCATTGACTTTGTAAGACTCTATGCGCTTCAAAATTGGTATATTTCACTATAATTTCTAAAACTTGTTCGTTAAGAAATATGTTGAAACTGGCCACAGGATCCACTATTTTTTGGCCCGTTGGGAGCACCACCTTGTCAATACCACCGCGAATGATGTTGTGCCGCGGAGTTCTCCTATGCTTATCAGGATCAGATTTCCGCATTGTTCCATCTCTGCCCTGATATGTTTGCACAGACATGTATTCCTGCAGCGGAGCATCATCATCCTCACTCTATAACTGTTCATCTTCACTTTCAGATGCTGCTTCTGTAGCGGCATCTTCACTTTCGGAACAGATATCAACAGCAAAATCCTCTTTATCGCTAGGGATTTCACACCCCAAAATATCTTCATTGTCACTTTCAGAAAGAGCATGTTCAATTTCTACCTGTGTTAGTTTTTTTCTTGCCATTTCTAACAATCTATTATCATAACGCTTGTGATAAAATGTGCTCTGCGAATGATTTATTATATGTATATGTAAACAAACAACCTGTTCAGAGAAACAAGAAGAAGCAATGATCTCAACGGCGAGTACCCAGAGTCAGGACGGCGATCAATAGTATAAAACTTGGGCGACTCGTTTAAAATAATATATTAAGGTGTCTATTGGACACTTGTGGGCTTATACGCTGCTATTTTTGTTTATTGAAAATAAATAATAAACTATTTATGCTACAAATATTTTTATTGCACATTTCTATTCTCAAGACTATCGGGGTAAAATAGGTAAAATAGGATTTCGCAAAAATAAATATTTTAGCTTTTATGGGCAATGGAATCCCGAAATGTGTCCGCGAGACACTTGTGGGTAGTTAAGGGTTAAAAGAGTAGATCATTTGCCAGGATCCTTATAAATAGTTAAACCTTCATTCCTGAAGGTGATTTTTGATGCCGAGAAAGTTCAGTATAGGATTTGATAATTGCGTTCAAATTAACGTTTTGATCGAAGATCAATTTTGAAGACATCGGGAACTTGAATACGTTATATGTGCTTTTGATAATTGAATGTTCAGTCTCATATGGCGTATACAAGATCAAGGGTATTTTTAAGATATCTATTCAATCTATTACATGATACATATCATTATTTTATTGAATAAAGTCTTAATATCTTATTCATTTGGGCTGTGTTGACATGTAAGTAAGTTGCCATATCTACTGTCAGGAATATACAGTATTGTTCGAAACCTAAGCAACTTTTTCCCACTAAGTAATAATAGACCCATATCTTTTCTTTAAACAAATTTAAAGAAAATATTTTTTTTTACTACTACACGATGTGTCTATAACCTAAAAATAACAACAAAAATTAAATTCCATTTCTTTGGAAGTTTAAATAAAATAAGAACAAAATTTACCTTAATATTCGCTGTTCAAAACCTAAGCAACTTTTAATATTTGGTATGATATCCTTTGCTTCTTACGACCTCGGCGCATCTTTTGGGCATAGATTCAATAAGATTCGATAGAATAGATGTTGGTATAGCTTCTCACTCTGATTTTAGACAGTTCATCAACTCCTGTTTATTTTTAAAGCGTCAAGTTCACACTCTACGTTTTTAAATTCCAAAGAGGTTCTCTATGGGATTCAAGTCTGGCGATTGAGGTGGCCAATCCAAAACTTGAACCCCATTACCTGATTACCAATCCTTGACAAATTTCGATGAGTGTTTTGGGTCATTGTCATGTTGAAAAACCCATCGAAGTGGCATTTCCCACTCAGCATACTTAAGCATGTGAGTTGCTAAAATGTCTCTGTAAACAAAACGGTCCATTTTTGTTTGAATTTCTACAAAGGGACCAACACCACTGGCCAAAAAATAAGTCCAAACCATCACATTTCCACCCCCATGCTTTATTGTGGCTTTTGAGTACCGAGGATGTAGCCGCTTTCCTTTTGGTCTTCTCACGTGGCAAACTCCATCTGAATTTAGTAAGTTAAATTTAGATTCATCACTAAACAAAACAGTTCTCCATTTGGATATAGTCCAATCCATATGTGCTCTTGCAAAATCCAACGTAAAACAAACAAAAAGCTGAGAAAATCAGAGACTACGTGGCAATCAATCATACAAACCCCTTTATAAATGCTTCTAAGTCAGCATAGGCTTCTTAGATGGCATGAAGCTCCGTAAGTTTTGTTCCAATAAACGTTTTCTTACTGTGGAAGAACTAATCTGAAGTTCAGGCTCATTCACTATGTCTTTCGACGAAATAAATGGATTTTTTTAACTAGACGGAAAATTTTCTGGTCTGTTCGCTCAGATGTTTTTCGAGGTCGCCCACCGCTATAGGCTTCCTCTACTTTCCTAGTAGCTTTATACTTTTTTATAAGTCGGGAAACTATTGATTTATTAATATTCAATTGGTTTGCTATAGAAATTTGGGATTTACCGTTATTAAAAAGTTCAATAATCTTTAGCGTAAAAGCTGACCCATAACGTGTTCGCGTCATGGTTGCACTTCTAAAAAAAAAATTGTTGCATAAAATCAACCAAAATTATTTTTTCCAATAGCAATCATAAGGAGACTAAAATTTTTGTTTAAAATGTTTGTTGTTGGTTTAGTTAATATGTCGCAACAAATGCAACAATGTAAAAGTTGCTTAGGTTATGAACAGCGAATTTTAAAGTTAATTTTGTTTTTGTTTTATAATTACTTCCAAAGACATAAAATGTATTTTTGTTGTTATTATTAGACTATAATAATAAATGAAATGGGAAAAATAATAATAAATAAAAGGGAAATTTTTCATTAAGCTATTTTAAGAGAACTTATACGACCATGAGTATTTACTGGGGAAAAGTTGCTTAAGTTTCGAACAGTACTGTATATCCGCATTGATGATATATGCCAAATTACATGCGTTTTGATATCTAAAATGGGTATGTTAGTATGTACGCATTGAAGGTGCTCATCAGTGGAATTTTAGTATTGTTTTTTTTTAACTTACTGTAACACCATGAATTTTGGGTTATACTATCAATTGTAAAAAAGGGACTCGTATCTGATGGCAGCTTATCTTGGTGGTCAATGAAATTAAATTAAGTGGTTACAACTATTACTTGCCTAACATTTTGATATTTTATTATGTTCGCCTTAAAGCCGGGATCAGAGTTTTATGATAATTGTGTTGGTTTTGTACTACTCTTTCTCAGTCTACGTAATATTTCATAGCAAAAACGCTGGGAGTTACACTGAGAGTTATGGCTGTCTTATCATTAACGTACCAACAAGACCTAAATTAACGGGGAAGAATATATGACAGATTAAATTCAACAACTATTTACGCTCTTTGGCCCATAAAAAATCGATTAGGAAATATACAGATGTGGCTTTCCGTACGCCGATTATATAATTAAGCAATACCAACGAATGTTCTATGCGGAAGTGCTATTACGAAATAATTTTGGTGAATAAATTCTGAAATCGGTTGTGGATTCCGAATTATTTCTAACAGTTAAATTAATAATAAATGAATAACTATTCCTTATTTAAAAAATAGTCTATGTCCGCTCTGATGGTTCATTTTAAATACTGACGAATACGATAAGAAAAGCCTTGGAAATTATATTGAACAAGCAAGAACAGATATCTTTAACAGCCAGTTTTGCGATGCATGTTTGCTTGTTAGTGCATCAAGCGCTTCAGTTATGCATCTAAGAATTGCTCTTAACTGATGGATTACGTAAACCGCATTTATTAGTTTTCGAATATTCCTTTACTGTACTTTGAAGGTTCAAAACGGATTGAATCCGTCTAAAATACAGAACACACAAAATATAGTAAATTTCTGTAAAATTCTTAGTTATAAAAAATTGAGTTTTTATCAATCGATGTTTTTTAATAAAGTTGTTGCTTTTTTGTCAAAATAAGTAAATAAAGTTTTCAAGTTATTTAATTTATTTACGATTCTGTAAATGAATGAAAACGTGGCCCTTTATAAATACTATTAAATACTTTTTCATGCGCATCTATTTTCTTCCATTAATTTTCAATAAACCTCTGCCTTAAGGCAGTTGCTGTTCGCTGATGGTACTGCCTGGTATTCACGTTGTTTTTTTTTTTTTTAATACTAGTAGTATTTTCTTGTTGTTGGGCTGTAGAAAAAGTGGAAGTGGTGGTGGCAATTGTGTTGTTGTATTAAATGCGACTGGCGGCTTCTTTCATATGCACTAAATGTCGGAAAGATCAAAGGCTCGTTTGTTGTTTTTCTTTTTACTTTATAAATAAATGTATTTATTTTAAATGTTATGCCATTTGGAAGTCTGATATGTACATATGGATGTACGTATGCATGTATGTATTTACGTTAGTTGATAGAATAATTCAGACACCCAACAAACACAAAGCTTTTCTATTTTAATAATAATGTTGAACGCCTAACAAAAACAAACTATTTTTAAATTTAATACGACTTAACTTTTTTATTTTAAAGTATTGGTTTAGAAATAAAAGTAAATTTTAAAAGACTCGCTACATTATTTTTCAGCATTAACACTTCCAACTAAAAATTTTTTTTTTTGTAATTTAACTGAGGGAGTTAAAGTGGGAGGGGTAGAAGTGCACCTTTGATTATTGTCCACATAAAGACGTGATATTCACGTCTGCACCTTATCTAAGAGTTGTAGACAGAGGCGCGGGGTCTAAATTTCTATGCCTGCTATAATAAAAAGTATAAAAACATGAACTTAAAAATACCATTAAATTTTAAACAGATTGTTTACCGCCGTTATAACAGGTATAAAATATCAAATTGAAAATTAAAGGTTGTCCTAATAAAAGAGGTGATTTTAACGAAAATGGCCTCTTCTTTTAAGACTTTATAGGCAGACACCGGCATTAATACCCAATATTTATTTCTTGTTCGTTAAAACAGCAAAAAAAAAATCTTCAATGAATTCCCAGAATTCCTTGGAATGCGATGATGTATTGCATTTTTAATACTCAGGGCATTGACATAACAAAGAAATCACATTTCTAAATATAGCTTAAGCTCCGCAAATATTACAAAACATTAACAATAAGAAGAAAGTTATCATACAAAAGTTATCATACTTTCACTATTAAACTATATTTCTGATTAGGTTCTTAATAGTAGTAATAAAGACATGAATTGGTTTTTAAATGTAAATGTTTTCTGGGCAACATTGAAAATCAATAGATGAATAAACATTTATTCTTATTTATTTACATTAGTATGTGTTTAAATAAGTCTTTTGAAAATAATTAGATTATTTTCTTCTTTATTTTAAACTAAGTATACCCAGTGTGCAAGAATCAAATGCAAAAAATTTGTCGACTATTTTCATACTAACATTATTTTTTATTTATTTGTTAAAGTATTTACTTTTTTATTTAATACAAATTATTCTTTCAATGAACATTTTGATATTTTAAAAATAATTTTTTTCAACTTATTGCTTGGCACTTCCATAAAAGTCATAATAATCTTTTTATTTTCCAATCGGGTGTTGTTAATAAAGTTATTTTTGGCTTTTATAAAAATATAGATAAAGGTTTTCTGATAAGCTGACTTAATTGAGAAAAAAAAAATCATTCGTGGAGGTTTGATTATTATTTTTAATATCAAATAAAAAATTAATCTAATTTCAAATGTTTGAAGTCATTTTGAAAGGGTGACATTTTTATTTTCATCTAAAAAAATAGTATTTCTATGGGCTGCTTAATGTTGCTTATTTATCATACCTTTGCTCAATAAAAAGAGACTGAGTGGTTTATACTAACTTCAGTAAGGCACTTGATGAGATGGACCATCAACTCTAAATGTGATTTGCCCTTAAGAACATAAATTGTATTAAATCATATCTATCTAAAAGAATGAAAAACATTAATTTTAGAGTTGCCACTTCCAAGTTGATAACTGGTATTACATTGGCTTCGTTACCAAAAGTAGAATTCTTGGTTGAATTTATGTGTACTGATAATGTGAAAATATTTTTGCTTCTTTAGTGATTATGCAAAATGACTGAGTTTTTTCTGCTTGCAGCAAACTTAACTTAATGGAGGTAAATTGTAAAAAATACAAACCAAAAAGTCATTAACACATTAAACATGTTTTTGGCGGTTATTATCTGCAACTGTGCGGAACACTAGATTAAATTTAATAAAACATTAACCAATTTAACTTTAGGTTAAGCACAAGGTATGTTTACATAAATCAAACGTTTGTAAAAGAATTCCAGGATCCACATGTTACGAAAAAATTTTATACAGTTTTGCGTCCTGATCCAGATAATGGCATTATGAAACTTCATAATAACATCGTTCAATATACATATTTCAAAGCAGTTTTGCTGTTCTGTCTCCATCGACGCATTTAGTATCGTTTAGTATCGTGAATATCGTTTAGTTTAGAAATCAGTTTTCGATTATGCAAGACTTTGGCTGTGAATAAAAAATATACTTTGTCTGACAGATGGTACATTTAATTTTAATTACACCATTTTCTGCTTAACTTCCGTGAACAGTCTTTAAAAAAAGCTACGCACAAGGTTTTGTAGATTTTTGATACTATAGTTCTCTTTATATAAGATGGCTTTCAAAACTCTAGCTTATATAATAGCTTTTCTAGTATTCGGCGATTATTATTTGCTTCATACATATGTATATAGAGGTGCGGTCATAACAATTGTACCTACCAATAAGACAATGGAGTAAAAAATCTTTTAATCATAGTTATTACATTACTTTTCGACTACAGTAGGATTTGCAATCTTGCAATCTAAAGAACTATTGATTTAACTGCGCACCCTTGGTATAATGGGGGAAGATCCCTGCTTTCCAAATAAACTGTGATTATTATGTACTTTTAATGGGCAAAGTCACATCCAATTAGTTGTAAATATTTTTTTTTTTAGTTTTCCAGCATAATTTGAAATTGTTTTGTACAATCAGTTCATTTCATACGTCACTTTAGTGCCTACACTAGAGTGCTTTCCTAATAACATATATAAGAAATCGCAATAATTAAAAATCAGTGTTAGGACGAGTGCCCTTAGGGGCCTTTAAAGGCAACGTTCTTAGTAGCTTTAGACTTTTCTTTTGAAAATGTAAAACGCTTCATTTGCAAATGCATAAATGCACAGAGTTAATAAATGCGAGTAGCAGACCTGTAAAGTGTTCAGCCACAAACCAAATATTGCGTAAAATTACCGCGACTGTAAAAAGAGTAATTAATTCAAATGTTGGTCATGTACGAAAAGAGTTCACTTGTTAAGCAATAAATTTACAATTCTAATAAATTACAACACAAAAAAAAAAAAAAAAGAAAAACACAAATGTTTAATTCATACATTTATTTATTTTTCTAGATATATGTATAATCAAAAATAAAATAAATGCACATACATACATATGTACATATGCATACATTGGGCGTATTTAAGTTTAAGTTTATTTTTACACGTAGATGAAGTAAGAAACTTCCTTTTCAGAAATGTTCAATTTACTTTATGTTTTTTTATTACACATTTTCTCCATCGTATTTTCAAGAAGGCAGCTTGCTTAGAAGGTTCGCCTAAACAACTTCGCGTAAATTGCTAGGTATCAAAAAGTTGATAAAAGTTTGATAGTTGAATGAGAAGGTTTTTTGCCAAACAAAGATTATTTTAAAAAATGTCATTTTTCAATTTTTTATAATACAAGACTGCGAAGTCATCTGCTTTGACCATTATTTTGTTATAATATTATAAATTTCTATGATGGGAAATTTTTTCGCATGCTAAAAGAGGATGGAAACTTTCCAGTGCAATTTAAATATTAAAATTATGTAAGTACGTGCACTTCTTTATTGGAAAAGTAATATATTCTACTGTTGCACATGTCCTCAACACGGTTTGGGTCCAAAGCATATGTACCATGTTATTGACAGAATGTGTTTTATCTTCTGGTATTTATAGGTATATAACTGATTGCTTTAACTAGATCACTGAGAAACCGTTAAACAAATTTTTGTAATAGCAGGAAGGATTTTTCTTTAAGTATGGAAATTTTACTAATCAGATGAAAATTGCTTTTGGAGCTCAAAAGAAAAATTTTTAAGCTTTGAAAAAAATTATCGATAAGTAGCCACATTTTGTTTTTGCGTACGTTTCTTACTGCATTAGTTTAGTTACATGTCAACTCTTAATTTTTTGAATTTTCTGCCTGTAAGTAATCAATGTGGATAATTAATTTATGAGTAAACTGTCTTTGCTTTTTACGGCGTGTGTTAACCTGATAAATGTACTGAATCTGTTTGATTTATTTGCGATTACCAATTACTTTTGAATGTTCGTTTACACAAATATTAACAGCTACAAACGCCGGTGCAGAAGTACCATCAACAACTTTTAAGCATATTTTTTAGTTTGCTTTTTAAGTTGAAATGTGTTTGGTGCCAGCAAGAATCCTATAAGTTTTTTAAAAGTAGTAAAAATATGTAAGTAGTAAACTGGAAATATAAAATTTCATAGAAATTAATTTTATCTTAGATATTATGTTTTCTTTATATGATTTTGTGAAAACATGTTGACTTGCCCGCACCCTTATTTTTCGTTATATGTATTTTAGAACGAAAAATAATTTCATTTATTTTCGCACATTCACTTGCAAAACAAATATAAAAAACAAATATTCAAATAAATTTCAGACTGATTATTTGACGCAAACAAAAAATATCGACCAGATATTCAAGAATATTTGGCAATATTTCTAACTCAGCGGTAGTTTTTTAATAATTTGTTATACAATGCAAAACGAAAACAAAACGATAACTTTGAGTGCAGTTAGGCCAGGTTACAAGAAAATTGTTGAATTATAGCATCTATGTATGTATTTATGCATGTATAACATAAACTTCATATAGCTTACAGGTCACCGCCGCAGAATATTTCATCCTCATATTTATACGAGTATACTAGAATATCTACACCTTTAATTGAACATAAAGGGATGAGTTGTTAACAAGTAGAAAAATCTAAAGATTGAAGAGAGAAACACATACCAATACTAATACATACATACGCGCGCGCGTTAATGCGGTGAAGTTCACTAAACTTTAACTTCTCTACTATTGATGTTTTCTTTGTACCAATACCACTGAAGGAGCCATCTGGAAATGCATGTATACTGTGTGTTTGCATAAATTGGTGATTGGACGGGTGAAATGGTTTTATGGATGTATGAGTTGTTGGTAAAAAACAGTAAAACCAGTAGTTTTTTTTGTTAATATTGTTTTAATCATAATGAAACCAACATATTCTTCAGTTGTAGGGCTTCTTGTGCTGATATGAATTTCATTCCACTGTCGCTTTGCAAGGAAAATATTTGTGTGTACATGTGATTATGCATTTCTTTTCATTTACACTTGTACTAACATAATCGGTTAGTTACTTCACAAAATTTCTCGATAATAATTACATATATTTATCATAATAACCTATAGAAAACTGACATTTTTAATCTTGATACCTTACATCTCTCAAGAAGCGATAAGTATTTGCTTTCCATTACTATTCTGATAATTTTTATGCTCTTAACAGATTATGAATAACCAGCGAAATTGAAAATTTGGTTTCAATGCAAAAAGAACAAGTAAGAGTGCTGTATGCCTTTGCCGAATCTAGTTTAGTGAATTAATTTCACTCATCAAAAAATAAAAATAAATTCGGATGACAGAGAATTCGAAAATAAGAAAAAAAAATTAAATACATAAGAATGTCACAGGCTCTTAATGAGTTAATCATTAAAAAAGAGTATTCTTGAAAGATCGCTTCAAAAGCTTTTAAATGATGAACCCATATTGACAATATTAAAAATCTAAATTTTTTTTAAAGTTCAGACGCCCAGAAAAAATGAACGAGCATTTAGTGTTTTTTTCTTATTTTAATGGCCAGTTTTTGACTTCATATATAAGTATGCATTTAGTTAATTGTCATTTAAATTTAAGTTGTATTTAAATACAGTTTCAGTTTTTCAGTACTAAATTTAACTTCCCATTTAAACACGATAAAAATATGGTAGCACTATGAAATGTCAAAAAATTATCGATAGTTCTTAATAAAACAGCTGCTTATCAATAACAAAAACAAAAAAAAAAAAAAAAAAAAAAAAACAAAAAGTAGCACATACCGCAAAAATTATTAAAAATTTATAAAAATTGAAACATGGACAAAAGGAGCCCAAATTTCACTTCGGTTGAAGTTGATTTTTTATTGG
The DNA here is from genome assembly GCA_937654795.1 of Cistogaster globosa. Taxonomy (NCBI): domain Eukaryota; kingdom Metazoa; phylum Arthropoda; class Insecta; order Diptera; family Tachinidae; genus Cistogaster; species Cistogaster globosa. The sequence goes on from OW569408.1 coordinate 7,864,496, forward strand.
AAGCGGTAAGGAAATATAGTGGCGTCATTGAAAGCAAAAAGACGGACAGAGTGGGCGCAGAGGAGAAATTAAACGCTTGGAAAAGCGTAGAAAGGGAGTTCAATAGTAAATTTACCCACACTTATCGCAGCCATAAAGTACTTAAAACCAAGTACGGTAATATAAAGGCAACTGCCAAGCAAAATTTTGCGAGTGACAAGAGGCAAACGTATGCTACTGGTGGTGGGCCTTTACAGAACACTGTCACAACCAAAACGGACCATGCAATTTTAGAAATATGCCAGGATACACAGATTTTGGGAAAGACCTCTAGCTATGACTGTGATGCAAATGAAAACATAAGTATGTATTCTTATTTTTATTTAGAATTGACGGATATAGAATTTTTAGACGATGTCATAATTGAAGATGATGTTTCAGCAGGTGAAAAATTTGATAAAAAGGAAAGCGAAAAAAAAAATAGAAAATAATGGTAAGTTTCTGTTTTTCACATTAAAAATTTTAAGTACTGTTTTTTCGTTTGTGTGTATTACAGGTGATACATCTTGGGCAAAGTACACACCCAGAATGCTTAAGATGCCGATGATCAAAAAATTAAAACAAAAAGCGCCTACGTTACATTCGTGGGCAAAGGTTGCAGAAGCCAAGTTAGAGAGGCAAAATTTGGAAATCCAAATGCTGAAAGAAAAGCACAGTCTTGAAATGGAAAAACTCAGACTGGAAGTTGATATTTTAAAAATTAAAATGAAGCGTCTTAAAGCAGAGTAGTTTAAAATCGTCGTTTGGCAGTTGCTTTTAAACTCCCGTACTTTATGTTAATTACTTTGTGGCTGCGAAAAATTTGGGTAAATTTACTATAAACTTACGTTCTGCGCTTTTCTAGACGTATAGTTTTTCCTTTGCGCCCTCTCTGTCCATCTTTTTTGCTTTAACTAAGCCCATCTTCCTGATCTCAATTACAAAATAATTTAAACTTACTTGAAAATAATTTAAACTTACTTGAATTTTTTTTATTATTATTATTAAATGTTATGTTTTTTTTAAGAAATGTTTTTGTTAAGTTTTTATTATTAGTACATAAAAAATGAATTAAAAATTTAATAAAAAAATATATATATATAAATTTATCAATATTAATTTCTTTTTATTTACAATAAACTTTTAAAATAAGTATTAATTATATTGCGCCGTGTGCTGTTGTTTGCATTAGAGCTTCTAGCAAAAACATTGTTTGGTACGCTGTTCACATAATCTACAGCAGATTCCAAGCTTTCTGGTAGAAAAAGGTAGTTCCTCTTCTTTGTTGAGGCAACATATGTTATGTAGAACAGCAGTTGCCACAATTATAGGTTCTACTTTTTCTATGTTTAGTCGGATGCCCAAAGATAAAATTGGAAATCTTTTCCAAACGCCATAACTCCTTTCGACACAGTTACGGGTTCGTATCTGAGACTCGTTATAAAGATTTTCCTCTGCATTTTTTACATTTAGTAACGGTGTTACTATAAAACTTTTATTAGGATATTCCCTATCAGCTACAATAAGGCTATCTCCAAAATCACCATTGCAGAATCTGGAATATATTTTGGAGTTTATCAATATGTTTGAGTCGTGGGTGGATCCCGGCCATCTAGCAACTATATCTAAAATTTTTAGATTAGCGTCGCATATCGTTTGCACATTAATAAAAAAAAAACCCTTGCGGTTTCTGTACAACTCAGCGTCTTCTCCACCTAGAAAAAAACTAACTGTCAATATACTTCTATAAGGCTGAATACGTACTTTTTATAGCCATTTACCTGGAGATATTATTCTAACGTGCGTACAATCAAGTGCTGCAACAACATGTGGAAATTTGGCAATATCGTAAAAATCTTTCTTATTTTTTGAAAGTTGTTGGTGTGTCCTTGGAAACACGATAAAACGACTCCTTAACAGAGCTATGTAATGTGTAACATTAGCTACTACTTTTGAAACTGTTGTCGTTGAAACACCATACACATCACCTATTGTTTTTAACATTCCACCCGTCGCGTAAACCCGTAAAGTTATTAAAAGCATATGCTCTTCGCTTAGAGAGTGGTTCCTGATATTAATTGGAGTTAATATTTGTTTAATTTTTATGAAAATCTATAAAACTTACAAGGTGGTTGGGTTTTTCATGTGGTACCCAATAAGCTCCAAATTGCTATAGGCTGATTTCTTCGACATACGAAATCTTTGATAGAACTCAAAGTCTCCAAAAATATTAAAGTGGTTTGGTCGCGTACGTATTATACGTGGTCTTCGTAATATAGTGGACTTGAGTATCATTTTTATTTTTATATTATTAAAACACTAAATATTTTTAACAGCCGCACAATTTTATTTTTTTTTTTCGTTTATTTACAAAAAAAAACAAACTATCAAAAACATATGGTAATGTATAAAACTTAAATGGACTTTAAATGAGCATGATTGGTCATTTAAGTTTCGTTTAAGTGTGGCATGAAAAACTGAATTTCGTATTTAAATAGAACTTAAAGATAAATGACATTTAAATACGAAGTCAAAAACTGGCCCTACTTCTTTATTGCACCATATATCTATTTTTTTTACTTCATTGTTCCAAGTGATATGGAAAAATTAGAGGCAGGTCTAATTTTTAGCTCATTATTTCGAGGGACATGGCCCGATCTCGCTGATTTTCGATAACAAAATTTTTGAAACTATGTATGATCGATTGGCTTATTATATATTATTTTTATATTAATATAATCTCTAGCTCGACCAGTGCCTTGTCAAAGATGATTTTAACACTAAAATATTAAATAAAAATTAAAGGGTGTCCCCATAGTTAAAGTAAATTGATTTATATGCCCCCATCTTTTGAACCGTTATAGACAAACGCTTGAAAATTGGACAGGATGGTCGTTATAATAACAAGTATAAGCATTTAGAATTATAAATTTAAGGGTGACCCAATAGTTATAGTAATTTAGTGTATGTGACCAAGCTTTTGGACTGTTGTAGCCAGATAATTGAAATTTACAAAGAAGCTTTATTGCTTAGTCCGCTATTATAACAAGTATAAAATTTGTATTTGGAAATTCAAAAGTGTCTCGATAGTTTATGTAAGTTGATGTATGCGGCCAAAACTTTAAACAGTTGTAGACAGACAGCTGAGATTTACAAAAAACTTGTATTGCCAAGTCTAAGTAAAAAATTTGAATGTAGAAATCAAAAGGTGATCCCATATTTGAAATAAATTGATCTATTTGGTCCTATCGCTTACGATATATATTTTGCCCCAATCTCTTACCAAATAAAGAGAGAAGTTATATCAACAGTTTGATATAGAAACCCAATAAGGGAAGTAATAAATAGTTAAAAGGTCCCTTAAATCTAAATTTAAAGTTAAAATTGCTGCTATTATAATTATAATAATTATTTATTGTTTTTTTATATAATATTTTTAACATTTGCTATGTATAAAACTTTAGAAAATTAAAGAACACTTAGAGCTTCAACAATTTTTAAAGTATGCAGAAATGTGTGATTATTTGCAAAACAATACTACCTTACATTTTTATTCGTCCTTCTCTAAATCTACAAAGAATTAAATAAGTACTTTTTTTTATTTATGCCCGCATTCTGCATTGAAATTTTAAATATAATAAAAATTAAAATAAAAGAATAGATATAAAAATTACTTATGTGTATATAATACATTTATAAATATACATGTATAAACATACATACTTACTTGCATTCTCTTATTCTTTTTTTATTCTTAGGTGCAAACTCTTGCGAATGCGAAAATACTCAAAAACAAAATCGTATTGCAGCTTATATGAATTTAAGAGGTTAAATCAGTAAGCTAGCAGTGAAAACCATTTGTTGATCGTTTTCTTCTTAGCTTATTCTCCTTATCTAGGGATTCTTTAAGTTTTCAAGCTTGGTTAGGAACTTTCTAAGAAAACAAAAAAAAAAAAAACTGCTAAAACGTCCTCATCTTTAAATTTGAAAGTGTGTTTATAATTGAACACTAAAATCGTGTCTTACAGAAATGGCTACCTTATCCTTATTTTAATGAAACATTATCTTTTTATAAATTTCTCCAAACATATTTTTTTATTTTTTATTTTGTATTGAGTAATTCTTTTTATCTCATTTCAACGAATTTTCAATTAACCGACGATTAAAAAAACTAAATGACATAAAAACTTCTCATAAACGTACTCTGTTTTAAATTTTAAATAGTAAGTTTATTTTATTTTAAAGACATATCCATTTACCCTCGTGTTGCAGTATGTTATATTGCTCGCGATTGCATAATGGGACTCTATATATTTTTACTGAAAATTTAACTAAGTATAAAATCTCCACGAAGTTCTTATTAAAAACTATTATTATTGTTATGCGTAAAAGAAAATTATTAGGTGTAAGACTTAGTTTTTGCTACTTACTATGGGAAATTTAACTGATTACTATGACTGATTAGTATCACAACGTTTCAACAATTCGATACCATCTGCCGTCTAACAAAAAAGAGGTTTCGGGAAAAGTAAATTTTAAGGGATGATATGATATCTATACATATAATTAAAAAAATGGAATACAAAACAGCAATTTCTTGAATTTTTTTCTGGCTGTCCGTCCTACTGTGTTCGCATCACGTAAAAACTACTGGATGGATTTAAATAAAATTTTGTGTGAAGGTCCCTTAGAACCTTAATTCAAACGTAAAAAACTTTTTGTTTCGTAAAAATAAGTTATTTCGTAGAGAAAATAGAGATACAAATATAAAATCAACCAATTTTACCGTTATAATGGTACTAGAACAGTTGTCAGTACATTTTAATTATGTAGATGGAATATATTTAACACTGTTTACAGATCTCTATAATTAATATTTAAATACACATTTTTCTGAATTTGAATTTTAAGAAAATTATAAGTGATACGCGGACGAAGTCATGTGCACTGCTAGTATGACAATATAATTTTATGGAATTAAACGGGTGATATGAAAAACTACTGTTAATATAAACTTTTACAGTTCAACCGTTATTGATACCTTGGAATTTTCTTTTTATAATATGAAACAGCCATTGAATGCTTTCAATTTTTTAAGGTGATGAGTGGACTGCTTAAAATTAAAATATTTTCTATCTCAGAACAGCGAAATATTTAGGGGCACACTATGGTAAATAAGCTCAAAATATATTTTGCAAGACTAAGAAAAAACTTTTATACAAAGAGTGGCCTATAAAATACGGCTGAAGAATTGCGAGATAGTTTTGGTATTTTAGGGATGGAACATTTCAGCGAAAATAAAATTTTTGAGCTGCCATCAGGTTGCAGACGAGAAGGAGTATTTGGAACACTTCTTTGGGTAAATGAGTCTACGGACAAATAGTACGATATTGCTTGCTTTAAAGTCAGACGTCAATACTATAAAATAAGGATGAATTTTTAGCTCGTAGAACCCAAAGTGATGTAAATTAGATTTGTTTTCTTAAATTTCTTTATATTTGAATTAGTTTGATTACGAAATTGATTAATTCTCAAATTCCGTTAATATTATATAATTCATACTAAACTATTTTATTCTTTTATAATAAGCTTTAAGAGCATTTTATGTTAACAATCTAAATAATAATTATTATTTTATTAAAAAAATAGTTCTGAATAAATCAGTAAAGTTCTAGCTGGACTCACATATGAATGGTTCCGTACTATATATGTCGACCCCATTTTAATTTAATTTTTTTTTTGTTGCTGAAAATTTAAAGGACCTGCCCTTTGAGGTTTAAAATATAAATCGTTATAGGTAAAAAGCAGGTCCTCTATAAGAATACTCTTTTATTTATAGAGCGTTTACTTTGCGATGTATTCCAAATATAATTATAACCGTTTAAAAGAAAATGCCACATATATTTTTCTGGAGACACCCTTTAATTTTAGTTGTATTTTTAGCCTTGAAGAGGATGTAATACTATTAACTTTGTGTTAGTTACAACCATAACGTTTTGAAAGTTAAATCCATATTTGAAAAAAATACGTTCTTATAGGGACACCAATTTATTTTTCACGTTTCCTTAAGATGGACCTGCATCGGCTTAGAAAATAAAGCCATTTCGTCTAAATCACGACAGCTAGGGAAACCCCCTTTAGTTTCTAAATATATGAATTCTAAACGTCTTCCTATTGTTAAAAAAACTATTATTTATGTAAAATTTTCTGTTCTTATTCTTAGAGCGCACACATTTTTACACACATTGTAGAAATATGATGTGTCTGCTTATCACAATTTAAAAAATTACAATGCTTTCGGGACACCATATAATTTCTTTTTATAGCGGCTATAGCAATACAGCTTCTGTGAAATCTGCTACAGTTCCAGAAATATAGGCCTGTAACTGACCGACAAAGACAATAGAGCTACGTTTTTATCTTTTGTGTATTGAACTCTAATAATCAGTTATTATACTCACCACAACAAAAAGTGGAAAAGGCGTTTATCTTAGTTTGTCATTCCTTTTGTAATTTCTACAATATCCATTCCGGACCCCATAAAGTAAGTACATTCTTAGTTCTTATGCATAGCGAAATCAATTTAGCGAGGTCCGTCTGTCCGTTCGTGTTAGTGTTGAAATCAACTTTGCACAAGGCACAAGTCGAGCTAGAAAAATTTTAAGGATGCCAATCGATCAGACATGGTTTCGAAAATTTTGTTATTGAAAATCGCTAAGCTCGGTTCATGTTCTTTGGAGCAGCGGGAAAAACACCACGTCTTTCTCTAATTTTCCATATCATTTTGATCAATGAAGTAACTTTAATCGAAAAACATATAAAAACGCATTGATTGAAAAAATAGGCACTCGCCCGTATTTTCCGAGTTATGGGTATCTGAAATTTTTATAGAAAACTACGATTGTGCACTATGTTTTTTAAGATATCAATATGGGTGTCATTTAAAAGCTTTTTAAAAAATGCTTAGCCCATTGAGAGCCGATGACAATTTTATGTAAAATTTCATATTTTACTTAATTTTTTATATTTTTTCATTTCCGTCATTTCAATATTTTTTTTAATTGTGTTAACTAACTAAACTAAACTATATTTTCATACTTGGTGAAAGGTATATAAGATTATATTTATAGCACTTTTACTTGTTTTATTCATCTATAAAATTCGAAGTAGCTTGTTTTGTTATTTTACTTTAATTTTTGTTTTTTGCAGGCAAACAAAATTGGTCTACCGCCTTTTTTCTGTCATAATAGTGAGCATCTGACGACTCCTCCACCTGCACACTGTGGTATACCTCCCTATCAGCTAGATCCAAAAGCCATGGGTATGTAATCAAACATTATTATACTATTAAAAACTAACATTACGCATACACTTACTCGCCCTCACACTTACATAAATAGCCAAAAAGCAAATGATTTAATAAAAAAAGGTCGAAGCTTGATTCTCTGCCGGCAAGTTTTCCGGCATGTTTTTTATTTAAGAAGAAAACTTACACTTTAATAACACTTAAGGCCATGCTACACTATAAGATTTTGTTCTTCGATCAATATAAATGCAAAAAGTATTAAAATAAAATGTGTAGCAGATTTTTTAAAGTTCTGCTTGTTGCATCTTTTTTGTTTGACAGTGCACTTTTCCTTACTATTTTTCTAAGTAGGATAGAATTTCATTAGAGAATCGCACGATTGTGTAGGATACGCATTCGCGGCCGTTGAATATTTCTAATCGTTTAAAACATATCACGAATTTTCCTCACATTCACATGTCAAAGGTTTTACAAATTGAAATTTTTCTTAGAAATGAAATAGGTACTCGGACTCTTTAAAAAAAACTTATAAAAAAAATCAAACCTTCTTTGTTAATTTCTGATTAATTAAGAATGATTTTGCGTAACAGTTGTAAAGACAACAGTAACCTAGCAAAAAATTAGACATTAGCTTAAAATGTACTTAAAAACAGATTACATTAGTTTGCAAATAAAGGAAGTAGTAATTGAACTAGTTTTTTAAGTAAAAAGAGAACATCTTAAAAAACATACTAATGATTATTATTATTTTCTTCATTAATCAATGTAATCAATTCACAGTAAAAGTCTCATGCCTTGTTAAAATCATTAGGTTGGTAATTTAGTTGGAAAGTTTCTTCACCAAAAATGATTAATTCCACACTCTATCAACTATTCTGAAATTTTTTGCGGGGTTCTACTGTTAGTTTGGCTACCAGTGAGATTTAACAGAAAAAACAGATTTTTTTACTCATTTTGTGGTTACTCAGTTTTATATAAATTTCAGCTTGTTTTTAGGATTGTATTTTAGAAAACAATCTAACTTAAAACTAAAGTTTCCGCCAGTGCGATCTGTGCGAAATTTTTTTATAATATAAGGACTATTATTTCTTGTTTGTTGCTCTTCCTAGCTGAAAAATCGCAACGAACTTAAAAAAAGAAGTTTAGGCAGTAGTTTTAGGTTCAAGTATTTAAAATTGAAAAATAAATATTACACTTTTTTTAGTGCCTCATTCATCTTAAGATATGCAGTGGAAAAGCTTAAGAAACGATTTGGATCTATGATTACAAACTAATTTAATTTCGTTTAATGATTATGAAGCATAAAAATAACTTGCTAAGAGCCGAGCTTGCAAGAGCTTAAATAATTAAAAATTCTACGGGTTCAAAGAGTTAATTTTCCATCTAATTTTATCGCTTTCAATTATGTAATATAGATTTTACTATTTTAAAGTTTACAAATATTTTGCTATTAAAAGACAATACAATACTATATTTTAAAATCTGCATTTACCGCGAACAATCAATAGAATTGAAAGACAAGAAGCAAAGACCTTAAAAAAATAATTTGCAAATCAAATTTTTCTTTGACGAAAAAAAAAAAATGAAACAAAAGCAAACACAAAAAGACGCAAACGAAAAGTTTTTTATTAGCTGAAAAGATGAACAATCTGGTAATTACCTGCCAAACGTTTGGAAAACTGTAATCGCTGTTTCAAGTGCACGATACTTTAGATACAGAAAACATCTTCAAAACGTGAAACAACTGTTTGATATAGAAATCTTTTATGCAACGAATTTAAGTGTATGAGCATCAAAAACCAATGAGGAGCTAAGAAAACCAAGGTTTACATAAAAAATCGCACGAAGTCAAAATAATCACACTAAAATCAATTAATTGGCTTGAAGAATGGGCGAAATGGGTACGATTTTCTTCTTTTTTTTGATGATCTAGCATTTTAATCTAGAATAATACAGAACAAACATTTTGCTGCGTTAGAACGGTTTGAATCAGTGTTTGTCAGATTATGGGGTTTTGCTTGGAAAAGGGGATAGAAAATCTTGAATTTTCTAGGGAATCTTTAAATGTTCTAGAAATTTTTCATGGACTTTTAAATTTTTTATTTTTAATATTATTATAAATTCCAAGTGCTAAATTTCTTTATTTATAAGCCATTCAGTATGACAACTAAAACATTGCTTAAAACTAAAATGATAATAATCAGTTCTGCAATAAAATTAAATTCATTGTACTTGCTTTTAAACTCAATGGATTTAAGTTATAATTGTTAAAAAAAAAAATAAAAAAGTTTCCCAACGGCTCTCGTTTTACAAAACATATTAGCGATATGTACGAACCAAGCAACCGCTGATTTCTTTAAAAATATATAGATTGGCCTATGTTAGTGCTTAAATGCATTTAAGTTTAAATATTATTATCTTTATGGGGATTTTTTTTTGTAAACTTTTTATTCTAAAGACATTACTTTGGCTAAGGACGCATAGCAGCATTTTCAGCAAATTAGTGAAGAAGAAATGGTGGATTTAATACGATACATTAATTTTGACAGCTACTTGCATTCTTACTTAATTTATTCTTAAGTTAACCAGCGTGAATTACTTTTCAAATACATACGTCTAAAATTGTATTAAGAAGGCTCTATCTTTTCTTTGTTCCTATTTCAAGTTCATTACAAATAATACGGATGGTGCGAAAACCTGAAGCATTCGATTGAAACTTAACTTTCAATTTATCATAATCAGTGAGATGTTTCGTATTGCAAACCTTACTTCTCTTTTATAGATATCCAATGTTTCAAAAAAATATTACTAGAACTAGAAATATTTTTTTCAGTTTACGGTGTAGTATTTTGAAGGTCATACCTATCCAGCAAACATTTGAATCAAATATATTGTTATATATATTTTTTAAAGTTTATAATATTAACGCCTAAAGTTCAGTAGTAACAATTAATATATCGGCCTTACTGTACGACGTTCGTGGTTAGTTTAGCATAAGCTTTTGTTACGTACGTTAGGTTAGGTTTGGCAGCCAGCTGTGTTGCCAAAGCCCACTTGGGATTATTTTTTGGTTCTATTGTGTTACCTGCGTTAAAAAAAAAAGAAAAAATGAAAAGAGAAAGAAATTTAAGACGTAGAGGAAGAGACAAAGAGGAGGGATAAAGAATACCAAAAAGAGAGAAATGTGGGGCGACAGACGCAGAGGAGAACCTGCTGTATCAAGTTACGTATAGTCAAACAGCGTTTCCAAGCAAATTAAGAAATAAGCGGTCATATTGCGCCTTGACAAAATGCCTATTTTTAGTTACTATAGACACCGTCGTTTAGTTTTTGTTATTACAAACTTATTACATAAATAATTCAGTTGTTATCACATAAAAGGACGTGAAAATGTCTAGCTTTTAAGGCTTTGCAATGTACTTATGTATATTAGTTATAGGAGCTGGAAGCATATATGTGCATATAATGATATATTTTTTGATCGTCATGGTGAATCCGCTACAAATTTATAGTTAACGTGGTAGTTTGCTTCGCGCAAACAGTCAATTAGATTTGCAGAGACGTAGTACTTCGACATCTTTGATGTTGACACTATACTCAAATTATTATAATATTTAAATTTTTAACAAACTACAGATAGACGCAAAGTACCTACTTCAGTTTCCGAATGTATACATCACTAATCGAGTTTATAGTTATGATTGTTGCTGCTACCTACAACCCTAGTAAATTATTAAGTGTTTTGCACACACTCCTGGGAAACCCACGAACCCACACATCGTGAACGTTTTTAATTGAAAACAATAAAACCAAAAACCATAAATAATATATTTGTACACACACACATCCATCACCAGGCAAACAAAAAATAAAACTATAAATACATAAAAGAAGGCAACAACCGAACTCTTGACTTTCTCACCCCTTAATGCATAAGCAAACAAATAATTATATGAAATCATAATTTCATTTTTTTATTATTATTATTTTTTGCAAGAGTTTATGAATAAAGGCTACACACTCACACTATCACGCACACGTAGTATTAACGAAAAATATTAATGCAAGAATTAATTCTTCTACTTTATTTTGAAGAACAAAATCATACCCACACATCCATCCATCCACTAACAAGCAAACAAAAAATCCATGCTGTTTTTTGTACAAATGGATGAATGACTGGTTTAAATAAGGAATAAAAATAACAATAATGGTTAAATATGGTTGAGAATAGTGTATGGATGGATGGATTTAAGGATAATTGTTTCATAAGTATATTTAATGGCTAGTGGTCGGATGTGCTAAATGTATTTACCCTAAGGGCTTATATCATTAAATGGCTCTCAAAATACTTCACACAATGTTAGTAATAAGATTGTTATACATCATCGTAATAATTATAAGAGTAATAAAAAAACACAACTATAGTAATTATGCATGTGTGTTAAGTCCAGATTTTTTTTTAAGAACACTAAGCTGTCAAGTAGGTAAAATGCTTAGCAATTGGGCTGTTCAAAATGTCTTACTTTAAAGACGGAAAGCGTTCCGGTGCAAATTACTTTTTTATGAGGAGTGAAATTTCGAGGAAAACTTTTTTTAATTACTAACCAAAATTGTAGGAAAATATAAGAAAAAGTTAAAAACGTCTTTATAAAAAAACCAAACTCAATTCTCAGTTGATCTTTTTATATTATTCAAGGACATAAAAAAAGATCATTCAAAATTCGTATAAGTAACTGAAGCTGGGCAATACCGTTCTAAGTATTTTTAAATACTAAGCGACGTATAATTAGTAACAGCAGTAGTTGCCGACATCCGCTTTAATCACTGAGACGCACTGTCTTCTAATAATTATTAGATAGCTGCAGCAGTGTTGCAACGTACGCCGACTTCCCAATATATAGTACTATTGGAAAAACTTGAAAACAACATTTTTATCGTACTTTGTATTAGTCAGTTAGTTAGTTAGTTTTTTCGCTTTCTTCCGTAAGCACTAATAGAGTTAAGATGACCTAAGACTACAAACTCCAGGAGTTTTTTTTTTAAATTAAAATATTTTTTAAAAGACATTGATTATATGCCTTTAAATTGTTTTATATTTGTGATTAATCTTATGTCTTGTTTAACCAATCATTAACTTTTTTTGTGAATGTGATATTTTAATAAAAAGTATAATTTTCTTCCTTAATATTAGCGCTGCTGTTAGTAATGTAGATCTTATATATTATACATATGACCGCAAAAAGAGTTGGTAGGACACACTCCAGAGATGTTGCTGCAAATATGATAAAAGTACTTTGCGCGCAAAGAAAGGAGCTAAAAGTTTGTCACATAAATGCGCAAAGCATGTTAGTAAACATAGTCGAATTTCATTATATATTTCAAAACTCGGACCACGTACACTTTTTTGCGTCCCTGAGACGTGGTTTAGCGATTCCATAAAAAGGTATAAATTTGTTAGAATTGATAGGGAGGATGGATACAGAGGCGTCGTTATATATATATATATATATATATATATATATATATATATATATATATATATATATATATATATATATATATATATATATATATATATACATAAGGTGAATTTGCTTGTAAAATCATAAGCATAAGTGCTAATAGCGGCGACATGTCACAAATTCTGGTTTTGGGGATATGCTGCGTGGCACACTGGGCGAAACCATCAATTTAGCTCGGATTTATTAATAACTTCCTAAAAAATGGTTCGATTTTCTTCAAATAAATTTTGTTTTACAGATTAAATATATACAGATAAGAATTAGTGAAGAAATAATTTTTAAATCAGTTTAAAATTTTTATTTAATTTTTTAAAGCTAATAACTATTCAGTGTCCGACACACTATCATCCGACATATAATTTTCTATATTATTAATCAACAGAAGATTGATGACATCTTTATCTAAAGGCTCATTGTTTCTCGGAGACTTAGCTGCGCCTTTCGACAGCTTGGTTATGCAAGGATCTGAAGAAATAAAAAGCGAATGCGGCAAATCCTCCATGGTGTTTTTACGGGAACTTTTCCGACAATTGCCTGATCGGAATTTCCTGTAATCTTTATTTCGCGCTTCGAGAGCTTCTTCTGAAAACATGCCTGTTGAAAGGAAAATATGAATTGTAAGTATCTGCACCATGTATAAAAATTGGATGCAAGTTTTTTTGTGCAATTAAGAAATCGTCATAAAACTTACCTATTGGAAGAGCAACGTTTCTTATTATATTAGCACCATGCATCAAAATTTTATGCACAGATGCAGGCATATAAAACCATGGATACATATCCACAAATACGGTTGCTGTTGCACGTGTATACAGGTGGAATTCATCTGTGTTTATCTCAAAACCAGAAGCCAGGGTACGTAGGATGACTCCAAAACGATGAATTAATGAAAAACTCACACCAGTTATATGTGCAGCTAGTTCTGGCCTATTGAATAACTTTCTTGCTGTGTTTCCATTATTAGTTGTACCTGATCCAGGCAAAGGTATATCAACTAGTATAGACATTTCTTGCCTGAGTTTCTCTTGAATTTCTTTTTTTTCTCATCCGCAATCTCTTTGTCCATACTGCGGACTTGCCATTTTTTAATAGGAATTCTGTAAGCAATATGTAAAATACATTCAAAGAAATGAATCCATGCGTGGAGAGTGGATAAACCGTACTCATATAGATTTTCTTTACACGGTAAATTTTTTATCGTCTCCAAATCATTCATGGTTTTCGGTGATGTTCCACAAATTCCACATTTTTGGGATGACGAGTTTGCGATAACACTAAACACCTTCCCATCAATCATGGTCATATGAAATTGATGGCGTACTGTGAAGTTTTCAAGGCTAGTTGGATGTATTTGAGCAATTTGGCTCTCGACATTCTGCACCTCGCTTATAACTAATTCAGCTGTTTCCTTTTGGCAAAGTAGTTTCAATGGCCTGCAATAACGAGTTGTAGACGGTTTTGTATTTCGCCAAACAACAGTAGATCCAAAAACTATTTGTAGAGGTACCAAGCAAACCGCAAACATGTATTGGTCGATCATGCAAGCATCAATATTATCAAAACTCTGTCGATATGTTGCATGGCCACTACTCCCATCACAACCCCATTTATATATGACAGTTATCTCTGCTGCCTTATTACTATCCGTAATTTTTAGATCTTGCCTATGGGCAGTAAACAATCTGGCCACTGTGTGATCAACCAAAGATTGTAAGGTTACCTCGAAAGAATGATCAGAGACTTGCAATCCATTAGGATAACAAAGTTTCTTTGCAGACCGTAAGACATCATATGAGGGAAAAATATTTGCATTCCTTTGTTTTGTGCCACAGACCAAGTCCATGTAAACTCTCTTTGTGTAACCACCATCAATATAAAGGGCTAAGGCTTCCTCTGCCGTATATTTAATAGGCTTATTGTCGTCAGATTGAATGAAAGTTTTGATTTTTTTAGACATCTCTTTATCGGAAGCCATCGATGATACCACCATAGATGCATTTCTTTTACCGGCCCTGTATAAGCTTGTGCTGGCTGCAGACATGAGCTCCTCGCATGGTATTTCTTTGACAATGCCACATACTCTCTTTTTCTTCGCACTTTTTGGCAATCACTAAAATTCATTATAGGCCGGCCAGCATTTGAGATGAAATCCACTAAAACAAGCTCACAATCCAGCCACATTTTGTTCTTTTTCTTAAATTGATCATTATTATAATGGCTTTTTCTCCACCTTGCTGCCAATTTGGAGGAAAAGGTTTTAATTTGCGTGGAAATTTTAATAAATTTATCATTGCTGTAGTTAGCCCTATCTACAACATTGGCAAAAACATAAGCATCCACAGCTAAATTTCTTTTTGATGGATCAGCTTCCGCATGCTAAACCAAAAACAGCTCTCTCCTGGACACCGACATTTTTACTAAAATAATAATCCAGTTATTAGGTGGACGTAGGTGGATACACATTTTGATTTTTTCACATCACAATACATTATACAATTTTTAGAAAACAAAATTAGAACGGCACAGGACGGCACTAGTAAGTTACAGTCCACGAAAGTTTAATATTTTATTCAAAACACTCAATTTTAATTGCACCTTTAAAAACCACAGGTAGACGCCACAAAACACAATGACAGGTTACGAAAACAACACTTTTAGAAAATAGATACCCTTTATGTTAATTATAAACAATCACTTTATTAATTTTTTTAGTTTAAATATTTTTTGCAAAAATTTGCAGCAGGCACCAAAAAACGGCGGGAAAGCTTTTGACTGCAGTTGATGCAAACACTTGTTACTTTGGCACAGTGCAGCTGTGCGAATATCAAGGGCAAAACAAAACGAAAAGTGTTTTTGGCCTATCGGATATATTAGTAATCGAATGCAAAGCAATATCGGCGCATATATTGACTTTCAAAATTGAATTAATCCGAGCTAAATTGATAGTTTGGCCCAGTGTGCGTGGGTAGGAAACTCTTAGTGTGTTGCGTTTATAGGCAAAATAAGAAAACTGATCTATCTCCATTTCACGAAATTATTGAAAAGTTCACTCCGCACTATACAGCCGTAAATATAACTGGCGACTTTAATTGCAAACTTCTATAAGATTCAAGTTTAGCTGAAAACATGAAATTTCTCGTCGTCAGCCCTGAAAACTCACGAATGCCAAACCATTTTTTATCAACTGCCTGCACGCTACTTGATTTGAACTTCGGTTCAGACAAATCCTAGGACTTAATATAAGACCAGCTATTCGTGCAATGTTTGTTTTTAACATGATCTTATTTTTTAACGTATGGCATTCCACTTTACCCTATTTTAATTTTAAACGGGCAAAACGCTAATTTTCTCACAATTCTCTCATCACATGCGGATCAATCGTATTACAGTGGCTTACAGCTTGACGAGTTACCCGTAAGGTTTTTCAGTTTTGACTGTTTTAACAATATTGAAGTCAGGATTAGCTGCCTAAACACTAAATCTTACGCTGTTAGACGCGATGAAATTCGCCTTATATTCCTAAAAATGTTCCTTCCTTATTTACTGCCGATTTTAACAAATTTTTTCAATTCTATAACTGCAACTAGCATTTATGTTGGAAGCCAGAAAAAGTGTACCCCATCTCAAAATCAACATCGGAATATCGGCCCATTGCTATTTTACCATACATGTCGAAGTTTATTGAAAAAATTATTCATCAAAAGATAACCAAACAACATTGAGTTTATTTATTCGACCTGTTTGTTGTTAAGTTCCAGATGAAAAATTACTCTAGCTCGAGGTTTACCTGAACATAACTAAACACTTCGAAGGAAATAACTTACTAACATCAAAACAATCTTGGTTTCATATTAATCACAATTGTGTCACTGCTCTGGCCGATATAGCTAAAGATTTATGGAAAGAGTTACATGACGGACATATGGCCTTATTAGATCATTCTAAGGTATTCGACACTGTCAAGCACACCATCCTAATTCAGAAATTGAAAAGAATGATGTATTTTTCAACAACATCTTGCAAATTAATGCGGTCCTATCTAACTCATAGAGAACAGTACGTAGAGGTTAACTCATTGCCAATATAAACTCTCCTCCTTGTTGCCAAAAGCGTACCACATGGCTCGATTCTCGGACCTCTACTTTTTTTCTATATACGTGAACGATTTACCTAGTCAGCTAATGCACTGTCGAATCAGGATGTTCATGGATGATGTGCAGAATAAACGGATTTGAAGATTACGTTAATGCATGGGTCTAAATGATATAAGTCTAAAGCCTAAAAAAAAAAAATCAAAATGTATGTTGCATCATGAAGGACTACATCGCTCACTTGAAGCCCCAAATACCTTTATTGACAACCAACAAACTGTAGTCATATTAAAAGTGAAAAACTTAGGTATTACATTCAATGACACGTTAACCAGGTCTAACCACATTTAAAGAACCTGTGGGAAAACGTTCTTAATGCTTTGCAGCTTGCGGCCAACACTCCTCTCTACTTCATTTTTCTAAAACTGCGACACAATAAGCAGATCGAGGCTAAATGTTACATTTGATGATATAGCCAGATACGTCTTTGGCCTCAAATCCTAGGCAAATCTACGGGGTTCCTTTCGCTGACCTTTAAAAAAAATAATCAGCACTCACCAACCCGAAGAAATGTACAGTCGTCTTAACTTCACCCTCTCTAAAAGCAATGAAACAATAACACCCATACGATATCGAACGCTAATATTGGAATGGCAGTTCATTATTCCAACTATACGTCTCTGGAATACTATCATATCAAACATTACGGCAGTTGACAACGCATTAGATTTTAAGAGGAAATTTTTTTAGTACTATTCTCGAGTGTAACTTTTATTTTTCAAATTGTATTCTAGACTTTACACACAATTTTACATAATATTATTAAATTTAATTATTTTATATTGCAACGCCGAAATGTATCTCGCATTACGACAGTCCATTCATTTTTAATAATCTTTCATTATTATTTATAGTAATCATTTTTTTAACTAATTGCATACTTCTGCTGTTTTAAGACCTGAGTTTTGTTGAAAAAGATCACATAAATAAATAAGTAAATAAATAAAATAAAGGAATCGACCGTATTTCACCGAACGGAAAGTGAAGGAAAGTCGCTTTTTTCATTATAGATCTACCTTTTTGCTGCTCATACATTTCTGTTGGCATTTGAATCATTTTAAAATTTTTAATAGTTGGTACAAAGTAATTCCAGGCGGTTTCTATTTCTATTCTAGTGCTTTTAGTATGGAGTCAGAAAATTTATGCAAAAATATATTTTTCATTCATATTCGACATAAATAGTTTTGGATGGCTCATGGTAAAAGATTTGCATTCCAAAGGATTTATTAAAATTACAGCGAACGACTTATTATAGTTTAAGAGTTTTTGCTATTTATTGCACCTGGTTGGGTTACATTGCAGTTCATTGCGTGTATGTTTACTTATTTTAGTTAAGAAGTGTAAAGACACTTCTTTCTTGAAAAACAAAAAGTGTATTTATGTTTGAATCCATTTTTTGTTTTTTATTATACACTCTTCTTTGGTTGATTTCCTTTTTCGATATTGTCGTTGTAGATAATTCCATCTTCATTTAAAAAACCGTGATAGTAATCTTCAGGCCGGAAATTTTAATTTGATTGCTGTTTTGTTTCTTGTATATAGCGGTGACGGTACTGAATTAACTAAGCAATATCTTTCCAATATCTCCCTTACAGTTAACTTTTATTAGTTTAAACATGTTAACCGTATCGCAGGTTTTATTGATAGTTTCCTGTGCTTAAATATTTTCAAGAATTGTGTCTGATTAACATTTTAGAGAAGGATTTCTTTCTTTTTACATTTTCAACGTTTTTATATTTCACTGAAAAGACTTCTAATATAAAGCTGCAAGGATTCAAATTCAACAACAACAGTTATTTTTGTGCTTATAGTATGGCGTTGGATAGGATTATCTGAAAATAAATACTGCAGTTACTAACACTCCAGTCCCTGTATATGGGTCTGTTTAAGATACGGGTAATAGCGAAGTATAACAAATACAACCCAAAAATTTTCTTTTTTGGTAATGACAATGACTATAATACTTATGGTGTCGTTGATGGTCTAATCACTCTAAAGGTTATACGGACTACACGAACTTGGTGTACTAGTCGGGCGCACAAGCTCATATATACTTTATTTAAAGAGTTTGTGAAATGCCTTTTTAAAGTTCAATATCCATTCTTTTTTGTCATAAGTATTTTACAGTTCATAAGGCGGTTAACTATAACCTGTCGCTAAATTGTTTTCTTCTTTATGAGATCTTCAGTAGCAAATATCAATGCAAATGAATTTAAGCATTTACTTAATCGCATCAATGCAATGCTTCTATGCAGTTTTCTTCCGTATTTAAATCATGTACGTATGCAAAGTTCCGAAACAAAGCATCAAGTTTAATTCTTATGTCTTGTGTCGTCAGATTAGGGGATTTTTCCCCAAATCGATTTTTTTATTTAATCGCTCGAAGTCATAAGTTAAAAGAGTTTAAAAGGCATAATCAGATCGGGATTTTTAACTAAAGTCATTTCATTTTTACTTAGTATTTCTCTAAAATTTAAAAACTATAACTCTTTATATTCCGAATCTAAGTGCTTAACTGTCCTAAACTGATTTTGCGAAAATCATAAACAATCATGTACAATCATAAACTATTTTTGTGTATACGCATTGGTCAAGACTTGTGCTTAAAATTATTTCAGCTGAATTAATGGTTTTATAATCCACTGCAAAAGTCTCGTTTTTGGAAAGGTTAAAATCTGTAAAATGTAGATACATCTGCACTTTTGGCTTTTTTACTTTAATATTTTATGCGAATACAAAGCAATTGGCGTTTTGAAAGTCATCCTTAATGTCGGCCGTATTTTAATATTTTATTACTATTTTTTCTTATATTACTATTCTTAAATTCCATACATTCTATGGTATGATCGGACAGACTACATAAATACAAAAAAAAAAAAATATAAATATATATATATATATATATATATATATATATATATATATATATATATATATATATATATATATATATATATATATATGTTTGTTACATTTTCTTCTCTACCGAGTAGAGTTCAAAAATGATTTAAGTTGCTACGAACTTATAGTATCAAAAAGTTGAGTCTTGTATATTATACAGTCTTCCTTTTTTTAAAGAAAAGTAAGGCTCAGACAATAATGCCTGCTAATTAATTTTGTTACAAAGGGACTGAGTAGGGAATATAGGTTAGGAAAAAGATTCATAAGTAGAAAGCTTCGTTTTTCATAACACTGTATATTGCACCTTATGTTTATTTCTGAAACAAAATTGCAGCCCTTTGGTGCTAGTACGCTTTTTGAAGCTAACGCAGTAATGTTATTTATTTACTTCGCTGACGACGAATTTATAGTAGAAAAACCCCTTAACACATACTAGGCCACTAAATCAATAACAGCTTGGTCAGCGTGTAACCATCTAAGCTATAAAATGCTATATTGGTTTCTTTGAGCCGTGACTGATAACGTGACGTGAATGATAACAGCATTGAAATATTTGTTGCATAAAGCTAATTTTTAAACAAAACGTTTTTCACGTGTGAATTTTTCTTCTTATATCAAATTTCTAAGATTATTATCTTACAAACGATTAATAACGTTTGTAATCAAAAGTATGTATATCGATTTGTAAAGTCACTATCTACAATTCTGTCAAATCAAAACTTATGATAATTTTTCCATAACATTTTAACAAATATATGCGCTAGGTTTTAAGGATTTGTATGTATAAATATCTCAGTATATAGTTTGACAAGTTACACAAAAACATAGCTTTTAAAAGTACCTTCTGCGTCAAAAGTTCGTAAAACACTATAATTCAAACGACAAACACGTTTAGAAAAAAAACTACAAAACCATGGATAGATTATATTAATGTATGCATTTAAATCAATATATTCATAATAACGTTAAAAATATATTCTACTTAAAAAAAAAAAACAAAATAGCAGCACGAAAAATAATGTGTATGTAACACGTGTCCACTTGGTTAAACACACGCTGTAAAGTATGCACCACTAATTGCCGAGAAAAATGAATAAACGCACCATGGAGATGACCTCAAATTAAGTGGCAATTACAATCCACGTAAACTCGTGAGAATGCAAAAGAGTTTTCTGCTATTACATTGAGCTTCGATCAATCTTATGAGTGTTATTTTATTAAATCCTTCTCAACTGATTCTTAAAGCCCTCATTAGTCGTTATTTTCCACAGAAATACATGTCTTTAAATAAATGCATAATTTTAGTATGATAAAAGTATGTACACCTTGAAATTTGGTAGTGCAAGAATTTTAGTTTAGGATAAAAATGTATTCACATTTATTCAAGTAGCAGGCTGTGTATTTACATTTTTTTCTTATTCTAAGATAAATTCAATAGTTTTTTCTGTTTGTTTTTTGTGGCCAACCGTACTAAAAAATGCAACTGTGTACACCGCTTGAATATATACATACATACTATTAAAAATGTATCTTTAATTTATTGTGTTTGTAAAAAATGGACAAGTAAAAATTTTCTTGTTTTTTTACATCTTCTATTAAATTAAAAACTAAAAATTAAGTAGTGTAGGTCTTTATTGCAGTATTTCTTTATAACTGATGTTGTTTAACCTTGCTTTTGTTATGTTCTTTGTAAATATCAACCGTCCGTCTGTAACGGTTCCGCCTTAACTACTGTAACACCCTTTAATTTATAATTTTAATAATTTTTCTTATTATTATATCAGAAAAATTAGTTGACATTTTGCTAATTTTCAAGTGTTTGTATATAACGGTTAAAATATAGAGCAATATACTTTCTAAATTCAGATTGTATACTTGTTCTTATAGCGGACTTAGCCTTTCTATAACTTTTGAAACCCTTGTTATTGTAATTGCTATGGTTTATTAAGTTAAAATGATAATTTGTTGAGAAAAAGCGATTCGGCAAATGTGTACTTAAGCAAAAAACTTATTGCCTGCTCCTCGTATGTGTAGAATTTAACGCAAAAAGGGCAAAGTTCGCAATTCATGTGTTGCTTTATATATTATATATTATTATAGTAATGCAGGTCAATGTTATGCTGTGTTAAGATGGGATCTTGCTATCATTTACGTTTTTGATAAGTTAAAACTATCAATGAGACGGAAGAGTTGCTGTGGCAACTAACTTAATATGCTAAGTCATAAAATTAAAATTTCTTAAGCCGTATGCCTTACAAACGTCCGAATTAATAAATTGCAATCAGTGATAGTTGAGATGAGTAAATTTGAATTTCACTCACATCTATTTAAATATAAAAAAAATTCAAAAATGACAATAACCATTAAATTGTTTATTTTTATTATACGAAATATTTACAATTTTGAGTAATTTTTTATTCAAGCTATTTAACTACAAATGTATTTATAATTTTCAGTTAAGCATATGATTTATTAGTTTGCTTTATTTGTTCTTTTAAAATAATATTAATTTCTGTATTATTTATTAATGCCATTACTAACCAGATCTGGTGGATTTCAATTATAATTTGTAATTAGTTACATATGTACATTTAAGCAACAACATGCAACTGAAATCGGAGCCTTTCAAATACAGTTACACTCACTTAAATTTTTTAAATTACACATCACATGTAATTTGTAACTGAAGAATTACTTATATTGTAATTTATAAAGTCCAGTTACAAGTTATTGTAATTACATGTAACGAAAAAATTCAATCCTAAATTTAATAATTAAAAAATTAGTAAATAATTTGTATGTAAATATTTATTGTCGGAAAAGTATCATTAGAAAAATAAATAAGCTCCAAATCGAAATAAATGTTGATATTAGAAAGATTAATAGTAGCACCAATTAAGCCCAACAAACTAGTTGCAATGCATAAATGTTGTGGGGAGATATTATTGCTTTTTATATTATTTCTCCTTTATTCTTAGCAACCATTTCTCTTGGATTTGCAAAGAAAATATTTTATGAAAAAAGCATTTACTAATATACCTTTTTTAAGTTATTTTCTATAAAATTATACCAGTACTATATTTCAATAATTACAAATTAATATGTATGTAATTGTTTGTTGGGTTAGTCAATGATCTCAATTTTTAAGTTTAGATAACACAGGCTGTATTCTGTAATTCTCTTAGCTAAAAAATGTTGAACCAATCCGCTAACTCTAAGTCAAACTCAATATTTAAGACGTTGCTTAATATAGCGTTAAGTGTTAAAATTAAATTATTTTAAAGACGGCGATTTAACTTTAGCGACTTATAGAATACGAGGTCAGACCACAGACGTTGATGATAAAAATATCGTTTTAGTGTTGAAGGGATATTTAAATTGCATTAAATATATATTTTACTATCTATAAAATAGTTATCACTGGTGAATATTTTTGTTAACTGCACAGACTACAAATAATATAAGTTATGGTTATTGCGTTTATTCTTAAAATTATTATTGGGGAAAGTAATTTTTTTGCACAAATGATGAACAAAATGAACAATTATGTTTGATAATCTAGGACCTTTAGTTCGTGACACTCCTATGCTAAACTGTAACCTAAAATTTAACGATTTTAATCTTTGTAACTTTAACGCTCAAAGTCTAGTACCTAAAAATAATTCTATTAAATTTAATGAGATAAAAAACGTTTTTGAAGGAAGCAATTATGATGTAACAGAGACTTGGCTTAAAAGCTACGATTAGACAAATCGATACAAATAAATGGTTTTAAAGTTTTTTTGGGAATGATCAGTGTTGGTCAAGAAGTGAATTGTTTTTATGTCTCAAATAGATTTCATGTTCGTATTGTAGGTGATTTTTTAACGAGGGAACTGTAGAATCTTTGTTTGTAGAAATTTTGTTGAATGATATTAAGCTCTAAGTGGGAATTTTGTACTTGCCACATGGTAATTTTTCAGGTTGTAAAGACGTTGTAATAGATGTTTCTACCAGATACGATAATTGTATTATAATAGGAGATTTCAACACAGACCTATTTAAGAAGTCAAATATTGTAAGGGAATTTAGTACCGCTTCTAATGAATTTCACAATTTGTCTTTTTTGATTGACTATTTCTTGGTCTCCAACATAAACTTTGTCTGTAATTAAAACTAATATAAATTCCCAATCGTTAAGTCTGGGCCTGCACTGATATCACTTTCGTTTAGTATAATGTCAAAACCTAACTTGAAAGAGCAGTTTAATAGAGATTACTCTTCTATTAATTTGGAGCAATGCGGAATGCATTGATATGCAATTACATTTAAACGTTCTGCTTAGGAAGCTTCGTTTGCAGAAAGAGGATACTAGGATAAAATGCGCTGAAATAAAAACGGCTAGGATTTACATAAATCTGGCTTGGAGTGCGTTTTGTAGCAATAGTAGTACTGATAATCGCACGATTTTTTGGAAGTATAGGAACAGGCTAAAAGCAATAATAAGAAAAAAGAATGCGCAATACTGGAGAGAGTTAAGATCTGTGGGTGCGTTAGGCGATGATTATGTAAGTGATTTCGTTGATGTAGAAGAGTTCAACAACCACTCTGTACTTTTGCCAACCAACAACTCTGCTTGCTTTGGTAATAGTTTTGTGGGTACCAAGAGGTACCCATAAAGTCGAAGTATTTGGAGCCTTAAACAGTATTAAATCTAACTCCAATGGTCCGGATTGTTTATCATAAAGGTTTCTCACACTAATCTTTCCATTTATATCTAGGCATCTCACATATTTGATCAATTCAGCAATTACTTTTCAGTGTTCCACAAACTTTGGAAGCTTGGGAGAGTTGTACCTGTGCTTAAAATAAAAACACTGCATTCTTATTCGGATTTTCGCCCAATAATATAATACTTACTGCAAGCTCAAAGGTTTTAGAAATATTATTAAAAAATCAAATTCAATATCACATTAACTCTGGTAATTTTATTAATCCTTACCAGTCTGATTACAGGAAAAGTTATGGTCTGGTACTGGACATTGTAGAAACTATATTGGAAAAGTCATTTAATTCTATCTTGTGACATGGGATCTGAACAAGGCTTTTGATTCCTTTAATCATGATTTATAATGCCATAAGCTTTGCAATTAATTTGAATTTAGTAAATCAGCGTGATGTTTAATGGCATCATTTGTTAAAGGCAGGATGCAATATATTGAGCTGAATGGTAAATAATCGTCTGTAATAGAAGTGCTTAGAGGGGTACCTCAATATTAGGCCCATTATTATTTATAACCTACATGAATGATCTGTATAGTAAGCTATGTTTCTGTAAATGCTATACGTATGCTGATGATATCAAATTTTTGGCGAATGATTTTGGATTAGGTTTAAATCACCTCGCTAGCAACAAGGACTTAAAAATTAATGCAGGTTGGACTAAGTGCAACTTTTTGTCGATCAATTCTTCTAAGTCCAAGCAATGTTTTTCTCTCATTCCTCAATACCACCTTTGATCTACATTAAGGATCAAAGGTGGTATTGGACATTTGTGTCGTACAACAAAGTTTTGGGAATTTACCTTGACAACAGACTTGACTTTAAGCATCAAGTGAATATTATCATTTCTAGAGTATTTTTGTGTTAAGGTGCTTATACAATTTATGAAGCTTCCTTCACTTAGAGTGAAAAAACGTATTGCAATGTCTTTTTGTCTCCCATTGGAAGTATTTTCAGGAACGTCACTGTTGTGCGATTTATCTATGACCTTCTATATAGCGATCATATTTCTGCTTATGTCATTAATACTTTGGGCTCAGATTTTCATAACTTTAATGATCAACGATTTATTATGCAATTTTATAGAATTAAAAAGTTAAAATGCCAAAGATCTTAATTCGGATATTCTTTTAGGACGAATGATATCATATGTCCTGTTCACTCCTCTCTTTACATGAGCCGGTCATTTGTTGTAAGAACTGCAAGGATTTGGAATAATATTCTTTTATTTAATATTCGTGGGTTAATGAGCTGTTACAATCTGTATCTACACGAGTCGGTTATTTAGGCTGATTATTGATTTCAATATTTGTACAAAAAAAGTGGAGTTTAAAACTATTGTTTTAATAAGTTGCCATATACAATCTGAATTAAATAGGCCTTTTTGGCTTGTAATTCTAGAAATAAATAAAAAATCCGTCGCCAAGTTCTAACCCCGCTCAAAGTCTAAATATAATAAAAAATATTTTAAGAGTCCCCTAAAGTATGGTGAAAAGTACAAAGGAATGGCAAATCAAAAGATTTCACCACGAGATAAACGTAAAATGTTCCATCAGCTCCAAACTCATTCATAACTTTAAGTTCATTTATAAGTGTTATACATAAGCAGCATACATCTTGAAAATACTACATCACGTAGATAGTGTAACAAGGTCATCAAGCAAACGATTGGAAAAGAGTTATTTTTTCCAATTAAGGGCGCTTTAACATCGATGGACTAGATGGATATAATTATTATTTTCACGATGTACACAAGGAGGTAAAAAATTTAGGTTAACCTAGACAGGCAGCCACAGCCCACTTGGGTCCATTGATTGGAGTGTATAAAACTGTAAATGTTTCAGAAGTTCATCTTGAGATTTGATCCTAGTACTTAATAACTCCCTATGGTCTAACTTGGAACAATGGGAATAAATATATGATATATGTTTATATATATATATATATATATATATATATATATATATATATATATATATATATATATATAAACAGTATTATATACGAAACCTAAGCAACTTTTCCGAGTAAATACTTATGGTAGTATATGTTCTCTTTAAATTGATTAATACATATAGTCTACATACTAAAAATAATAACAAGAAATACATTTTATGTCTTTGGAAGAAATTATAAAACAAAAACAAAATTAATTTAAAAATTCGCTGTTCGAAGCCTAAGCAACTTTTACATTGTTGCATTTGTTGAAAAAATAATTTTGGTTGATTTTATGCATTTAAGTACATAGTACCAATTCTTTAGAAGTGCAACCATGACGCGAACACGTTATGGATCAGCTTTTAAGCTAAAGATTATTGAACTTTTTAATAACGGTAAATCCCAAACTTCTATAGCAAACCATTTGAATATTAATAAATCAATAGTGTCCCGACTTATAAAAAAGTATAAAGCTACTGGGAAAATAGAGGAAGCCTATAGCGGTGGGCGACCTCGAAAAACTTCTGAGCGAACAGACCAGAAAATTTTCCGTCTAGTTAAAAAAAATCCATTTATTTCGTCTAAAGACATAGTGAATGAGCCTGAACTTCAGATTAGTTCTTCCACAGTAAGAAAACGTTTATTGAAACAAAACTTAAGGAGCTTCATGCCATTTAAGAAGCCTATGCTGACTAAGAAGCATTTAAAAAAGAGGGTTGTTTGATTGATTGCAACGTAGTCTCTGATTTTCTTAGCTTTTTGTTTGTTTTAGGTTGGATTTTGCTAGAGCACATATGGATTGGACTATATCCAAATGGAGAACTGTTTTGTTTAGTGATGAATCTAAATTTAACTTACTAAATTCAATTGGGGTTTGCCACGTGAGAAGACTAAAAGAAAGCGGCTACATCCTCGGTACTCAAAAGCCACAATTAAGCATGGGGGTGGAAATGCGATGGTTTGGACGTTATTTTCTTGCCAGTAGTGTTGGTCCCTTTGTAGAAATTCAAAAAAAAAAAATGGACCGTTTTGTTTACAGAGACATTTTAGCAACTCACAAGCTGGGAAATGCCACTTCGATGGGTGTTTCAACATGACAATGACCCAAAACATTCATCGAAGTTAGTCAAGGATTGGTTATCAGCTAATGGGATTTATGTTTTTGATTGGCCACCTCAATCGCCAGACTTGAATCCTATAGAGAACTCTTTGGAATTTCAAAACGGAGAGTTGGAACTCGACGCTTTAAAAATAAACAGGAGTTGATGAACTGTCTAAAATCAGAGTGGAAAGCTATAACAACATCTATTCTATCGAATCTTATTGAATCTATGCCCAAAAGATGCGCTAAGTTCGTAAGAAACAAAGGATATCATACCAAATATTAAAAGTTGCTTAGGTTTTGAACAGCGAATTTTTAAGTTAATTTAGTTTTTATTTTATTATAACTTCCAAAGAAATGGAATTTAATTTTTGTTGTTATTTTTAGGTTGTAGACACATTGTGTAGTAGTAAATAAAAATATTATTATTTAGTGGGAAAAAGTTGCTTAGGTTTCGAACAGTACTGTATATATATATATATATATATATATATATATATATATATATATATATATATATATATATATATATATATATATATATATATATATATATATATATATATATATATTTATATATTTATATATTTTTATATATATATATATTTTTTTTTTTTTTTCAATTGCATGTAATAATGATTGCATAATTATAGTTGCAGTTAATTGTAATTTGTTATTGAACATTTCTAATTACAATGAACGCATGCCTTTGCTTTTTTATCCTCTTGTTTCCTACTACTTCAATTAATATCTATCTCATTATTATCGAACCGTAGATTGCTTATTATTTTATTATTTCAAAAGTATTCTTTATTTTTGATACTCTTTGCAAATCAGTTAGTGTTAACTTTGAGAAAAAGAATGGTTAAAAAATATATACATAAGAGTATGAGTACAATCTCATGGTTGCGGATACATTTGTTTTTTTTTTTATCAAGTTTTGACAATATAAAACGCTCAACGAATCCGCACGAAATTAGAATCTATTTTAATTTCAGTTCGTTTTCTTTCAAGCTTTCAATTTAAAATGTTTTCTTTTATCAGCATGTTGCCGCAGTTTTATTATTTTTAGAAGAATATCATATGTGTTAATATTTTTTGTGAATGACTAAACAAAAAGAAATTTGAACAAAGTAATTTGAAAACAAATAAAGAATATAAATTTTAGTGAAAAAATTATTGAATTGGTAAAAAAATATATAATTCGCTAACGCCAAATTATAAAAATTTTAGGTATAAAGAAGAAGTTTCGCAAGAAGTTGACGCACCAGGTAAATAATGTTTATATCAAGGCGCATTGAAGAGGTGACTGCATCAGATCATGCGGTCAACATATGTTTTAGCTTTTACGTGTATTTTGTTTTTGTAAAAACTTATTGAGCCGTCAAAAACGTCTGGCAATGCATGTGTATATATTTTTAATAAATAAGAAAGCCACTAAAAATATATTGAAATACATACACACATATTGGCAGACGTTTTTGACAGCTCAAAAGTTTTTACAAAAACAAAACACACGTAAAAGTTTATGCATTCACCTGGTATCAATATGCCTTGGCTTATTATCCTAATTTTATTTTTAATAATTTATAAGTTTTAGTAAGATAAGTTAGGAAAAAGTGGAGAAATATCCGTGATGCATGTATGAAATATAAACAGAAGGAAAATATACCATCCGGAAGTGAAGCCATGTTTTTAAAACCATATAAGTACTGTGAAAGCCTTCGCTTTTTGGACGATGTACAAAACTCTCGAAAGTAAGTAGTGACATCATTGAAAAAAACACACATTTCAAAACTATTTTTATTTTAAGAACAACAAGCAATTTTTCGGATGATGATCAGGAGCTGACAAAGAAAAAGAAAAAAAAAAATGAAATTAAAGAAAAAATGCAAGTGTATTTTGACGTTGTATCAACATCAATAGCGTCAAAGCTCGACTTTAACAAAAAAAAAAAAAAAAAATAGATGATTGGAATTTGACGTTGGCGCAAAAAAATATAATGGAAAACGCAGTGTGTATAACTGTGTACACGAAATTAAATGAGTTTATCATAAACCAAAAGTTTATTTTATTTTATTCCTTTAACAAACTTATCATTTTAATTAATATATTGTTATTTATGTACTTTCTTTTTTATTAAAAAAATGTTTTATAAATTTTGTTGTTTTTTTATTTATTTATTTCAGTCGTTAAAATATCTGAATGTTAAGGTACTATATAAGCTATCATTAATTGTTACTGATGCGCAAATAAATACTCCTTAAGGGGTTCGCTTAAACAAAATGCTTCATTTGTTGAGCGATTTGAGCATAGTATCCGTGCATCATCAACATTTTGCTGACTACTTCTTTTAAGTCTTCATTGTTGAAGTATCTTCTGTCATTGTTCAGTATTAAAAATTTATGCAAAAATGTTGTAGCCAAAATAATTTTTTGAGCATTTTTAGAGCTAGAATTAATGGTTGTATGTAAAATACGCCACCGATTCGCAAAATTCCGAAAGCAATTTCGATTCTGCATCTTGCTTTCGAAAGCGTTTTATTAAAATTTCTTTTTTCTTCTGATAACATAGTACCTGGATATGGGCGCATCAAATTCGGAAGCAGTGGAAATGCATTATCACCAATGAAAAAAAGGAAACCCTATATTTTAATTTGGAAGATATTTTGGTGCTGGTGCACCGAGGTTGTAATTAATAATTTTTCTTCCAAATACACTCTTTCTAAAGATTCCTTCGTCACTTTGGCTCCCGTAAGTACCAACGTAAACAAATATGAATGCATAATTATGTTTGCAAACAGCCATTAACACAATAATCAAGTGTTTCTTATAAGTAAGAAAATAAAGATCCACTTTTCTTCTGACATGATATGTTGACATGCTTGCCACCAATAGCACCGAGGCAATGTGGAAAAACAATTCTTTGATAAAAAGATCTTGAGATTTGTGTCCAGTCGGTTTTATTTGAAACTGACATATAAAACTGGTGCAACTCTTCCTATATAACTTCACAGGGGTCGTAAACTACATTTCTTACAGTGCATATTCCAATATTGTAGGTCCATAGCAAAACTGGTACACTGTACCCATAAGCAAGAAAACTATATTAAAGCAGTAAAAAGTTAGGAACAATTCATCCACATACATTTGAACGGCATTCGGGGCTAATGGGCTTTCTTGCAAAATGCTTTTCTAGCTTTGGTTTGATTGGGGTTAACAAGAGTTTATACTGGGAAATACTCATACGTGTAGCCAAATAAAAATGTTCTTCATTTTTTTCTTCAATTTGTTAAATACATAATTTAAAAAATCCTTGTTCCTCTCTGGAAATATTAACCGGACGTACCCACCATCTCCTTCTTGAATTAGCCTTGTCCATATCCAAATCATTATAATTATTAAATGTGGAGTCAACAACGCTTATAATATTTTTTTTAAATTTCCAATTTATTGCTAACTAACATTGTGTACAATTTTCAAATAAAAAATAGTAATTAAATAACAAAAAATAAGATGCGGAATCCGGTACCACACCGAGGTTGAAATTCTACTCAAATTATTAATTTTTGAATTTGGTTCGTGTTTTGATTTAACTTAAATAAGAAAATAAAAGTAAGGGTTAGAAGTAATCTGAAGCACACCAGTGTAAGTTGCTTTTCACTGATGATGTTTCAGAATCTAGCAGCTATAACAAGTCATTATATTCAAGTTCGTCCAGACTTCTCTCGTAAATTGCCGGATTATATATATTAACTTTACTGTCTAAAGCAACATTCATATACTCGTGTTAGATATGATAATCTTTTTTTTCCTTTCTTCTTCTTTATTATTAAATATGGTGTTATTATGTTTGGTCCTTTCTATTCAGAATATTTTAAAACAAGTATGAGTGCTTAATTAGCTATGCGGAATTTTATATACCCGTTCACCATATTTGTATGACTACATGTACCATACTGCATATAAATAAAATAATAATGGCATAAAAAATTCTTTCAAGAAAATTTTTTTCCAAAAATTTTAAGATTTGCTTGGGGTTGTTGTCCCAATGTAGTAAATGAGGAAAAAAATAGATATAGTTAAATTATAGGCATGCTTGTTGTTTTGCCTGCTGCCTCGAAGGACATGGACCGATCTCGAAACTTTGTCTGATCGTATTTAAATGTTTTTAGCTCATCTAGGGTCTTAGAGAAGTTGATTTAACACAAGCACGGACGGACAGACGGACACCGCTCAATCGATTTCGCTATGCATAATAGACTTGTGTAGTTCATAAACGAACTAGTTTCTTTAAACGATGCCATCGATTGAACTAAGTTAACTAGTTCATACTTTTAAGTACACCTAGTTCATTTTTTAACTATAATTTGTAATTAAACTACCAGACAAGATAAACTAGAATACATAACTGTGTTTCTTTTTTGACTATTTACGACATGAAATTAGTGCTACCACGCGTTTTATTTAACATTCATTACGGCAATGCTATGGTATTATTGCCATTATATTTTGAAAAGAATTTTTGAACTAAAGAAAGCGTTTGAACTAAAAGTTGAAAGTGCGAACAATATGTCAACAGAACATTTGAACTAAGAGAGGTTTTGAACTAAAGAGAGCCTTTGAACTAAATTTTGAACTAGTTCATTTTCAAACTTTGAACTAAAAAGAGCGATCACTAAATTGAACTATATGGCACAAGTCTAATGCATAAGAACTAAAAATATATATACTTTATGGGGTGAAAATAAACACTGTAGAAATTACAAACAGAATGACAAACTTAGATACACCCATTTTCCGCCTATGGTGAAGCTGCCCAAGATTAAAAATTTCTTCTAATAAATATTTCCTATGAGGATTTTTTTCTAGTTCATACAACCATAATCTTGTTAGAAAATTCTATTTTATGGAGCTATTTATTACTTTTTTTTTAATTTAATTTCTAGGTAATCGGCAAACACGATTCTACGCATTCTAGCCATTGATTTGAGTAATTATTTGTCTCAGATGTGTTCTGGTGACGAACTGCATAGACATTTCATTAAACGATCTACTGTGATATTGAAATTGTTCAACTTTAAGTTAATATGCAATTCAGACCACTGTTGAATTTGGCGTTGTGGGGAAAAAATCAAGTTTTAGAAGGATTTTGTTTGATTTTTTAACGTTTCCTCTTAGAAGTCTTTTTTTAAACCTAAAGCACTCGGAAACGTAAGATTCCGCAGCGTACCCTTGAAAGCTTTTTCAAATCCCAATCTTAATAAGGATGATTCCTGCCTCAATTTAAAATTTAAATTCTGGGGTGTGACTCTCTATTTCTTTCGAATCGGAATACGAAGTGTTTAAAAAACCGAGCATTAAACCATGGAAGCATTTTTGTTGTTGTTAAACTTTTATTTCATATTTTTCGTTCGTCTGATTCTCTTAAAAATAAATCTCTTATTCTCCATTTTTCAAATACCTTAGTATCCACTGTGTTTCTATTTTTAAAAAAATTATACACATGGGCCTTGAGCTTCGGCTAACAATATTTTGTATGGATTTGAAGTGGTTTGTCTTTCCTGTACAAGTGCTTTGATGACAGTGCGAACTTATTTTAGTTTTAAAGCATATTCTAAAATTTGTAACGCTTCTTTTTTAATATTTAAAATTTTATGTTTGAGTCACAATTTTAATTCTCTAAATCCACATTCCTGTATTCATAAAAAATTTTTGTAGTTTGTAAAATTATTGCCGGTCATAAACTTAAAAAAAAATAAATGGGAACAATCTGTAGACGTAAGTTTTTACGAAACTGAAAGTGGTCATGGCAGTATATATTTTTCGTAAATTTCACAAGAAAAGAACAATTTAGTTTTAAACTTTAATTTTAATTCTTGTTGCATCTTAGAAAATTTGAAGTCTATGCAAATTACTCTTTAACAGTAAAGATTTTAATATTTAATTTATAATCTTTTATGTAGCGGTACACTTACATCCATACGCTTTCAAATAAAGAAACAATTTATCAAAATCGGTTCAAAAACGACGAAGCTATGAAGTTGGGTACCTTGAAACTAAAATATACACAAGAATTGATAACCTGTTTTTTGTAGTCGGTTAAGGATATTTGTTTTTTGAAGTTGGCTAAGCATATTTGATAACAACTTTTTATTTTGTGTGTTTTTTACTCATAATATTTAAAACTTTGAGAATGTAGAACTCGCAATATATTTTAGTGTTTTCTTTTCTCACAAATGCATAATTAATTACAAAAAACCTCTTTAAAACCTGTACCGATCTACTTAAAAATTATTAAACTTAAGACTATTTTGTGATAATTACATTGGAAACCTTTGGTTAATACTGCTGTTAGCCACATGCTACTAAATATTTACAGGACCCATTCAAACAGCCTTCGTGTGTGTATAAAGCCATACTCTTATCATAAACATCCCCTTGTCCTCAGGCTTCGCTGTTGTTCTTTCAATTCTTATCATATACATTAAAAATCTCCTTAAAGCTATTAAGGCGGATCATTGCAATAAAAAAAAAGAAAAAAACTACCAAAGCAAAATGAGTTGCAAACAAAACAAAAATTGTTCAAGAGGCATTACTAATGCGCTTGATTACGCTGTTTTAGTGATGAAAAAAACGTCGAAACCCAGCGAAAAATTTAACATTTTTTAAGAGCAAGAGAAAAACATCTTTGCAAACTTAACTTTATGTTAAAATTATTTATTTTGTATGTTAATGTTTACTCTTTAGTTACGTTTTATATGTATGTAACACGCTCGTTATGCTGTAATGGAACAAGACTTTGTTTTGTTTGATGAAAATGTAGCAAGCAAATTTGAAGAAGGAAAATATTTTCTTTATTTGCGAAAAGTATTATATAAAATCTTATATTGTTCTTCCTGACCAATAATCATTCCGAGCCATAATATATTTCCAAGCCGACCTAAAAAATATTAACTGATATTTTCGTTAGATTTTAAGGTTTAATTTTCGCCAGGTCAAGATCTTTCCTTTTAAAGTTACTGTTAATCTAATATTAATATGATAATCATTTTACCTGACAGTGCTGAGCGTGAAAATTGTTAAGTGAGCGCCGTTCCGGAGTTTAAACATATAGCAACAACTTTTTACAATTAATATAAAAAACATCATAAAGAATGACTTTATGTTTGCTGGGTGTAATATTTAAGACCAAAAGTATCCATCGTACTGTCGAAAATAACTAATTCTAAGTACGAAATCAAATCAAATCGATTTCTTTGCCAGTGTGAAAGTAAGTGGTAAAAGTAAATGACATCCGGTATAAACTTTTTAAACTTAAACAAATTCCTGATCATCTTAAAATTAATTAACAATATCAGTTAAGTGCTGAAATCAATGACACCCGAAATTAATTTTAATTTTAACTATTGACTGTTTGTGACAATTTATTTTACCACGGGAGTTACCAAAGAAATCTCCTAAGAAGCAAACAATTACCTCAGTACGTGAAAAATTAAAAAATTCTTACATTAATTAATATAGTTTTGTTATATTATTCCCTTCAGAATTGATTTTTCAAATTTGTTTTACAGTTTTACATCGGTAAGACTTGTACTTTTCGTTCCAAGCAAACAACAATTAATTACTATTTTTATACTTTCAACTAATAGCTCGCAATTTTATTTGCGGCTCCTTCTTTAAAAATTAGCTTAGAGGTTTTAAATTGGACAATAATATGTATAAGCTACGCTCACCGGCTAAGAAACTAAAGATTATAAAATTTTGCCTCTTTAAACTGAATTTTCAAATAAAGCTTATTTTTTTGGTTCTGGTTTGCAAACACGTTTTTCTAAGTTATATAGAAGTATTAAAACTGTTTAACTAAATAACCATTTAATAAAAGTAAATTAAATAGTAGAAAAAAGTAATTTTTTTTCTCAAATAAAGCTATGTAGTATAAAACACAATATAAAATATTTCATTTTAGTAGTAGTTTTTAAACACGTGCGATTAAGTAACAAGCGATATGATCATCATCTATTCAAACTGGCTAGAATTATTAAATAAACATTAACTGGAAGTAAGATTTGCTTTTTTTTTTAACAAACAATGTTAAGTAAGCTACACCTTAGTGATGTTTGATTGTGATTTGTTTGCAGTGCATTTCTTCACACACATCAATTTATTCATAGTAAGACTTTTCGTTAAGAAGGGCCATGTAATTTATTTGTGTAAAATTTTAAAATTTAAATTTTCTTGGAATATTTTATTTGCGATAATTTCTTAGTTTAGAAATTTACGTAGGTAAATTCTTCTTCTTTTTTCTTCTAATTTTATTAAGAGAGACAAATATTTTTTAATGCAGTGTTATTTTTTAAGAAATTTTTTTAAGAATTATTTTAAAATTTACTTGCTATAAACCTCTTTAACGTTTTGTAGTAAACTAAAGAAGACATCCAAAAAGCAGAAAAAATTAAATTCATCAATTCCATAACGAGTAACAAGTGACGTCAGCTCAAAGTCACAAAGCATTCGTGTGTTGATGATTTCCTTTATTTTACCTACAAAAGAAAAACACTAGATACCAGAAATAAACTAAATCAGTTTAGTTAATACTTCATTTAAAAAATATTGAAGACTTGTGTAGGGTATTGATCGTAAAGTACAAATAAATAATAAAGGCAGGAAGTAATGAACGAATCGAAGGATAATTGAATGCATACGGGGAATGTTATGTGACTAATGTGAATACTTCAACCCTTGAATAAGAACTAATTGTATTTGGTTGGTAGTGCTGTTGTTTTTTAAGCCCTTATGTAAACGAAGAAAAACAACTTTGTACTGCTATCACAAACCTTCGTACGTATATTTGACAATATATTAAATGAACTCATATTTTGCATTAATTATTAATTGTTGTTTCTGTTTTACAATTGTTTAGTTTTTTCGTCCTTGGTGAAAATAGTTACTAAAAAGTTTAAGACGCGTTAAGCAGAAAAAGTCGATGGAAGCTAATTTGGATGTAGGAACAATTATGTAATTTTAGTATCATGTGATATTATGAGCAAATGGCTCTTTCATGCCGCCCTTTTTTGTACTAGATTTGAATAATTAAAAAAATTATTTAAAACCTTAAAGGTTAACCATACTGCATCAATACAATTGGGATGCAGTCCCATGCAGATATTTTTGCTTCTTCTGAAAAGTTATTATACATGACATTATTGTCCTTCAAAAAAATTCGTTTTTTATGCTAAGAAAGATTTTCGCACACATTTTTAATATTAATCTGTAAAGTTCGTTACGAAGAAAAATGTCCCCAATAATATTGTTTTCGATTCGTGCCGATGCCACTGCCCTAAATCCTCCCTAATCGAAAGCATCTATTGGATGGTTCCTCTCATTGTGAAACTTATCTTGGGCGAATGACAGTTTCAACTATTTAGTTGGATCGTTATACACATCAGATTAATTAAGTACTATTACGTAACTACGTTTCTCTTATTTAAAAGGTCCTAATTCAATTAATATAAAATTTACAGCGAAATTCTAATTTAGTTGGTTTCGCTACTGCGTTGGCAAAATTAAAAAAAAAGTTTTTAAATTGTCTGCGCCTGTTGCCTCCCTCATGTGATTACTCCTTCATTATTTTTCTTATTTATTATTTATAAAAGAAAGTCCTGCGTTAGATTTACATCGTCTCATTTTGTTTTTCCCACAAACTTGGATGTTTTTATCGTGTTTAGCAGACAATAACAATGCAATGAACAATAGAAAAAAAATCAATTTAATTAAAAATTACTTTACTTACTAATGACAACTTAACAACAAACACAATGGAACAAAAAAGAAAAATAAAAAACACGAAATTTAAAGCCCAGCCGGCAAAATAATCAGCCTTAATCCTCTGTTTACACATGTTCTTTAAAATTTGCTCATGA
Source organism: Cistogaster globosa (assembly GCA_937654795.1). Lineage (NCBI taxonomy): Eukaryota > Metazoa > Arthropoda > Insecta > Diptera > Tachinidae > Cistogaster > Cistogaster globosa. Next base: position 7,902,120 of record OW569408.1, read on the forward strand.
TCCCTTTTTTATTTCACAATATTGGTTGTTTCACTTTTTTTATTCGTATCACTATATCGTAGAGGACGTGACATAAACCGAGTTGGTTACAAACATACGTAGTGAATGTATTATGCATGTATGTATGCACGTATGTAATCATGTTTTAATTTGTGTGTTGAGTATGATGCAAAAAAAAGCCTTTTGAAGCATTAATACCAAATAGAGGGAACAACTTTATATAAAGAAGGATAGATATCTTTGTTAGGCAATCAAATTGAAATTACGTACCCATTATTACTTACGACCGTTTCTCATTCATTTCAATGTTAGTAGGTATGCTTGACTTGTCGCTTGTAGATCGCTTTTAATAGATAAACAAATGTTCGCATTTGGTTCATTTTTATTTCAATATACGAGTACTTTTTCCTATCATTATTATTTGATCCTTGCAAACTCTTTATAATCCGTAAGAAAGCAACTTGTAATTGTAAATTAATCTTTCTGCCTGGCATAAAAGTTGCTTATTACTTATACCCATTGAAAATGTGTCAGTAAAGCATTTGAATTTTGATTTAGAAATGGACCATCTTTAGCATTGATCACGTCAAAACCTTCAAACTCCACGTGTGTAGTTGTCGAAAATCCATAATTGTTTCAGTTTCTCTTATTTTAGTTTTGAGAGTTGCTTACAGAGAATACTGTATGTTTTAGGGTGAAAGTGGTTTGTTATCGTCTGGATTATTTTGACCCAATTCTAAAGTTATCTATTAAGTCAGTTAAGGAAAAAACACTGTTGTTCAACTGTAATAAGGATATGGTTAGTAAGATTTTTTAAAAAGCCTCTATTTTTTGAAATATAATTTTTTAAAAAAGACTTCTTAAACGGATTTAAAACATTACATTTTTTACATATTAAAGCAAAATGTTTGGAAAAACGAATATATTTTGCGCTTTATCTAAGAGACGAACAGTTGTGATCTAAAACTAATACCTTATAAAGTTTTTATTTGCAATGTTTTATAAAAATATTATCTCAAGCACGAAATGTTTGAAAAAACTTATACATTTAATGTACAACTTTCAGTAACTAGGTTTTTAATTCGTTTTCATTTCAGGCCTGACGAGACCAACAATTTACCCTTTTCCTTCTGGTCAATATCCTTATCCCATGCTAAGTCCGGACATGTCTCAAGTGGCATCATGGTAAGTTAAATTTTTAGACTTTAATTATTTTTTTTTATAAAAACTAAACAATAAACATAATCATGATCGCTTATAACACTTTTTTGTAGGCATACGCCTTCTGTATATTCAGCAGCATCTAGTTTTAGAAGTCCTTACCCTACCTCCTTACCCATTAATACCACATTATCCAGGTAAATATGTAACAATTTATAAATAATATTATATTTAAAGTGTTTTTAAAATAATTCCATTATTTAAGGTAGTAACAAGTCTTTAAAACAATTGAACTTTCTAATATTTTATTTTAAATCTGGTTGTGACTGAAACTTTAAAGTTATTATAATGACTATAATATTTTAATCAAAGTTTAATTAACATAATAAAATGACTTAATAATTGTAAACAAATAAACAAATCAAATTAATAATATTTCAGTTACAATCGTGAAAGGTGCGAACAAGGCGATTTAACTATTAGGTGATAGCAATGACGAATTTGTTTAATATTCATCGTTGCTTAAAATGTCAAACTCTTTATAAAAAAATTATTTAAATTAAAAAAAAAATCGTTAAAATTATATTATATCCAGTTTAATATTTTGAGCAATGGCGAAAATGTCTTCATTTACCTGGTGGTTAATTTCGCCATGGGTGCAATAGTTTCTATAATTTTAGTTGTCTCAAATATTTTAAATCTTAAAATGAAAGTACTAGTCGTTATTTTTAAATACTATGTTTAAGCAAGTTTTATTTTTAAAAGTCTGTTAATGGACGAGTTCTTCAACCAATTTCGTGGAAACTTTGCAAAGCCAAGAGTCTCTTGTTTTATTTAATTATTTGGTTTTTTATCGTTTCATATCTTAGGTCTAAAAGTAACACTTAAATAAATAAATCGAGCCAGTTGCACACAACAAACGTATTTTTCTTATTACTACTATTACTATTATTATTAAATCCATACTTCATGTTTAGGAGCTTAAGGCTTCAACAAATTATTTTCATTCATTTATTTTTTTACTATAAATGACTTTTTCCATTCGGAAGGAATCGTTTCTGTAATTAATGCTTCACTCAGAAAATTATAACTATATATATGTATGTAAGTATTTCATACAAAACGAAAAAACAGAAATCTGATCACATTAAGAGAAATTAAAATTAAAAAAAAAGTTAAGTAGCATGTGACAAAGTTTTTTTGCTCTGAATACCTTTAAGAGTAATGGTAGTAATAAAAAATAGAATAAATTATTGAATGAATATGAAGTAAATCAATGAACGAGTATAAGCACATATTAATGAGTTACATTTTAAATGAATGTAGTGACCAAAAAAAAAAAATTTTTTTAGAAATACTTCTATTGTAAGATTTGCAAAAAAAAAAAAATAAAAAAACTTACAGTTATGTCCCGATTCCAACGATGCTGAAGGCCTTCTGGTTGTTGTGAATTGGACACTACAGATTTTTTTTATTTGGTTTAATTGGGACTGTTATTAAATTAAATAAATCGGTTAATATATTTTATGATAAAGTTGTTAGAATACAAAGAAAATATAATTTAGTTACAATTTATATTCATAGGTTGAGTATCTATAGATTTAGTGTAAATTATCGTTAATTATCATTTAAATATACATTATTATTATCATTATTATTATTATTATTATTATTATTATTATTATTATTATTATAATTATTATTATTATTATTATTATTATTATTATTATTATTATTATTATTATTATTATAATTATTATTATTATTATTATTATTATTATTATTATTATTATTATTATTATTATTATTATTATTATTATCATTATTATTATTTTTTTTAATAACATTAGTGATTTTGAGGCTGCTGTAGTCAAAGTGGTAAACATGTTGACTACAAACCTGGTTATTTCAGGGTTCAAATCCTGCGGCAATCAAAATACAAAAAATGTTTTTTTCTGTTTAATGGTATAAATACATATTCAGAATGAACATTAAAAAAACGTGCAGTCTACTTCGTCGGTACTTCCTCATAGCAGATTCGCCGGCGAATTAAAATTACTATCTATCTTAATTCCTTTCACCACCTGTCTTATTTCTCATCTATCCCTCTCCTAAAGAATGTACGGTTACGAAAAATAACTTAATAGGTTTTAATGCCTGAAGTGCTACTTCTCTTAAAAAAAAATATAATAATTGTCTGTGGATTATTATTGTATGTAGTGATAAACGTTGGGTTAATTAATCAGTACCATAATAGATATAGCTTTTTTTTGTTTGTTTTTTGTTATATTATATTAGGTACTATTTTTTAATGGTCACTTGGAAAATAATGCTTATTGTGGTTTTGGTGACGCAGGATGTTGGTGATCTTTGTTTCAAATATGCGGGGATGTTTGGTTTAAGTTTGCAGAAGCAAAAATATTGATTATGAAAATTTATTCTTCTAGATGTTTTCTTATAAGTTATTAAAACGTGTTCTCGAGTGACTTACCGATCATATAAATATAACCCCAATTTATGGTACAAGGTAAAAAATTCACTCGAGAGTGGTGTTTGTGATTGGAAATTGCCTGATATCTATAAAATAAGAACAATAGATAGAATTCTACATTTCTATTCTGCAACTAATAAAAATAATTACCTTTAGTCCCAATATGGTAAATGTATCTTTACTGCTCCTGGGGAGAATGGAGAAACTTTATGTTTTCCAAATTTGGGCTAAGTTTGCACCTTTTTTGATGTTTGTCACAGGTAGTAAGTTATTATTTAAAATAAATCACTCACTTTATTTAAACTCCATAAATTACAATTTTTGTTTAAAAGATTTTTTGTTTATGTTAAATGTAAGTTAAATTATTAACTTGATGCTTATCGTACGGCCACAAGAAGTAAAAGAATTCCTCATGGTTTTAAAATTTCAGTTTTGTAAGAACTTACATATGTAGATGCATGTAATACTTTATAGAAATATATCTACAAAAGCTTTTTCGTCTTGCCACCCTTAGAAAGGCAAAGAAGAAGAGAATCGAATATAGGACTAATTAAATTAGGTATCTCTCTCAACCTTTATACATGTAATAAGTGACATATTTAGTACGTATATAATAAATACGCTGCTGAAAATTAAAAAAATGTAAAGCTTCTGTAAAAGAATGGTACAAGCACGAATTAAAACAATGTATATCATTTAAGTGGGGAAGTATCCTGATTAATAAAAATGATAAGGCAAAAAATTTAATTTTCTACCAGGTAAACAAATGTGTCTGATGTTAAATGTTTATAGAGAGTTGGTCAAAAAAAAAAAAAAGAAAATTGTGCATCTGCACATTACATAGCTTCGATGCGTTTTAGCTTCTTTACATGGCGTAAGGTTCGTGACGACTTTTTTAACCAATCGCGAAATTTGTGTTTTTGAACGACTGCATTCATTCAGGACTTTATCCATTACTAAGTTGTATAACACTATATCGTTTTTTGTTGTTGAATATCTAATTTTAGATAAGGGTAGGAAAACTGGCTTAGTTTATTCCTTTAACAGCCATGCTTTATAACAAACCATTGTATAACTGTACGGTATCGGTTTATAGCTCCAAAACTACCTCGAAATAATAAAACAGTTTTTGTAATTTAGACAGAAGATATTTATTTGGCTTTCTAAATAGACAATTTTTTTACCCTTCCTCTGTCTAATTTTTTGCTTCTAGCTGGGCCAGAAGTTTTTTGATTTTTAGATTCAAAAGTTTTCTAGTATTCAGAAGTAAAATTATTAAAAAATCTTCTCTTGATCAAAATGTATAGGAAACTAAATTAAAAAATTAAAAAAGTCGATTTTTTGTAAATTTTTATCGAAAAAGCTGTATATATTATTTGTTAGTTATGCAAAATATTATAAATAAAAGGCTTACTATATTATGCTTAAACTAACTTAAGCTACTATCAAAAGTTAACGAAAAGCCTTTCAAATACCTAAGAAATTTATTGAAGACTTTTTGGTGGCTATATTGTACTTTATGAACGTACCTACTTACTTCACATAGTTGCAAACATTTGTCCTTTGAAAGAAACTGTTTTCTTCTTATACTTTTTTAATTTATAAATTTTTTACCCAAAATGTTATTAAATATCTACATTTTATAAATAAACTACCAACAGTAAATGATTATGAATTATTTCTTTAATAAAAATGAAAGAAATAATGACATAAAAAAAGTTTTTAAAAAATGCAACAGGGTGTACATACCTAAAACCATATGTTAATATGTTAATATTTTAAAATTTATTATTAATGTAGAATAAAATGGAAAAAAAAGTTAAAATCATTTAAGACTCTGATAATATTAAAAATTGGATTAGATTTTTGATTCCATTAGATGTTTTATTTGATGATCTTTTAATTTAATTTGAATTTTTAAAATTTAATTTTCAGCGTCCATTGCTGTTTGCTTTTTAAATTTTCAATACATCTGATTTCTTAAGCAAAGTACGGTTGGCTTCGTTGTTTGCTTAAGAAAATCACGCTTGACGAAACTTGACGAAAAGTCGCTAAAATACATTGTAGTTACACACATAGGATTATGTGTAATCGCACAGTTGTTTAAGCTATCTTAAGCACATTATAGCTAGGCCTTAAAAGTTTAAAATGTTTATACTGCTTTTAATGCTATTTTTATACGTATATATTAATACCAGAGTTGACCAATTTTGTGGAGAAAATAAACTTTAAGCCACATTTTCTGTCTTGAAATAATCGAAATAAAAAACCAAACCTTGTTTTAGGGTGAATAAAGAAGAACAAATGGAAAATTCCATTTTTAGGAATTTTTAAAGCTCTACTGGAAAATGTGGGATCTGCGTTAGTCAATCGTCATGTATAAAATTCCTATAAAACTGGAAAATTTCATTACATAAGATATTTTTCTTTGAGATTTTTTTAACAATTGTTTTTTTCAAATGTTAAAAAATTTGTTGTCAATCCAAGAAAATAAGTATGAGAAAAATCGAAAGGGTGTTTGCTCCGCTAGAGCGAAAATGTTGGCAAAATAAAATAATTTTTAAAGCCTTCTTAGCCATCAAAAGCAAATTTTGTTAGAGCTTGAAAAAACTAACCATAGATTTTGAATTTTCCAAAGTACCTAAAAAACAAAAATTTGGCGACGGCATTCATCTTGTATACACCCGAGGTGTGCTTTTACGTAGCATCGCGGCGCGGACTATACTATTCAATAAAATCGGACTAGCCCTTTAGACACTACAGAATTATTGTAATTTTTTTCAAATCACCCCCTTTGCGTCACTAAAACCCTTCTCAGTTGGATAATAAAGACTAAAATTGATTATATTATTATATATTATTACTATATATTGATTGATTATACTGTTTATGAATTCGGCAACCCGAAAAGTTTTAAATAACACTCAAGAATTATGTATTATTGCTAAATAAAATGAGTGAAAAAGGATTTTGACAGTCAATTTCTGTAGTATTTCAACATTTGATAGCACAAATATCAAATATGATTTATGCAGTAATTCGCTAAGTAGCTAATGTGTTTCTTGTATTAGTGTGATTGTTATTACAATAGCTTATATATATGCTTCAGTACTGAAAAAGCAATCCGAACTTAAAAGAATATCAATATTACAAAGTGGAGCAGAAGTAAAATATTTTGGTAATAACTCAGCGATTTGTAAAGGACTAGGCCGATTCATCCAAAATTTGACATGAGCTTAGCAGATGAGTATTTGAGCATAAGTCTTAAAGCTGGGTATCACCCACTTTCCAGGGATGGTGCTATCTGGTCTCAAATTTAAGTAACTCGCACCTGAAAAATTTTTTAATTTCTATAATTTTCGTTTGATTTCTTTATATTTTACGATGATCGAGTTATAAGCATTTTAAAGTTAAAATTTTATATTTTTCAATACCCTGGTCAAGTGTTTTCAAAATATTGGGTACAATTATTAGCAAATGTTTTTTCTTAGTTTACTGTAACAAGCGAACAAAATTTAAAATATTCTGGTAAAAATTTGAAGGTTATTTTAAGAAAAAAATGTTCTTCTGCTGCTACAGATCAGCTATATCTTAAACTCTTTTTTGAGTTATAAGCTAGGATAACTCCACAAAAATCACACCGCACTACTTTGGCATCCTTAAAGTTTAGGAGGTTAGGTTTGCTAAGATTAGATCTAGCTTATCTCTCACAGCTTTGCTTCAGCCAATAATCTTAATATTATCATTAATTGCCTTAATTAAAATCTGACAAACATTTGTTAAAACTTCCTGTAATCACCTGAGTTAAATAATAACCTATGTTTCAGTGTTGCCTTCCCGTCCAAGCCCTTACATTTGGAATTAGATTGTATATTCATCTTTTATTATCCTATTGATTGTAACTTGTTCTTGCCATTTGTTCATTACATTTGCCCTGTGTTTTTTTTTTCTGATATCCTTGATTTTTTTTCTTCGAAATTGCCTAAATCTAAACTTTTTATTTGGTTGTAAATTTCGTCTCACCTCAGTGTTAATAGTTCTATGGGAGGTGTAGCACTAATGCTGCACTCGTAGATACGGTACGGTACGCTAATAAGCATGAAAGTCCCTGTGGACTCAGAACTTCTCGTATGTTGTATTTTAATTTCAATGCCCTGCCAAACGTTAGATGCGCATAGAGAAGCTGGGAATGTAGTACTAATTATTAGTCATTTTATTTATGCTTTTGAACTGCTAGAGGTTGATATAATTATGGCAAATGAAGTTGCCGTTCGCATAGCCTTGTGACAAACATTTAACACATGTTGTAGAAAGCTGATGTTTTCATCTAGTTGTACACCTAAACAGAAGAACTTGCCTTTAACGGGGCCAAACAGATTTCTTGAAATTTTGATAGTATCTTCTTATATGTCTATAGGAAAATATAAGCGGCGTTTTGTTTCCAAACAGTAGGCGTGAAGAGCCAAACAAAGTAAAAAATGAAATCGGTTTAAGTAACTCAGTATCAGTACTTTTGTTTTAACTGTGAAGAGTTGGGTTTGAAAAAGTGGTCGTGGCACCTCTAATACAAATAAATAAATACTAAAACCAGTTTGATTTTGTATTTTTAACAATTGGTGCAAACAAAAAAATAACAGCATAACAGCATATTTTTATCCAATTGATTACCTTTCACGAGAAACAGACAAAGGGCTACCAGACATATGAAAAATTTATTTTATTTATGTTGTATTTCTTACATATTTTATTCTCTACAAATTATTTAGACGCACTACAATGACACAATCCTTCATTGCATATCGTCTACGCCTGAAACAATATATAAATATTTATCTCAACAAACGTCAAAACCAATTTCAGAAATAATTTTGTTTTTGATGTTCAAATTTGTAATATTGCAGTGCAATAAGAAGTTTCATAAAATTTCATTTAACTTTCAAGCGCAAAAATTGTGAGAATTCCAATCAATGTCATGAATTATTAAAATTCATTTTAATAAACGAGTAAAGTATTTATGGAAAATCGCTGCAGCAAAAACAAAAAAGAATTAAACCACCATTGAAAAGTTATGAAATATCATAGGATTTTTATAAATACGCGCTCCCATTATTGTAAGATTAGAAAATTCAGAAATTACAATTTGCGAATCGCCGATTTTTAGCACCAAAATGTCGGTTTTTGCAAAAGGTAATACAAAAAAAATCTGAAGAAGGCTTAAGCTATACCGAGAGTGCATTACAATTACCTACTTTCTGCCTTTTTCTATTTTCTTTGCCATTAATCACATGCATATATAATGAACTGGAGCCTAACTAAAAATAACTAATAGTAATAAAATAATTTCAAATAAAATTATAAGTTAAAATTTTTACATCTAGGCAACCAATACATTTGTATGGAAGGTCCAATTTTGCTTGATCAAATCGAGGAAGGAAAATTATTCAACTGAGATTTAAGTGCCTCTTTTCACAACGAAACCACAAGACTCTGGAATTCCTTGCCAAATAATATTCAAAATCTAGGCAATGAAAATGCGCTTAAAAAGGAGTTATATAAAATATTTTTATTGTGCTTTAATTATTTAACTAACTTTATTGCAGTATTTTTTTTTATTTATCTTTATTCTCATTTTTTTTAATATTATTTTTTTACAATTATTTTTCTTTTTATAATTTATAATTTTATAATTTTATTTTATTGGTATTTATTATTTTTATTTATATGCTAAGTTTTACATTTTTATTTACTAGTACTTTCATTTATAAGATAAAAGTCTTGTTGTGCTAGCTTACAATTACATAAAAAAATAAATAAATTATATGTATAGATTTTTTTAATACTTAATATTAATGATCTAATACTCTCATACAATCTATGCATGTAAATTTAGGTAATAAAAGTTATAAAAATATAGCACTTGATACGTGTTGAAATGGCAAATATTGGCGAATTCTTTAATTATTTTCTTAATATTTTTTATAAAAACAATGTTTTCTGCCTAATAAATATAAATGTAGATTGAGAACTTTTTACTTCTTATTTTTGTCAATTTTTTCCGATTTGAAAATATTATGCCGATAATTGATTTTCAAATTTGCGGATTTCTAACCAGAATATCTGACAGTAGTGCGTGTTTCCCTTGCTTCAAATATAAACTTTTCTATAACCGACTTTTTTTTATTATTTTAAGCCACCGTTCTTTTACGGATTATGTTAAAGTTGTTGCAGTTTAAGACGCTAATTGGGAAGCCAAGCTTGGGTTAGCAAGTGCAATCATTTTCATTTATCAATTTTAATTATTATTTACGTAAATCATTTTTTAATTGACATGTACGTAGAATAAATGCTTAAAAGCACAATGTGAAAAAATATCCAAAATTTAAATATACAGATTTTTGATAAGCGTTGATACAAAAGATGCTGGAAGAGGTTTTAGCGAACCAGAAAGTGTTAAAAGGCACGAAAATTTTATTTATTAGCGATTTTATTCATTATGTCAAGCTGCGCTCCGTGTGATTGGCAATAAATAAATTTAATTTGTTGATAACGATACATTGGATAGTTGACAGTTACTTCAATTTAAATATGTTTACATATTAATAAAATAACCGGTTAGTTAGGTAGCGGGTATGTCCTGCAATTTCAGTTAATTTTTTTTTTTTTTTGATTCAGCATAATACAAGTATTTTTGTCTGTGTATTGTTCTTAAATTGTTGTTGTATTTTAAATAGTTTGTAGTATTTTTTTACATAAACATAATAATTTTTATTTTAAATTTTTACCATATAGTGACTTTCCATTCCGATTTTCACCAAGCCTTTTGCCTTCAGTACACACTTCACCGCATCATGTGCTTAATTCGCATCCTGCTATTGTAACATCAGGTCCAAAACAAGATTGTAACCAGGACACCTCAGCGAGTCATCGCTATTCAAGGTAAGATTTCGAACAGTTCTTCATTCAATTTAATTCTATACGTATATGCAGTTTTAAACTTTGTTCATATTTATGGTTGTCTGTGTAGTCCGGCTCATAATTGCATTTTTTTCCTGATTTTCCTTTATAAATTTCAGCTTCAGTAGCCTTAATTTTGTAAATGATCTTTAGGTTTTTTACCAATAAAGAAAAGTAAAACAATCATTCTTTTACAGTCAATTCTTTAAGAATTAATGAGTTGATCCAATTTTATTAACCGAAATGAAAATGTATTGTATTTTTTGTAAAGGATAGTATACAAACGCCTTAAAATAGACCTCTTTTGAAAATTGATTAGGAATAAGCTATAATCCTTTTAAATTTTAAAGTATATTTCACGTTCGTTTAATAAAATGAGAAATAAATTTCTTCACCAAGAAAAGGCTTATTTAAAACAAATTTTTAAACGTTTAGCTCGGAATATTTCGAACGATGTTCCATCTTAAAGTTCAAAATGTATACCTTGTTTAGGTTCTTACCTTGCTGATAATAGCTTTCCGAAGGTATTTTGCTTAGCTTTCGGTAAACCTTTACTATATATGTATGCTTACACACAATGAACTTGCATATTTCAACAATATTTATCGACATGCACCGCCACTCTAAAATCACTGTAACTTTCATTCTCTCTATCTTTCACCATCTTTGATTTACATTTTTAAAATTCATACCTCTTCCCTTTTAATGAAGCCTACTACTATATATAAGTATGTATATTTATGCCTTTATGTTCTTGCATACATTCGTGGAATCTGCTTGTATTGTCGTAGGTCATTTATTAAACACAAAATTATTATTTTTTCCTTGCTTCTTCTTTATACATATAATTAATTGCAAAACCATTTAAAAGTCTTTTATATTCTTTTGTGGAAATTAGAATTTAATTAAATGAACTTTTAGTAAATCAAAATTTTTCAGCCGTTTACGAATCAACGAAAAAATGTTTCTTAAAAAACGGAACATATTATCCTGGAATGATATCTTTTAAAACGGCCTACATATTTAGTTGAGTTATAGATTTTTTTTTATTCTAAGAAAAAATCCTTATGAATATTTGTGTCAACGTTTTTATGCATTCTAGTGGATATATATATATATATATATATATATATATATATATATATATATATATATATATATATATATATATATATATATATATATATATATATATATATATACATAGGTGTGTTAGTGTATTTACATGTTAAATAAATCCGCCATATTTATTTTATATGCATCATCTAAGAAGTTGCTTTGCTATTGGCCTCCCATACAAATATGGAGATCTCCTTCACTCATCTATTTTCTCGTTCTTTCATTTGGAATGTTCTGTTTTGGGTTGTTTTTTAGTTCACCCCCTTTTAAAGTAGAAAACTAGTGTAAGCTACATAAGACGTATGTATATCCGCCAAGCAACAACGAACTTTATATTGAGAGTAGTAGTGTAAGGATTTTTGTTGATTTATTGCTTATCTTGATGCTTGTTTGGCATTGAGTAAAATCCTGTTGTATTCCTTTTTCGAACTTTAACAACAGATGGCACTTTTCCTTTTCAAAAGGTTTTAATCCATGATAAATTTTTGATTTTTCTAACGTCGCCTATGTATGTTGTCGGCTTGAAATCTTACAAAATAGTGAGCTTTTGCCCTAATTGTGTGTTCATACATGCACTTTTATTGAGTCAATATTCTGTTTATTGACAAAATATAATAAAGTGTATTGACAAAATTAGTTTGGTTTAGACGCAATTGGTTTGTGTCTGACGATTAATTTCAAAATTCAACTTAGTTTAGACGCAATTGGCTTTTGTCTGATGTTTAAGTTTCAAAACTTTGCTTAGTTTAGACGCAATTGGTTTGTGTCTGAGGTTTAAATAACGAAATTTTGCTTCACACACATCTCCTGAAAAGTGTTGTATTTTAATTTCTATCAATATTATAAAAATTTCGTGCTTATTGCGCAATAAATTATTGAGATTTTGTGTGGAAAATTGAGCTCAATAATGGCTTTTATTGAGAAAAGCTGAATATTGAGTAATGTGTGAACAGGCTATAAGCTTCCCTTAAAGTTGAATAAATTAGAAAAGTAAAACAACAAGCCAGTGTTGCCACTTCTGGATGATTTTTTAACATATATCTTTAATATGGTATTGTAGGACAAATATGTTTAATGTTTTTGCTTGAAAATATTTAGTGAAAACCATTTTAATCTATATTGTCCAAACAAATATTTATTTTGGTTAGGAGTGATAACCTTTCAGTTGGACAAGAATAGACTTCCCCACATACGGTGCATAGTGGCGTAAGGTACAAAAAAAAAATGGAACAAATTGTGGAACTTCTAAATTATTAACCCAATTTTTACGAAACAAGCTGCAGTTTATAGAGGGAGACATAAGCTCTCCGTCTATTGAGTTTGGATACACCCTCTTTCAGTACATGGTAGCACCACAGCCCATCAAAGTGGGGAACCTAGAATTTAAAAAATGTTTAAGAGCTTATAAATTTATCAAAGGTGAACCAATTTCGAAATTTATTTTTAAACCAGATTTAGACTTAAAATACTGAAATTTTTTTATGAAATTTCAAATTAAAAAGATTGTTGTCATTAACATAACGAAGTGAGAGGAAAATTGTTTACAAGTTATTTCTTATAGTATTAGCTTTCTAAATCTGGTTTAAAAATTGTTTTATCCTGAATTTTATAAACAAACAAAAAATACCAATGTAAAAATTTTGTATTTTAAATTTATAAGTCGATTTTCTCTTAAAGAAAAAAAGATATCATGCAAATTCCAAGTATGATATCATGCAAATACCAAGTCGTTAACATAACGAATGAGAGAAAAATTGCTAACAAGTTATTTCTTATAGTATTAGCTTTCTGAATCTGGTTTTAAAATAGTTTTATCCTGAATTTAAAAACTAAAAAAAATGCCAAGGTAAAAATTTTGTATTTTAAATTTATAAGTCAAATTTCTCTAAAAGAAAAAAAGATATCATGCAAATTCCAAGTATGATATCATGCAAATTCCGAGTATGTTGTTCCTTCACCGGTTCACTTTTTGCCTACTTTAACGTGCTGTGGTACTATCCTGTACATAAATAGGCTATATCCAACAATTGATGAATAGCTTATGCCGTCCTTCGTGAATTGAAGTTTGCTTCATAAGAACCGGGTAATTTGTTTAAAAGTTATTTTACGCCACTGTGCGGTGGGAGATTTTGAATAAAAGTAAAAATAAGTCTGCAGTTTATCTTGGTCAAGTTTTGTTTTCGTTATCAGCAAAAACAATCTTACGATAGGTTCGAACATGATAATTTTTATAACATATGAGTTTAAATATAACTTGTTTTGTACGGAATTTTTTAAGAAGCGGCGCGGTCGGTGTTAAAGACTTTTAAAATTTTAAATACCCGAATTTGAAATTTAAAAATTTGCTTTTTACTTTAAGCATTCGCTAATAAATTTTAAAGCTGGAAATAATATTAAAAAAGTAGTTTTAAATACATTTAATGGCCTGTGCCGGTGTTTCCAATTTAATAAATATTGGATAAATAATTCGGCCAAAGTAATGCCGAAAACTATTAAATATTATTTATTTTTTATCTATTTTGTAAAGCTTGAGTTCTCAAAGCAGCACCTATAGGAATTAGGAATATTTGAATAAAACAACATTTGGATTTTCGTACTATTATAATATTAAAAAAAATTATTAAGTAAACTTTTTATTTTATGTTTAAATTTGAACTACATTTCGCTAAGCCGAATAGTATATACCCTTCACCATATATGTATAACCACAAATACATATAAATCGGCATAAGAAATTCTTTCCTACCATTAAATTTTTCATTTTTAAGTTTTGATTAGGGTTATTGTGCCATCATTACTAAGGACTCAAGTAGTAAAGGCAAAGAAAACAAACGAAAGTTAAAAAAAGCAAAACCGACTTTAAAACAGATTTCAGCTATCTGTCTATAACGGTTCAAAAGTTTGGCAACAGACATTAAATTACATTTTATATTGGGACACCATTTAATTTCCAACTCAAAATTTTATGATTGTTGTTATGGGTGACTTAGTACAACAACTTCTTGTTAATATCAACCGTCTGTCTAAAAATGTTCAACAATTTGGCAGTAATTTTAAAATTCAATTTTTTTGTACTTGCTGCTGTAGTGGACTTAACCATCAGATTTTTTTGTTTACTTTAACCGTCTGTCTATAACGGTTTAAAACATAGACCCATATTGGTCAATTTATGGCACCTATTGGGGAGCCCTTTAATGTTTGGACCTATATTTTATATAAACTTTTGCTACTTGAAGCTATAGTGATGTAAATTTTTTTTAATTTTGCGGTGGTGCCCTTTACGTTCTATAATATACTTAACAAAAAAAGTGTATGGGGACGCCCTTAAATTTTTAAAGTTATGAACTGTTTTAAAAACAGGACTAATCTGTAAGCATAACCTATCAAAAAAACGGCTTAGAAATGGCTGAATTCTACTGGCACATATATAAAAAAGCAACATTCGGACGAAAAAATTTAAATACGCCAACCGCAGACATAATGTCGAAAAATTTGCTATAGAAAATCAGCTAGATCGGTCAATGTCTTTCGAGGCAACAGGCAAAACACCACGCCTGTCTCTAATTTTTTTATATCAGTTGGAACAATGAAGTAACTCTAATCAAAAAAAGAAATATAAGGGGCGATAGAGAATTAAAAAATAAGAAAAAAACATTAAGTGAAAAAATTGGTCGCTTGTCAATATAGTCAACTTGCGTTTTATTGAAAAGCTTCTTGAAAGATTTTTCAAGAAATACTGAAATTTTAAAAAAAATGTTAACCTATTATTGTGTATTTTTTTATTTTATGTCACCTCAGTTTTTGTTTTTTTAGAGTTACTTCACTAAACTAGATTTACATACATAGTGAATGGTATATATGATTTGGAAGGGTATATAGCACTCTTACTTGTTACTACTAAAATTGATGGTGCTGACTCTATAGATATTTATGAACAAAACAATTCTTAAAATAACTTCGGCTTTTACGACTCCAGATTTATATGAGTAGATGCGTTTCAAAATTTATTTTTTATGGTGAAAATTTAAAGTAAATTTAACTTTAATTTTTATAAGCCGATAGTCGACATTAAATTTTTAAAATGCCGTCCTCATTAATGCCCATTAAATAGAAGATTCCATAAACAAAACAAGCGTTATACATGTATGTAAATCTAGTTTAGTGAAGTAACTCTAAAAAAATTTTGAAGTGACAGAGGATTAAAATAAGAAAAAATATTGTGTACTATGTACAATTTTACATGAAAGTGTCATTGGCATATATGGGTTAAGAATTTAAAAAAAAAATTTTTGCATTTTCTGAGAGATCTCTTCAAAGGCTCTTAAATGATAGCCATATTGATGACTTAAAAAAATATGGTACAAAATCTTACTTTTCTATGAAAATTTCAGAGACCCAAAGTACAGAAAATATGGACGAGCGCTTATTTTTTTATTTATTTATTTTTTAATAGAAGTAGCACTTCAGGCATTATTACCTGCTTAAGGTACCCATACACGACATGTTTTTTACATCTGACATGTCAAATTTGTCACTGTAAAACACAAACATGTCGTGTAGGGCTGTTAAAACATTGCTTCTGTAAAATACATGTGAAAAGTCATCTGACAAAATTTCATTTAGAACGTATTCTATTTTGATCTGACAAACCATCTGACATCAGCTGTTTTTATGAATCTATGCCGTATGAAAATAATTAACGGCGGTTGAGCATTGGCGGTAGTATTAGCCGACTGAAGGTAATGTTTTATATGACCAAAATCTGAAATTGCTTTTAACTATTTAGCAACAATTATCTAAATTTCGTATCATTATTCAATGCAAGCTGATCTTCTTCATACTTTTTTTAGTAAAAAAATAATTAAAATTGACAAGTCTTCAGTAATTCTGCAACGCACGCAATAGTATATTAAGACGACTACAAGCCATTTTAAAACCGGACGTCCTAGATATTTGTACAGTAAAAAAAGCGAACTAATTAAAAAAAGAAATTCTTCTTTTATTTTAGATTTTAATTACATTGGTGTTACAATCGAAATAATACTTCACAATTCAATTGTTTTAGTTTCTAAACCCATTTTTTTAATAATCACTTTTAACAAAATCCAATTTTAATAAAATTTGCGAGCGGATCAGCTGTTGTAACCAAATAATAATTATGTCAGACGTAATTATACATGTACGATTGTGACCAAATATTAAAAGTCTTCTGTACAATACAAATTTTGACACACATGCAGAATTATATATGACTTACACAGATAAAAAGTCAGATGTAAAAAACATGTCGTGTATGGGTACCTTTAGTTATTTTCATACCCGTGCTACGTTCTTTAGGAAAGGGATAGATGAGTGATAAGACGGGTGGTGAAAGAAGAAAGATAGAGTTAGGTATTTTACTTCGCCGGCGAATGTTGTATGTAGAAGTACCGACAAAGAAGGCTGCACGTTTTAGTGTTAATTCTGAATATATATTTATACAACTAAGCAGAAAAAAACATTTTTTTTATTTTTTGATTGCCGGAGGTGTTGATCCCTGGCCAACCAGGTTTGTAGTCAACGAGTTTACCACTTTAACTACAGCAGCCTCACTTTTTCACTTAATGTTTTTTTCTTATTTTTTATTTCCCTATTGCCCCATGTATTTCATTTTTTTTTTTATTGGAATTACTTCATGCTGCAAATGATATAAAAAAATTGAGGCGTGGTGTTTTCAGTGCTGCTTCAAAGGACATCGATTTTTTGGATATTGTGGAAATTAAAAACGGAATGACAAACTTAGATATACCCTTTTTCCACTTTTTATAGTGAATGCTATAAAAAAGTGACAATACTTATTTCCGTAACGCTGCTGTGGGTTACTGAAAGGAATCACAACCTTTATTAGGTGTTGCCCTCAATAATCTTTGAAAAATTAAATATAAAAACAAAAATGTATTATCTAATTATTCTGTTCAATAAAAAGCAAATGCTACTTACGTACACGCTCTTTATTACGAATGTTAAGGGAATTTTATGTTAGAAGTTTTAATTGTAAATCATTCATTGATATTAAATTATTAGGAGGACTTAAGAGTAATAATAATTATTAATATTGTCTTTTACTTTAAAACAAATGATAATCTCTGGAACTGCCCTAATGAGAAGAAATGTATGCTACTAAATGATTTTTAATAATTTGAGAGCAATGTATTTTTGTTGATATCTATCTCACTTTATGAAGAACATTTAAAGTAATTATTTTATAGGAATGCGTGCAAATTGCTTCTGAAAAAATCTCTGTTAAAAACATTAAAATTTTTAAAGCTAAAAAAGCAATTGTTCGAAATATTAAAAAAAAAACATAAAACTTCTCAAATTAAGACAATATTTCTGTAAATAATAATAAGAATAACAGCAAATTGTTTTAATAGTTATAAAAATATGCATAAAATAAATTCGGTTTTACGTGTGAAGTGTTATAATAAAGATGGTTGCAAAATTGATTTCTCAAATAGCTCCTGAAAATATGCAACCTGTGTATACCTTCATAAACTGTGTGTCTTAATCAAAAGTTATCAAGGCAATTAACGAGACTGGGAATGTGTTTTGTGCGTATGAGGTTTTTCTGCAACTAGGAACAAATAAATTTAACTTGAAATTAAATATTCCTTAACAATATGCACTTTCTCCAAGATTTTTGTATACTAATGCTCCGAGCATACATTTTTAGAATTAAGCGTTCGCTTGCAATACAGTCTATGTAATTATTTTCCAACGAAGTTCAAATATATTTATAATATAAAACGGAAAAAACAGTTGTGAACATAGTGTCATTAAATAAAATATCTGTATATAATTTTTTTTGTAAGTCTTGACATTATAGATAAATATTCTTACATTTTTACAATTTGTCGACAATATGA
Organism: Cistogaster globosa; assembly: GCA_937654795.1. Taxonomy (NCBI): domain Eukaryota; kingdom Metazoa; phylum Arthropoda; class Insecta; order Diptera; family Tachinidae; genus Cistogaster; species Cistogaster globosa. The sequence goes on from OW569408.1 coordinate 7,920,750, forward strand.
AATAATAATAATGTCAATTATCTTTATTTTTGGAAAGTTATTAGTGCCCATGGTGATTATTGTGGTTAATTATATAGACATTGTTTCATGCCACCAAATATGGACATAAGTATAGTAGCTAGATCCGACGATCTATAAAATAAATAACAAATTGGTGATTTTCGTACTATATATGTATATGATTTTCGGCTAGCTAGAAAACAAAAGAGAATGAAGTTTTAATTTACACAATGACAAAATAAAATCAATCCCAAAAGGGTGTTTCTATTTAAGTCATAATTTTGACGTATATCGTCTTGTTTTGAATCGTAAAAGGGAGATACTTTGAAAGTAATATTACGTTAGCAGTTTTATTCAAACCTTGTACCTTTTTCTTTATTTTGCATTCCTGAAAAAGGTTAAATAAATAGTTAGTCGGTAATTATTTATTGAATTATTTTATCTTTCAGAATAAATGTTCGCCAAATAGAAATAAAAAATTCTCAGCGCGAAAGTATTTTAAAAATGGTTACTGAAAATCAGCAAGAAATTCTTAAGATATAAGAAATTTTTTTGTTTAAGTTTTTCAAGTTATTTTTTTAAATATATTATAAAATAGTTGATATTAAAGATTTCGATTTGGAAGTCACTTTACGTTTTTTGAAGAAATATTTTTAAGATTTGTTATTAATTTTATGCCGATTTTTTGCCGCAAAGTTAACCAAATGCTTATTTTTTCGACAAACTCTTAAAAGACGTTAACTTTGTTCGTTTTCGTATAATATATTACATTTGGGCACCATTATGATACTTGTTGCATTAAAAGAGGCCACTAATAAGCTTCTTGTCCCTGAAAAATTGTTATCTTAAAAATGAAAGTGATGTAACTCAAAATAAAAGATCAACTGCATCCATCACACCATATTACATTAAACAAAATTAATTTAATATGATTTTCATGATATCTAAAATGAAGCATTTATTACAATGCTTTAAGATAAGAAAATTTAATAATTGAGTTTTTAAGTTATTAAAAATCGTCAAATAATATTTAAATGAATAATCACAAATTTTTGGTATCTAGTCAAATGATAAAAGCAGAATTACTTATGAAATTACTTAATTGATTGGAAAGTGCAGCGAAAAAAATATGAATGTTGCACCAGAATTTTATTTTAACGAAAGAGTCAATAACAAGAAGAGTGAAAAATGTCGCTGGTAAATCTGCCACTTGGCTCCAAACCCAACTGAAAAGATTCCAGAAAATTAACCCTATGAAATAGTGGATTATATATGATAAAAACGGAGGAAATTTATTTGTAAAACGATTATTTTTATTTATTTTGATACAGATTTTTATTTGACCTTTTAATTAATTGTATTTTTAACTTATTTTTCAAACACAAGGTCTTTATCTTTTATTTTTTTAATATTTCGCTACTCCTTTGTGTAGCATCATCATAAAATGAAATAAAACAACAGTAAAAAAGCAATAAAAATTTTTTCAAAATAACATAAAACAAAAAAACCAAAAATTATTTTGTCATATAAAAATTGTTTAGAAAACAAATGTAAAGTACAAAATTATTTCTTATTTATCAAGTGTCTATAAATCTGAGCAACATTATCTGTGTCTGCCTTAAAATTAATTCTCTGTATTATTGGTGTATTAATCATTTGTAACATTTCTAACATACATATAACGCCGTTTATAATTGTTTTCTTGTTGATTACTGATACATTTTCAAAGTTTGGATTGTGATTTAATCTAGCACAATGAAATGATTATGCAGTTTTTTGTGAATTAATAGTTTTATATTTTTGATCAGATTTATAACTAGCAATTCTAATTTTTAGTTTATTTTTTGTTGTTCCTACATAATCTTTATTACAAATTTCGTTATCATTTCCGCTACAAGGAATTTTACAGACTAAATTTGACAATTCTAGATTCGGTATTTTATCTTTAGTTTTACTAATAGTCTTTTTAACGTATAGTGTGTTTTATATGCCATTCTATATTTATTGCAGTCAAAATTTTTTGATTTTTCTAGCCGTTCTGATATTTCAGGTACATAAATCAAAGACTTATAAATCTTTGGTTCAATCATATTTATATTTCCTTTATTTAAATTATTCTTATTTATATATCTATATATATATATATATATATATATATATATATATATACATATTTAATCTATTTGTAAGTTGAATCGGAAAATTATTGTTATTCAATATATTTCTAATATTTCCCTTCTTCTTTTAATGAAACTCAATATCACTTATCATAAGTATTCTTTATATTAAATTTTTAACTGCATTTATTATAATTCGTTTGCTGTGTTTAGAATAATAATTAATGATTCTGCCAGAAGCCGTTGGTTTTTGATGCCAATATATTAATAAATTATATCCTTTCCTAATAAACAAAGTATCTAAATATGGAAGTTTTGAATTACATTATATTTCTATTGTGAACTTAATACTAAGATTAAATTCATTAAAAGTTTTAAGTAAAGTATCAATTGCATTTTCAGATATTATACAAAACAAATTATCAACATATTTAGTTAATATTACTGGTTTAAACTAAGCTTTCCTATACATGTGTCTAGTAACTTCTCCATTAAAATATCAGCCACTATTGGAGAGGCAGGAGATTCCATCGGTAATCCTTATTTTGTTTATAAAATTTATCTTTTCTATATTAATATCTCTATAATTTGCCATTTTTATTTTAAAAATCAATTGACTCGTTAAACATTTTGCAAAAGTCATGAACGAAAAATCAAAACGAAAATTATTTTATTCTGCACGAGGCCTCAACCATTAAGAAAGCATTATCCTAGATGTATTTTAAACCTTAGTTACTTTATAACCGAAGTTATTATGTTTTCATTTAAAATGATATAAATATGTTTGTATGTACTTGCAAAATTTATGGTGCTTAAAATGGCAACTCCATAATAAAAAGAGCGAAAGTTGCTAAAAAAAAAAACTTTTTGACAGTTTACTGTTCTGCGCAAATGTTAATTTAGTGTTGCCATTATATAAAACTAAGAATAGTAAAAATAATATGAAACACAATTGCTGCCTCATTTGAGCATCATAATGCTCATTTACTTTTCGAATGCCATGTTTTTAATGGCATTTCTACTCTCTTAAAGAATTGATTTAATCGTACTATTTCAATGCCTTTTGCAAGAGTACAATATCGCAGTAGCCATGGGCCTAAATTAGTACTTTTTTTCTAATATATATTATTTTACGTTTGCACATGTTTAGTGTTTGATGGGAAAAATCATATAACATTAATAGTTTTTGTTAAAACTGCGTTTAGCAATAAAAAAATATACCATAATTATAAAAGGTTATGTCCGACACAATTTCAAAAACTCATTGAAAGACAACTTATTATAGTATTTTTAAATACAAACATATTCTTTAAATTTTCCGTTTTGCATTTCTATAACACATCTGGTTCTAATACTTAAGCCGAACAAGTGTTAACACAGAGCAAGTTAAAGCTATTATACTGAAAGTGTTCGTATCTATAAAGTTTTGAATATAAACAATTATATTAAAATTTTTAAGTTTTTAAACTATATTTTCACAAAAGTAAAGAAGAACAATTTTTTTGTTTTTATGATTTTTTAAATAAAGGTTTATATTAGGTTGAATTCTTTATCAAGTAATTTTATAATCTTGAAAAAGTTCTTTGATGAGCTTCTTTTGTTTAGCACAAACCTTTAGCCACCTATGTGTTTTCTTAGGAAACAGCCATAATCTACAAGCAGCAAAATTTGAAGAATAACAAAATTAAGATAACTTTCTTAAAAAACTAAATATTTTTAGAAGTCTTCTTGGTTTAAAATATTAGTAATGCTTATGGATTTTGTAAGTATATGTGAATCCAGAAATTCAGTACTTTTAATGTTAAAGAGTGCAATTTTTCAAGGTAAAAGTACCTTTTGAAAAATTTTAGTTTTCAAGCCTGCTCTCATATAGTTTACATCTGCTTTATTATTATTATTTACTCAAGATATGTCTAGTAAACAGTAATAATCCAACTCAATTATTTTTATGCCAATTTTCATATACGATGACAGAAGCAGGACACAAATATAAAAATTAACAGTTTTAAAAATATTTTCAACATTTGATGCCGTCAATACTTTTATTTTACAAAAAATGTAACAATCGTATAGTAAATACTGTACATTATATTCGTAAATGACTCCACGTCGATGACTTAAATAAATTTTAAATAAGAGAAAACTCAATGGGTGTTGGAAAAAATTTGGTTGTTACCAACAATTTGTTTAAACTGCAGATATGAATGACGATTCAAAAAATAAACTTATACTTGGTTTTATATTATATCATTTTGATTAGTTGTGGATAACAAAGCCTGTCAAAAAGAGCGAGTGTCAGAGTATTCAAGAGAGCAAATATTCAGCCACTAAGAGCAACACATTTACAAAATAATAAAACTATGGACGGATAAATTATTGTTATGTATTATTTTATGGATTAATTACATCTGCACTTGTTGTAATATTTTCTTAAGTGTGTGTGTTTATAAGAGTGTGTGCAATTGTTGGTTTTTCGTAGTTGTGATTTAGTGTACTAACAAAAATTGCAATACATAAAAAAGGGATAGTTATTTATGGAAAATCATTAGAAAAATGATAAAAAACGAAATAAATAAATTAAGAAATAATAAATAAAGATATAAAAAATTAGTTAACGAAATAAACTCACGTATTTAGTAAAAAGAAAAAGAACGCCTTCTAGGCGTGTCATTTGCTAGCCAAAAATAAAACTATTATTCCAAGATTGCAAAACTAAAAATTAAAGACAAGTATACAAATTGTTTTTAAAATTTAACAAAACGATTTTTTTTTGGAAAATCTGCTATTTTGAAGTTGAAATCATGTTAGCAGCAGATACATTCATACTCTTGTTAAACAACCAAATCATCACGACCTGTAGCTGTATTTCATAGAAAAAGCGAAGAGTTTTGAAAAAGTGAAAAATTTTATTCATACTTAAATGCTTGAAAGTATGTTGACATACCTTTAAGTTAAAGGAAGCTATTGTTTATTTAGATGACTACTGTGTGGAACAGACATTTGATGATGTTGACAGTAAAGCTTCTGCAGAAAACTTTTACTTAAAAGATATTGACTATGCTGATATTGAACAATTGACACCTCCTTCCTCCTACGGATCTATAGAGCTCATAGAAACGCTGCTGTCGTCGCCAACAGCAACGTCAAATTTTAAAAGCGATACAGTAGCTGTAACAGCCAATTACAAATCTAAATTATACAATATCCTTAAAAATAATCCAAAAGCAATACATCTGCACTTTTTTTACCTTCACAAGCGGAATGTAATGACTTTTCAGGATACTTTTTTGGACCACCACCTTCCCCGAGCACAAATTTATCACAGCTATTAGCTTTGAATCAAAATTCAACGGCTTCTTGTAACTTATCATTAACATTAACAGAACTATCAAGACAATTTTAATACATCAAATGGCGACTCATTTTCTGAAATGGCAGTTGCTATAACTGAAGACTCAGCTTTGGATGTTACAATTACTAATTATAGAAATGAATCAGCTAAAGAAAAGGGTGTTGAAAACGAAAAAGATAAAATTGTTGATGATTCAATACATATCCCACAGGAAATTGTTATTGCTGAAGATAAAAAGAAAATAATTGAAGACATAAATGATAAAAATATTCCAGTTATAGCGGAAAACGCTTTGAGAAATTCTAATCTGATAAGCCCGCAAGATGGCCCTAAAAGACCAGTTAATCGCTCTAAAATCCGTAGTTTATTACATCGATTGGCCTCATTTGCAGCAGCTGCCAGTAATAGCAAAATTTTTACGGCTACTTCTAACTCGAATTGTCCACTGGAAAAATTAACTAAAACATCATTTCGTCTTAGTTCCTCAGGTTTGAGGCAGCCCTCACTTTTGATGGAGATTCTTAAGCTCAATAGCATCACAGAAGAACAAAAGCAGTATTTCCAACACAAACAGTTGGCCTACAAGGAAAGTACTAAAAATCAAGGCCTATCATCAGGATATCACATGTTAGCCTCTCAATTGCTATACTCCCAATTAATGCAACAAACTTCACCTCTGCTCATACTGGACTACAGTTCAAGTAGTAATAATAATATTGAAAACTTAGAGCTTACCGAGGACAATGCTAATAGTACAGACCACGAGCAAAAAGACGATAATGCTGAATTATCTACAACACCACAGATTCAGAACAATAACATCGATTTAGATGCTGTTAACATTGAAACTAAGAAAAGTCCTAAATCTATAAAAAATACATATCCCAAAGTACAACCGTCTTCTCCCGCAATACCTCCTCTTACAAGTTCTTCCGCTTACAAGGATGTAACCGCTACCAAAATCTTAGATTTATGGCATGAAAAATTAAGAGTTCTAACTCAAGCTTATATATGTTTAGAACAGTTTTTGGAAATAAATCAAGAATTGCAGTCTACCTTTGAGACTTCCCCGTTTAAGCAACCAAATGGCAAACAAATTTTTAACAACCTTAAGGACGAAAAAGGTTTTGTTGAAGCTACTATGACGAAATTACATTATGTTTTCAGGCACTGCGAAAACTCTCGACAATTGCATTTAAGACTTAGCATCACAAAACCGGAAGTAGATGCAGGATCTGTCTCACTTGAAAACAATCTAAAGTATTTATTAGAAGAAAAATCGAAACCGGATTGCAAACCTAATACACAAACAAAAGAATCTGTATGCATTGAAAAATATCTATCGGCAATTAAGCGAGAGACGAGTGATATCAAAGGCAATATGGGAGCAGAAACGAAAAGCCAAATTTCTAAAAATGTGTGGCAGCCTTTTGCTGGTGAAACTCAATCAGAAATAACAAAAGAAGAAGAAGACGAAGAGGAGTCAAAACTTGAGGGAAACGACCAATTTGCGGAACAAACCAAAATTAAATCACCCATTTGTTTTTGGCATCCTAAAAATCTTGGCATGAATATAAATGAAAAAGCTGTCACAGCAGTTGAAGTAATTTTAGAATGCGCTGCTCTTAACAAAACTAATCAACAAACAACACCAGTCACAACAGCATCCTCAACAATGGTACTAAATTGTCAGAACAAATCTGTTGACATGTTCAACTCATCCAATTTTTCACCAGTGCCAATATCAATAGCAACACCTATACTGAACTCATGCAATTCACCGTATCTTCACGCTACATCTGCATCATCATCATCTTCTTCAAATACTTCCATTGGTTCAAACCATCTAGATGAGGCACCAGCCCTAAACATGCTTATGGCTGACTGTGGTACTTCTTCGTTTCTCACTGCTCTCAGCAATCGAGCCCTTATAAACCTGGCATCAAGTACTTCGACTATTGACGCTAATATACCACCGATAACCACTACAAGCCCTAGTTGCAACAGACGCAAAACGAAGAAACAAGAGATCAGCACGCCACCCACCTCAATCGCGAGCTTAAACACAACGCCATCCTTTGCCTCAAGTCCGCCCATAACTAATTCCCAAATATATGGTACACACGCTTCATCGGCAGTAGCTGCTGTTGCAGCTCTACAGGAAAGAGCTTTTAGTGATATGTTTAAAGTGCGATTTAGTGCTTTAACTGCTGCCGCTGTTATTAATGCTGCAACTGCCTCAGCAAATGCAACAGCAACTGTAGCTACGACAGCTACAAACAGTACCATACCATTGACGAACGCAGCAATGAATTCCGAGGGACCTTACGATCTCAGCATTGGCAACAAATTCAAAAAGATGTAATTCCAATTATATAATAGATCATGAAATGAAGAGATACAACTACACTACTGACCTTATTTAGCAAAATTTTTCACCTCATGCAATTTTAATTTCTTTTATGCTTTTTTAACATTCAATGGCATATGAAATATATGATACAAATATTTTTCTTTTATTTTTCTAGGAATCTGGATACCAAAAATTCATCGAATTTACAGGGAAACGACAACTGCAAAGACAACTCATTGGAAAAAAAGAAACCACATATCAAAAAGCCCTTAAATGCCTTTATGTTATACATGAAGGAAATGCGTGCCAAAGTAGTGGCAGAATGCACACTAAAGGAATCAGCTGCCATCAACCAAATCTTGGGTAGACGAGTAAGTTTATATGTTCACTATTTTATTTACATCTTTTAATATGTTATTCAAATAGGAAACAGTATTTTTAAATAACAAAGAAAGTGTGGTGCTTGACGTAATACAAAAAATGTTTAAATTGTTTAAACGAATATGTTTTAAATAACACTTTCTGCTTGTTTAAAATACTGTTAACGAATTTAAATTTTACTTGAGAACTAAGTAAGGATTTCGAGCCTATGAAAACACATATAATTTTTATGCAAATGCGACTTAACTGCTATTTAATCAAAGTACCTTATTATATATTTTTTAAAGATATTTAGGATGTATCCAAATCAGCAGGTGCTGTATATTCGTTTGAAAACATTTGTTGTTTTGTTAAGATGTCACTTTATAAAACAAAGAAAGAAAGATTATTACTATATGGGCGATTAATGTATAAAAGTAGTCATAGTTTTTATGATTCTAAAGACAGAGAGTGCTTGAAATTTACATTCAATTGCAATCAGCGAAGTAATATTTGATATCGTGGAATTTAAGTTTTTAATTCGCCTTTCTGTTTAAAATTTCCTGCAGCACACCCAAATATTTATTTTTTTATGTTTGCAAAATCAACTTAAGCCAGATCTTAACTTCAACTATATCATCAATAAATGATTATGTGGGCTTAGATTCGCAACTAAAAATTTAGCCTCAGCTGCATAGCCTCTCGCACGCAAAGACTTTAACGATTTGACAATTATAATTAGTTTGAGTTTTCGAAGTTGTATCTTTTCCTAAAGCCCTTCGTTAAAGTATAGTAAACTCGCTTATTTTTCATAAACTCCATTGGAGATTCACTATTCCATCTCTTACGAAGGTTGATGTCTGCTTGGCCGAATCAACTGCAGATTTTCAGACTAGCCGCCTGCAGACCTCCTTATTTCTCAGGTATAACCTAATTTGTCCCTTAAGAAGCTTTTATGTCCATTGTTCATGTTTCATTTTTGCGAGCGGTTGATATAGGATGGTGCTAGCCTATCTACACATTATTGATATTTAAATTACTTATGTGTTCTTGGGCGTACTCTGTTCGACTGTAGATAAGCGTATTATTATTCAAAGTTTAGTTGTATACATTTGACTTACTTGGTCAACATCTATTTTTGAAGCAATTTTACGGTAACATTAGCAGTAACCAAATACCTTTTTTCATTTACACATGTATATTATTTCACGAAGTCAACTAGTCTAAAATATTGGAGAACCGCGAAGTAATAAAAGAAAAAAAACATGCCCGATTGTCGTTAAGAAGTTATCAAAACCGTGGTTGCTTCACGCAATATCTTGCATTTTTAAAAATTTATTAAAGCTTATTATTTTTATAGCCGCCATAGAAATACTTTACGGCCTCAAAGTAATAAACTCTTTATGGAAGCTGATTAATGCTTGCATATTTTTAATTTTTCTGACCCTACTTGCAGATACATTGAAACATTTGTAACTTTTAAAAGTTTCCTTTTTGAGCTAAAAGCTGTGTTATCATTTGCCGATCTTTACTTCTCTTAAGTAATATTTGATTCATTTTAAATTCTTTCAAAATAATATGTTTTTGTTTTACACCATTTTTTCTGAAAAAAATAAAATAAACATTAATAATAAATATGAAAAAATAAATCGAAACAAATTTAACAAAACTGAGGGATGGAATTTTCAAGAAGCTGTATTTTCAAATTTTGTTAATTATATTACCGTTGGTTTAATATATGACCACCCTTTAATTATTTTAAGGGTTTTAGTTATTAAAGTTAATGTTGATATAATTTTTTTTAAATTAATTTATGACATATGATACATTTATGTTTGTAAATTCATTGAAACTATGCATTTTTAAACACAAACCCACCTCCCTCCCCAAACTATTTTGTAGTGGCATGAACTGTCCCGCGAAGAACAAAGTAAATATTATGAAAAAGCTCGGCAAGAACGTCAGCTACACATGGAATTATATCCGGGGTGGAGTGCACGGGACAACTATGGTTATGTTTCAAAAAAGAAAAAGCGTAAAAAAGACAGATCGCCCGCGGATTCGGGAGGTATTGCACTATTTTTTTTTTTTTTTTGTTATATTACTAATATCTTATTATTATTATTTTCATTCAATTGTATCTTTGTATAACACTAAAACATTAACCATCATCTTACATTATTAACAGTAAAAAATGTGTATCCTTTATATTTCGTTTTTAATTTTATTCCTTTTCTTAGTTCTTCGTTTATTTAACAACACACGTTATTACATTAGAAGGTACAGTTAATGTATTACATACTAATAAAAAATATAGATTTCAAAAGTAAAGAAAATCAAGCAAAAAACAAAAATGCTAGCACGCACAAAAGAATAAAAGTAATGGCATGATTTCGAAAGCTGTTAGAAAAGGGGGGGGGACCCAAATACTTACAACAAAAAAATTGCAATATAAACGTTATTCGCCGAAATGATTATCTTGTCATCGTTATTGCAAGTTCCGGCGATAAATGACAAAATTAAATTGTATGTTATCATTTGCTAAAAATACCTAAAACTATTCTAAGTATTTAACTACAACTTAAAAATTATATTAGCTTGCTGCTCTTAGGTTATGAAAACCACTACTATGTTGTTTTCTTTCCATAAATACATCCTATTTCTTAAGAATACGGCTCTAGCTTTAGTCTTCTTTTGATTAAGATAAATACAATTAAAACTCGTATTATATTCACTGGTATTTTCTTGACCTAAAAGACAAATGCCAAAATTGAAAAGGAAGATTTTTTCACAACACTAACCTTCCATCCTTCTCTTACATTTAATAAAATTTGCAATATTGTTCACAAAAAAATCATAACATAGCGTCTGCAACTGCGATTAAATTTCATATAATATGTATGAGAACGCCGGTAGAATAACAGAACTGCCTCCTGAAATTAATATCAATCTGTGAACACGTTCTATAATTATTTTAAAATATTTCGTAATTACCTTACAGTTGTGTGGTAATTTTATCCAAATTTTTTCTGCTGATTGCATTTTCTGCATATGCACAGTGGGACAAAAAAATATTTTTATAACAAATCAACAATTTTCAAGTTAATTGAATCCATATTCACATTTTAATAGTAAAGGACCAAAGGAGCTTAAAAATTGGAAATTGAACTTTTCAAACTATTTAGAGCGGCTTAATACACTTCTAAAGTAAAGCACTTTGGACATGTAAATTTCTTATGAAGCTTGCCATTTTTTATCAGATAATTAATAAAGTACATAATAAATATAAGCCGTTAAGTAATCATCAATAGTCAATAAGGTTTTTGCATTCAAAAATTTTAAAAAGTTTCTTCTTAATATTATTCAAAATTGCGAATCAAAGTATATAAGCTTAATTAGAAAGTATGCGTTTTCCAATTTTAAATAAGTAAAAATTTAAATTTTTTGTTCAAAATAACATAAATAAAAATGTTTCTTAATAAAACTGTAATTATTTTTAAAGTTTTTAAATAGAAGTTTAGTAAGCTAATAATAAATAAATAAGCTCTCTCTGTTATTTTCTAATTCTAGTTTTTATAAAATTTTGATTTATTTTTTAAAATCACAAAGCTGGGATTAGAAAGCTGAAACCCGCATTAAACAATTCAGCAAGTTCCAGATCGGATAAGAATAACCTGCTCTTTTTCATTTGAATGACTTCACAAATAAACATTCTGTTGCATATTTAATATTTGTTAGTACTTCAACTGGAAGAACTTTTAGTAGGTTTTTCAGGGTATTTTGTAATAAAATAAAAGCAAACTTATATATGTACATACAAACATACAATAAAGGATGAACTGTACGATGAATATGTTATATTCGGTGTAAACAAATTTTTTATATTCGACATAGTACATATTTTTTCCGAACTTCCCCTCTTCCGGAATGAAACAAATTGTATGGCGTTGTTTAACAGGTGATATTGTGACCTTCCTTTGATGAGATTTCTTCTGTAATAACACGTAACAAATTTATCTCTGGGATTGAATACCAACTTTGCTAAGATAAAATCTCAGTTGTAGGCGCTATGAAAGAGTTTTAAAAAGTGCTACCTAAATTTAAGAGAGGTTTACTAGTTTACTATTATTATCGCATCTTGTAGTAAAATACTTTTCTAAATTTTTACGAATCAATATTGAACATAATCGTAATTTAAAAACTGCAAGATAAGTGGCAAAAACAAAATTTAAGGCGTAGAATCTAGAATGTCGACTGAAATATATTACATACTATTGTAGTGTAAAGAGCCTCATATTTATTTTCAAGTAAACATCAGAGTGTGACAGGGTACTTTGTCCAGCATATGATATTAATTTTTTTTTTTAAAAATAATATTTTTCAAATTAAATTTTAAATTACTTTATGTATGAATATTACAGAAAATGAGTATAAATTCAATTATTTGTATACACGTGTACTCAAATATCCCTTTTATTCTCGTAAAGCCTTTTATGTAACTCACATAAGTTTTTTTGTGAGAAAAATATAATCATATTATTATAAAATAATAATATAATATGATCCTAATTTTTTTTATATTTTACTTAAAAAAATACATATATAAATATATTTATATAATTTTTTGTTCAACTTTGCTTTCACCGTTTCCCTATAGTTGTTTTTTTGAGTAGTCTATTTGTATATAGAAAAAAAAAAAAACATATACTAGAACTAACAATGTCACGGAAATCATTTTTGATTTAAATTGTCAATTTACAAGTCAAGTTTTAGTCGATTGCAGGGATAAGGTGATTCTCTTCACACAATAAGCTTTCAAGAAACATCAATTTACTAATATACATATAAAAAAATATTTTTTGTCGCTCGCACCAAGTTAATTATAACAGCTGTTTTTACACTTGTTTCTAAGTACAATAAACATAGTTCTTGTCTTGGCCAGTTTAGTCTAGTCTTTATAGATTGTGTTTGCTTGTGTTTTTAGCTAATTGGCTATTTTTAAACATTTTTCTGTCAAAAGTCTCGCAATTAAGAAATCAATGTATCAAGCCAATGGTATAAATATATGCTAAAAATCACGGATAACCACATAATTTTTTTGGTTAAATATTTTACAACAATAGATTTTTTCCATAAAATAGAACGACATAATAAGTAAAATATCTTTTTAAAAATATTAAAAAACTGTGAATATTATGCTTTAGAATTCGTATGTTGTTGATAAAATTTTTACCACTATTAAATGTTTGTGAAAAATGTAGTGTGCTCTACTAATCTACTTCTTTGATTTACATTTTGCATTGCATAACGACAACATTTTTGGATAAAATGAAAGTTTTTTTAGTATTTAGAAAGCGAATTAAAAGTAGTAGAATACTGTTTAAAACCAACGACATGCCTTTAACGACATGTCTATATAAAATTCATAGGTTTTTCACCCGAATTTGCACCACTTCGTTAGTAGTACATGCGGTGTTTTCATTACATTTTTTTCCTCACTTTTTTTACTGGGAATGTAGAAAAGCGTGTGATACGGTGTACATTATGTAAACACAAAATGTCACTGTAATTCTTCAAATAAGGCAACATTAATATATACACAAGACAATCGCAACATACCCAAAAGTTTAAAACTGTCGACTAAACAAAACAAATTTAGGAAAAACGGGTTATGTTTAGTTGTACACTTAATATACATATATTTTTTTTTAGCAAATGTCTTTAAAATGATGACTTTTACTAATCAAAAATCATAAATCGATTTGTGCTTAATCCAATCTTTTACGAGTTTTTTGCTTTGAACCAAATAAAAAGTTAATTTCAGCATATATTTTGTTTTTTGTTAGCACATTCCGTAGGCTTGTTAGAAAATATCACTAGTACTTTTATTTAACCATTAATCTAAAAAAATAAGTCACCTGCTTTTTGGTTGATCATTCTTGATTTTGTAAAATAAAACAAATGAGCCTTAAAGTATTTCTTTGTACTTGATATTAAAATTATTATAAGTCATATTTTAATCAAATCGTTTTAAATAATATTGTTTTTTTTTTTTTTTTTTGTTCTTGCTTTTTGTATTAACAATATTTTTATTAGTTTAGAATAATTATTAAAATTTCCATCAAAACATTATCATAATTAAAACAAATATATATTTTTAAATTAACAATTTCAATAACATTCAGTAACACACATGTACACTTACATTTATACATAACGGAAAAGAAACAAAATATTTGATTGCTTTACCAAAGACGAAAAAATGTTGCATTTGGTTTAATACAAACATTTAACATTTAAATATTTCGTTTAATAATTGGTTCAAAATTAGTTCATATATTTTGGTTACGAAATTAAAAGTTTTTAAAATTGGCCCAATTTTCATAATTTCATTTTGCTTTTGTTCACTAAATTTTAATTTTAAATTTATAATTATCGAAAGAAATTTTTTATAAAAATATTTGTTGTACGTTGTTTTTATGACAAAATTTGAAGCTGTGCCTAATTTAGCTGGTAAAAAAAAACTATAAATTTCTTATTGTTGTTGAATTAAGAGAGCTAAACTTTTATTTCAATAGTAACAATAATCATAAAATAATAATAATAATAATAATAATTGTAATAATAATAATAAAAATAATAATAACAACGTAAATGTCGCCTGAAATATTCAAATCCTTTAATTGCAGCTTTAAAAATGTGTTTTTAATATTGTATGGATTACAAAGTTTTTACCATAATCGAATTATTATAACTATGTGGAAATGACAATATTTTCAACAGAAACATTTATTGGTGAAACTACTTTTCGATGAAGACATTTGCAAGTGATATTTCGCATCTAAATAAGCACGTCAATATGACAACACTTTTATATCTAATATGTACAACAGTACTTTTTTATTTTGATTACTTTTTCAACCAAAATTAAAATATCTTTTAACTCTGTGACCAAAGGTACCCAAATACCAATTTTCACTGAACTCGGTTAGGGACATCCGGATAATACCATGTATAGATAAAGTAACAATAGATGTTTTAGATAGACAGCTCGTTCTCTACCTTTTCTCCTGAGAACATAAATTCAAGTTCTGAAATCAGGCATATTCCCCCTTCTTCATAAGGATCTAACTGCTTCAAATTTTATCAACGGTTGAGCATAGGGATTAATCTTTAAAAACCTGGGAAAAATTGTTTAATATAAAAAACTCAAAACTGTTCAAGTTTATAAGTACCAAAAATATCTGTCTGTCCGTGTTGAAATCAACTTTGCCAACGCTCTCGGAAAGAAAATTTAAATACGTTAATCGATCAGACATACTTTCGAAAATTTTGCTTTGGAAAATTATCAAGATCAGTCCATGTCCTTCGAGGCAGCGTGCAAAACACCACGCATGCCCCTAATTTTTTCATATCTTATTTTTACTTTCCATTGTATTGCACAGTTGATTGTTTATGATTAAAATTAATAAAAAACTTAAGAAAAATTGGTAAACTTTCATCTACTTAAACTAATTAGTAGGAAATCTACAGTATGGTATATGTGGTTAATCATATATGGTGAAGGGTAAATAAAATGCGGCATGGCCGACACTGATACTCATTACTTAAAACTTATTTTGGCAAATGCCAACTGTGTACGTTACTATTTCTTGCTATAAATTTATTAAGTAAACTATCAAGCACAATCTTCTGAGAATTTTTACAAAATCGCTCACTATATGATTAAAAAATAATAAAATTTTTGTTGTGGGTCACTTTTAAGGATGCAAATTGGCCGCAAGTAAAGGTTAAAAGACACAAACATGAAAGAAGTTAAAATTATTTAAAAAAAATTAAAAAAAGTTTCAATTTTGAATAAGAAAATGACTTAAAATGCCTCAAATTTTAGCGTTGTTATTCTTAATAGAAATGTTTGGGCCATATTTCACGGAGCCATTTCTCTTAAATAAACGATATTTTCTTAATTAAATATTTTTGTTATTTAAGTTGCAATAAAAACTCGTGAAAATTGTTTAATATCAAAATTGCGCCTTTCCCGCTTGATACCTCTGGTTGAGCTGTAAAAAATTGCCAGTTTTATTTTTATCTTCTCTTCGCAAACGGGTTAGCAAAAAATAAAAAAACATCTTCCGGGTAAGGATTTTTCAATATTTGCAATTTTATTAAAACCGGTTGATTCGCATTAAATGGATGGTTTTTTGCCTTAATCTTCCCAGGGGCCTATTTCCCCCTCTAGATAAGGGTTTATCAATTTATCAAACTAAACAATTTTCCACAAATTGATAGGCTGCAAAAAGAAACCTGGCTACTATGTAAATACGAATTCCGCTTACCGTGATACCCTTCGACTTAAAAAAAAACTCATAGAGTATCGATTGTCCAATGTAGAAATTCCCTAACTCGAATTTTTACGATATTGAGTTTTTTGCAAGATTCCAATATATTTCACAGAAGTCCTTCCCGTCACAAAATTTCAATGCAATAGTATTAAGAATAACGGTTTTACAAGCATTTACATTTCAAATATTACATTGTGATAAATACAGTTTCTATTATATTTTTACCACCTTCTGTAAAAGCACGATTATGCAAGTTGGGGCCTTTCTACATGGGACCAGCGGTATGTAAGATAGCTTTAAAGACCATCTGAAGCAAGGTTAACGAATTAAAATGTTTTAATGCGTTCGCAAATAATATTTACGAATAGTTAGGATTAAATGAAGGTTTTTAAGCTGGATTCACCTATTTTTTTATTCAGGTAACTCCCAGCTTGATTTGGCTTAATTTTAGTTTTTGTCCGGACAAAATTGAACTAAAAAATTTTTTTTTCAAGAAAAAAGCTAAATTGAGTTGGCACATCATATAGTGTTTCCATAGTATCAAATTGTAGCATTTGGTTTGTTTGTGCTGAGTATCAATAAAGAATAATTTTTCAATAAAATATATTTTTTACAAAATGGAGTTCAATGATGCAGTTGCCTTCAAGCTTATAATGAAATTGAAAAAGCCTGGAAGAGAATGCATGTACGACATAAGCAATACCTTATATAAAAATAATCATACATAGCATTTGGACGACAATAGCTAACGCCATTGTAATTGAAAGTAAGTAACCATTATTGACGGCTTGCAGTCTTATTTATGAAATTGTGTTATATTTGTTGAAGGAGCGAATGCCAATTGCTGCCAATTTATTTTTAATGTCTTGCTAATATGTAGCCACGTGGTAAAATTACTGAGAGAAAACTCTCAGTAAAAAAATTTTTGTCCCAAAAATAATTTTTCCCGGACAAAATGGGTTAATCCAACTTAATTGTGCAAACTAATCTTGGCTTGCGACCTTACAAGATCCAGCTTGTGCAAGAATTAAAGCCGCGAGACCATGCAATGCGTCGTGATTTTGGTGTATGGGCCGAAAATGAGATTGATCTCGATGCTGATTTTCATAGCAAAATTTTGTTCAGTGATGAGGCTCATTTTTGGTTGAATGGCTACGTCAACAAGCAAAATTGCCGCATTTGGAGTGAAGGGAATCCACATGAGACCCTTGAAACGCCATTACATGCACAAAAACTGACTGTTTGGTGTGCTGTATGGGCTGGTGGAGTCATTGGGCCATACTTCTTCCGAAATAATGCTGGAGAGTCAGTTACCGTTAATGGAGACCGGTATAGAGCCATGATAACCGACTATTTTGTTCCCCAATTGGATGGCATGAATGTGCATGAGTTGTGGTTCCAACAAGACGGCGCTACATGCCACACAGCGCACGTTACAATCGATTTATTGAAGGAAACATTCGATGAGCGCATAATTTCGCGGAATGGACCTGTCAATTGGCCACAAAGATCGTGCGATTTGACACCATTGGATTATTTTCTTTGGGGATATGTGAAGTCGCTCGTCTACGCCAACAAACCAGAAACGTTAGGGGACTTGGAAGCCAACATTCGTGGCGTTATTGCCAACATACGGCCCCACATGCTCAAAAAAGTGGTTGAAAATTGGACCTGTAGAATTGACTTTATTCGAGCCAGCCGCGGCGGCCACATGCCCGAAATCATATTTAAACATTAATGGCATAAAATTATCCTTCCAATAAAGCCAAATTGATGGACATTAAAACGATTTTCTTGTGTTTTATTTCAATTCGAAGTTCTATACGTCTATAAAAACACCCTGTAGGTGAAGCCACGAACATTTCACGTGGTTCCAATGATTATCTGATAACAACGATGCCAAGTTTTCTTAAGCAAAAAGCGTCTACAAAGCGATTAAAAAGAGCTATTTTGCAAAAAAAAAAAATTTTTTTTGTTTATCTGGCATTCTCAGCAAAATTTTTTATACGAATTGAAGTCATTCGGTTTCTAATTTTATTCATAGCACTGAATATTCTTTATACTTCAGCGTTAGAGTACGCAAATGATTATAAATTTAAATTTATGAAAAATTTATTTTAAATGAATATTTGAAAAGATATTATAAAAAACACTATTACGTACTTAATGGCAAAGAACACAGTAATCAAAGACGTAGCTGCAAGAAAGTGTGCAAGTTTATAGAAGTTTAATGGATTTCATAAAAAATATAAATTAAAAAAGGGTAAAACGGGAAAAAAACGGACGAAAGGGCCCAACGCGTTATTTATAAGAATGATAAGCGCTATGGATGCTCTGTTTTCTTAAAGGAGCTAAAAAGAAAAAAAGGATCACTGGTTGAATCATGTAAAATAATATGTAATCATAAATGCTAATAAAATATTACATATACGACACTATACACCTGAACTGAAACAAAATTTAAAGCAGATGACAAACACTCAAATTTTGGAAATAAGTTCAAGCGTCATTGTAATGCTTAATGTTTTTTTCTTTGTAAAGTGTATTGCAAAGGAAAAAAAGTTGAAAAAAACTCTGCTGCATTGTAAAGACTTACTTACTTACATAATGGTTATGAGCAGAGTTCGAAAAAAAGTACACTACAATAGCGTACTGTTTGAACAACACAAACTCTAAATTTGTTTTTTATGGTTTATGAATCTGTACGCAAACAAAATATCGTACACATCGATTTTAGCCTGATGATCAGAAACACTACGATAACGTACTTATCTGGTAAAAAAAAACTGGAGCATTGGTGGAAAACCTCCATAATAACCCATATGGACATAAAAACGTCCATATGGGTTATTTCATTAAAGTAAAATCTCAGGTTGGGTGAAAGGCTATTTTTAAATTAAAAAAAGGAAGTATTAAACGTTGGTGCAGATGTGCATCATATTTACCTTTCAAATGGAAATATATTTTTGTTTCCAAAAATAAAAAAGGTGGAAAATTAAATTGTAAAAACTGTTGTCGTTGTGCTTATTTCTATAGGCTATCTGGGGTGTTCAGAAACGACATTTTAACGAAGATACAGATAGGCGGACAGATAGACGTCGGATAAATCGAGTTTCCTATGTATAAGTATCTAGAGTATACATATAGCCCATAAAGCCTGCGTTCACCCTCAGACTTTTTAAAAGTTAGAAAAAACACAGTATAAATATATTATAAATAATATTAAATAAAATTATTTTTAAATGTTTTAATTCAAGAAGCAAAAGAAATTTTTGGATATTGTTAAGATAACAAGTTAAAAGTGTCACAACAAGTAAATAAAGCACCTAAAAATCTGCGTTAAGTCTTAAAAAAAAGTTAAAGTTGCATATAATATTTTGTTAGATATTCACAATATTTTAAAACTTTACTCATTCTATTTGGCATTGAACTTACTACTTTTTCAGTTTCTTTAACTGTAATCCTCGCCCATTTTTCCGGCATAACACTTTGTAAAGTTTCTTTACTTGTTATTGTATGCTGACTAAGTCCAAAGATACCAAAGGTAAAATATAGATCGAAAGATTGTGGGGGTGCGGTGTATGTTTTCGCTGTATGCTTTGGATCGTTATGATGGTGGAATCAAAACGCTGTAAATAACATAGGTCGTTCCGCACTTTGTTTCTTATTATTTTCAAAATGTTTAAATATCTCCATTTAATTCGTTTTTCAAGTGCACAACTTGATGACCAAATGAACAGATTTTGTTGTCGTCCAAAATAAAACCTGTCTCTAAAATTTGTGGGGCATTGGATTGCTCTTTCGTCTGTTCACAAGTGAAATGTAAGGTTTTCTTTGAGCAAATCTACGGTTTTATCACAAATAGACTTTTGAAACGCTTGCTTTGCTGTTTAATTAAAACAAAACAACAATTTTTGTACAAATTAAAGATAAATGCTGTGTTTTTATATAATCTTTAAAAACTTTAAGGGCTAATACAGACTTTATGGTCAACGTAAATATACTTGATGTTAATGAGGTCGAAAACGAATGATATAAAAAGAATATATTGATGTTCTAAAGCAATTTCTTTCAATATAAATTCTTGAAAAACAGAACCAAAATTGACTTCTCTCTTATTTACGATTTCTTTTTTAAGGAGTTCTGTCTAAGTAAAGCATTTTTTGCCATTAAACATTTTTACAGGAAATAAAAATTAAAGCTAAAACTGCTTCTCTGAGTTAGAAGGCATACAAATAGAACCAGTATGGTGATAACTTTTTCGATTTTCATATTATTTAATTTATTATTTAATATCTAAAACTCCTTTTAAAATAAAAAGTTATAAAGAATACGAGCTAACTGACTAGCAATTTTTGAGTTAATAATTTGTTCGACCTAGGTTAATGATTTAACTACATCACCGGAAAACTTACCCCCAAATCAATGACATTTTACCAGCAATTCTGTACTTAACATGCAGATTTTTATCTCACATTTTTATTATTGTTAACTGATACCCTGCTTATGTCATTTTCTTCGAGCTACTCGGTTTAAATTGGCTTTTGTCGCTTTTCACATGACCAATGCCTAGACCATTTCGTCAGCAAAGGGCTTTCCTTATGTAGACTTAATTTTTCTAATCAGTAGATTTAAGCAAGTTTCCCTTTAATCGACCCACCAGTTGCTGGCATTTCGACTAATTTTATTACCCACTAATTTGCTCGCTTGCAAAACTTGTAGCGTCTACTGACATTTGTCATGAATCATTTTCGACAAATTTTATCACCTCAGGTCAAAGTGGCGCTACACCGTAAAATTTTTCTTCTTTAACACACTTTTATTTAAAACGAAATAATTAATTTACTTCTACCGTTATTTCATCACGTTAAATCTTTTTGCGCGCTAAAATGTTTAAATGACATAAATAACTTAATTCTTGTTAGGCCAGAATTTTTCAATTTCCAGAGAACTTTGGATTTTCACTAATATATTTTTAATACTTTCTTATGTGAACTAAGACATTCTAAAACTAAAGTCTCTTTTAATCAACAACATCATGTGCTCTGACTGCAATACAAGCCAAACTATTCCCATTTTAATTTAAAATTATATGGTCCCCACAAATTACTACTATTAAATTTGCAGGATGTTTCTGTTTACTATCTTTCCATACTATGACATTTTCAAAGCAACAAAAACTATCCATTAAAAGGCAGTTCTTATTCATGTGTTATTTGCAAGAAGGGTTAGGTAATAAAACCGTCAAGTGCTGGAATAAAAGACAAACTTTTACTTCGTTTTACTTACAGTCGTGAGTAAACGCAATCGATAAAACTGGTGCGATTTTTTTTAATGTGCATGTCAATAAATACATTAACTAATTGGAGAAAGGAATAACAAAAAGGATTAAATACTCATTCTACAACTTTATACAAGAGAAAATATCATCAGCAAAGACGAAAGGAGTACAGTTTATAGGGTCAACTACTGAGAAGAGTTTATTTATATAAAGTATAAATAAAAGAGGACCTAGAACCGAACCTGGAGGGACACCAGAGGGAAGGGGAAGCATATTCGAAAAAGAATTATTAATAGCAACAAATTGGGTGCTCCCGGTCAAATAGGTCAATAGTAGCTTACACGCAGTACTAGAAAAACAAAATTCATTTAAAAGTTTATAGATCATTTTGTTAATATCGATTGAGTTAAAAGCCTTAGACAAATCTAAGGAAACAAGAATACATGGCTCATCGCTATTAATATGGCTCCTGATTGAGTCAGTGAGACTTAAGAGAAGAGTCGTAGTATTAAGGCCATTTCGGAAGGCATATTGATGGTCAGAGATTACGTTAGACACAAAACCAAGCATTTGAGACTTAATAATATGTTCGATAACCTTAGAAAGGGCAGTTAGGATAGAAATCGGACGCAGATAATCAGGACCGTGAACATTTTTAGATTTAGGTAGGGGAACAACACGGGCAATCTTCCATAATGACGGGACTGTAGGTGTAGTTAATATGGAGTTCATTAAGTGTAGCATAATATCGGAAATAAATGGAAAAATTATTTTTTTAAATTTGATCGAGATCCCAACCACGCCGGTTGACTTAGATTTAACCTTATGCAATGCATTGAAAAGATCAGTTACGTTTATACAATTAAAGGAAAACTAGCCATTTAGGTTGTCAAGATCAGTGAAGAGAGAGTTATCAGAAATATATACATTTGACCCCACAAAGTGCTCATTTATAATATTAAGGTCAAGTTCATGGCTAGGGTTAATCTTATCTGCAGCAAGAGACCACCTTATAATTTTCCAAAAACCACCTGGATTTAGCGAGCCAAAGAATTTGGAAAAATATCTAGCTTGTTCATTACGAATAATAGTTTTTGCCCTATATATATATATATATATATATATATATATATATATATATATATATATATATATATATATATATATATATATATATATATTTATTTATATAAATATATTTATATAAATATTAAATAAATAAATAGTGAATGTTTTATTCAATGAATAAGACGAAATAATTTGTATGTGAATAACGTATGGTTAACAGTGGTTAAACGTAAATTCACCATTCAATATGCTTAGTGTTTGTGCATAGAAAAAAATGTTAGCGACCTTAACTTAAGAAATACAAATTTGGAATTCGACTTCATGCTTCCGAAGCCGTAATGATGCTTAAAATAATAATAACCACAGATTTCAAAATCAGTCAAATGGGAATTCCTCTGTTTCTTTTCATTATTTTGATATAAAATCAGCTTATTCAAACCGAAAAAATCTAAACAAAACAAAAAATGGAAAAGCAAAAACAAATTAACTGTTAATTAAATTTTTGATTATATTTTTCATTTTCTAAATACTTTTTTACAAAAATTGTGTACTTTAATAAACAAAAACAAATAAACAAAACAATAAATAGTGGCATGCTTTGGGTCGGGAAGAACAAGCCAAATATTATGAATTGGCCCGTCGAGAACGGCAATTGCATATGCAAATGTATCCCGATTGGAGCTCACGGACAAATGCCTCACGAGGGAAGAAACGCAAGCGAAAACAAGACAACAATGCAGACGGAGGTTAGATTAACTTTTTCAGGCATAAATTATATAAAAATATTTACTATTATTCGTTATAATAAAAAACAAATTATTATAATAAGTAAAAAACATAACTACACACACTTAACAAATTAACCCATTAATGTTCAACAAGTTTAAGCTGCTAAGCCTTTAACTTTACATAAAAGTTATATAATTATGCATTTTTTATAAAATAAAATAATTCGATTTATTAAACCGTATGAATTAGGTTTGTGGAAAACTAAGTCTAACAGTGGTAAATTTGAAATGGTCGTTGCAGTTGCTTTCAATTTTCTGAACTCGATTTAAAAAGTGGTGTCTTAAATTAGGGATTAAAACCGTTAAATAGATCCCCGTAAAATAAGCTTCGACAACTTTTCAGTCTGTTCAGCAGATTTTTTTTTTTTTTAATTTTAAAAATCAATATATCCATAAGCGTATTGTCGTCAAAAAGATTTAATAAAAAAACTTGCTAAGTACGAAGTGTTGCAAAGAGCGAAGTAAATCTTTCTTATTTTTTAACCCAATTTTGTAAATGTCGTGGTACTTTAAACCAGATTAGATTAGATAAAATCGAAATCGGCTTTTAAACGCCATGATATTATATACTTATTAGATTAGTACGAGAATTGTCCGAACATATTGATTTAGTTGTTCTTGACCATCATTCGTTTAAATAAGAAGAATAAGAAGACATTTAATAATTTCTAACACTCAAATACTTATACAAAGAAGTATATATAAGTACTGTCAACTTAAACGATCAGATTGTCAGCCGCTGGCCATTAATGGGTTAACAATAAAATTATTCTTATATAATATAAAATAGACTTATATATGAATATGTATATACACACTACAAAAACATTGAAAATTTTCTTAAGTGTCAACAAATTTTAATTTTCTTAGTTCAAAACAATCTATAAATATTTTCTCTTACTCTTTTAACCGTTTATTTAATACGGTTTAAGGTTTTTCCATTTTTCATAAGTAACTCACCTCCACCACCAGCGTCATCATCAGTATCATCGGAAAATAGTTGAATTGAAATAAAAATCTAACAGCTGATGAAAACAAAAGAGAAATGTTAAAAAGTATCAAGTTCTAGCTTAAATATTAAAAAAAGCTTAAGCACTTGTCTCCGGTTTTTTACTTAAAAAACGTTAATGGTGGTGGATATCTAATATTGTGTTAATTTATTTAATTATTTTTAATACATTTTTTTAATTTATTACTTAAAGTTTTGCTATTGAAATTTGTATAGAAGAAATGAAAATTATTGAATTGGGCCACTATAATTTACTATTTTTTGTTACATTAAAGAAAATCTCATGAAATAGCACTAGAAAAATCTTTTAATTAACAATTAAATAAAAAGAAACTTTAGACGTCAATATTTGATGCAGTAGAACCACTGCCATAATAGTTATTTAAAAACTCTTTTCAAAGAAGATTCAGTAAAGTAATTACGTTTCCAAATGTAAATAATATTTAAATTATTAAATCTACCTTCAAGCAGAAATCAAATAAAAAATTATCCATATCAAATCGTTTAGAAGTTAGTCAATTACTAATTGAATGACTGTCTGCTACGTACAGTTATTGTCTCAATTAAAATAGAACAATTATTTAACCAAGTTAAACAGTTCAAAAAAAATTTTCAAAATAAGAAAATAAAAATAATCACACTAAATGCAACTGAAATTCGTGATCGTTTTTATATTAGCGATATAAATATGAAAAACAGTAAAAATTATGATTGTGAAGGTACGGTCAGATTAATCAAATATTTGACCAAAAAGCGTAACAACTAATTTATGGAAAAAAATTTCTCTTCTTTTCAAATACTTTATAATAAATATAAGATCCTATTTAACACAAAAGGTAAGATATCACATTAATTATATTTTAAATCGTCATTTATAATAATACGTATAAGAAAAGATTAAATAAACATTGCAAAAATAGTGGTCACGCTTTTTCGGTCAAATATTTAACTAATCAGACCGCACCTTGAGACTGTGCATTTTAAAATGGTGCAATTATTTGAGAAAATAACCGTAAACACTGTGTTTTTTTAAACTTGACATATTTTTGTTTATACATATTTATAGGTTGACATAAAATATACTAATATGTATAATTATGTTGGTGTACTGCCCAATATTTTAACTAAGAATGTGTACAATTTAATTTAAAATCCTGACAAAAGTTAATGTAGTATTTTTGAATTTTAATCCAATGGATTTTTTTCTATTTTTAATACAAAATGCTTAATTATTAAAAAAAACTTACTTTAATTTTTAAATTATTTGGAACATGATGGATGTATCAGAATTTTAGATTTCCATCACTACTCATTTCATAAAGTTACTTTGAATTATAAAATGAACTAGACAAGTCCATTTAATTAGTTTTAGTCTTTTTTTGACAACATGTACAGCAAAAATTAAGATCTTAAACGTGACACGTGTAACGTTAGCTTTTTTCTTCGTCGTCGATGAGTCATTTTCTTACATGCCTTAAACAATCAATTTCTTGTTTGGAGCTAATTTGTATGAGTAAGAAGAAAAAACGTTAAATTTCATAAATGTTAAGAAACATTAAATAAAACTTTTTTAATGTGACACTTGTTATTTTACAGATTAATTATAATTTTAACGCTTCAATGTCCATGTCTTATTACGCTTTATGTTGACATTCGATAACTCATGCTAAGCAGTCTAGACAGGACCGAAATACTCATTAAGCATTGTGTTAGTATTTGTTAAAATTTATTATTACGTGTTACGCCGCAGATGCTGGATGCAAAATAAAGTAATTTTGCTTTTTGAAATGAGTAGTGTATTTATTGTGCTTGAACTCAAGTACGTATAATTTAATTTTAAATGATATTTCAGCTTGTGCAGTTAGCGGAAATGTCCGAAAAAAGAAATCTTAGAACTTATCGACCTTAACGGGTCATTGCCTGCACTTTAGAACGTAAGAAGTGCTTGAATTGAATGCAGCATGTCTACATCAAAGCATCAAGCATACGTAAACAAGTTTGATATCAGGCATTTTGATCGTGTCTAGACCGCTGTGAAAACGTGTAAGGAGGGCTTTGAAAATGCACATTTACCAAAGTTTTGTATGGAGTATGGAGTCTACATCTGACATAAAAATATTTAGAGTTATTTCGCTATCTGTATTCACAAAGTTCCAATTTTTTAATGATGCTTGGGGCATGTATATGAGAATACATGTATTTATGTTTGGTGTAGACTCTGTTCAAGGAAAACCTCACATGAATTTATTTATATATATTATTATGATAGTCAACACGACATAAATATTTTTTCTTTTATAGATTTTTGCTTCTATTACGATATAGATTTCTTAGGCTTAGACCCTATTGAGCATTAATTATTTTGTTTTTTGTTAGTAAAATGCGCAAGAAATTTTTTGGATTATTTTTAAATAGCGACCTTATACATACATAAAAAAATTAATGTATGTGTCAGAGGTCTAAAGGGCAAAAAAGTTAGTGGATATTTAAAATTCTTACTAATTGCTAATTATATAATTTGTAATATCACGTATAATAATCATTTATTTAAAGAACGCGAAAACTTTACATATATGCAAGGCTGTAGCCTGGTAAATGATAAATAAATTTTACGACAATGTATTATTTAGTTATACGTCTAAGGTTTTAAATTAATATTTTTCTAGTTTCTTTTGTAAATTCATGGGGTTTTTTGCTATTTAGTTTAACGTAATAATCCATAACAGAAAATTAATATTAAACTATATTATTTACAAAACTTTATTTTTTTTTACAAAACTTTATTTTTTCACCAACCAATATAATAAATAATGCATGCCTAAACATTTAGATTTACTGACATTTTTCAGCGATTAAATATTTTCATTATTAAGTGTAATTGTATTTGTATGGTACTTTAAAACTTCTCCGCCTACTTATAATTTAAAATTTTCTCTTTTAGTTAAAATTCTTCATTTCAACTTTTAAAATGTTATATTATTTTCTTATTTTCTCTAAAAAGCAACAATTGTGTTATTTTTATGTACTTTTTGTGTTTTTCTTATTCTTATTTAAACCAACTGATTTAGGTAACAATATGAAGAAGTGTCGAGCCCGGTTCGGTTTGGATCAACAAAATCAATGGTGCAAGCCATGCAGGTATGTTCATGACTACCATTTTTACTATTATAATATAAAGAAATATATTATTAAAATTGTTATGCTATCGATTCAGCATTAGTATTTAGGTATACAACTTTGCTAACGACGTTTTTTTTTTTTGCGAAAATTTCGGGTTTTATAGCTATGATACATAATATTGTACATTGATGCCCACTATTCTCTATTGTCTTTAAAATAAAAAAAAATTTTGATGTTCGTGAAATAATGATAAATTTTCGCAAGCTACGCAGTACTTGGTGTAATTCTGAAACGATTATTTTCGCTTTTAACATTATAAAAAACAATCTTCATTATTATAAGTCACGAATTTCTTTTTAAGTTTATTTTTGCTGAGCCGCTTTCAATAAAAACGCCCAAGAGAACTTAAAAATGCATATTTCACCGATATTCTTTTAAATGGCAATTTTCCAATTTTTTCAACAATTATTTCCAAGTCTTTGATTGGTGAGCAACGACCTTCTGTTTAAGCCAAGGATAGTAAAACGGAGAAAGCGAAATTGTATACCTAATGTTATGGAATTTTTGGCATTTTTTGGAAAATGTATCGAAATTGTCAGACGGTTTTGGGTATGTTATCTGATCGTAGAAGTTTCGTTTAGCAATTTTCAACATGAATATCTACATTTGTCTGGATTGTAAAATCAAAATATGAAAATCTTGTTGTGTATAATTTTTACATAAAACCCTTATGCCAGTTCCAGGAATTTTTGAACCTTTGCACGTATAAAATACACACAATTTTTAATTATCAGAGTGGATAAATAGCACTGGCAAGTAATTCTTAACCACGGTTTGCTCAGTTTCAGGAGAGATAGAAAAAAAATAGTATACATTCCTAAATTTGAGTAATAAAAACATAAACCACTGACTGTAATTCTTCTATTTGAACCTTAAAGCAAATTTAAGAGATAATTTAGAGAAGAAATCCAAGACTGTCGTTCTTACCGATTTGAATAAGAACTCCTTATAAGAATGTATAGCAGTAGGTATTTACATTTTTACAAGTTAAATTTTATCGTTCTTATGCCTTATCCTTGTTAATACATCTGACAATTGCAATGACTTTTGCAAGCAAGTCTCTTAAAGTCATTTTGGCGCGAGACAATCATCTTCAAAAAGTTGAGTTATTTTAATGAATAAAAAGAAAAACACAAAAGCTTTGAAATAATTTTTGAAAAACAAGTAAGAATGTAGTCGTACATATATATTATAACTCAATAGACATGGCTACATATAAGACAACCGACATATATTCCCATGCGATTATTCTAAAAAGCATTATGTATGTGTAAGGAAGTTTCTAAGCTTTCGGATTAGGTTAATAATAAACAGTAAGAAATGCTTACGTATAAGTAAAATATGATAAACTAAGTAAGAGTTTAGTTTTAAAACTTCAATATATCTCTCTTTTAATTAAATGTCAAAAAAAAAAGTATAAAAAAACGAACAGCTTAGCACATCCTCTTACTACAAAGAAAATTTTTGACTATAAAGTCATTAAATTGTGTTATCGCTAGAATTGGTTAATTTATCCACTCTGGTACAAACATCATTTTATTATAAAAACCTAAATTGAAATTAAGCAAGCAACATATAACACAGTCATTAACACTGAAATATCATTAGAAATTCTTATTCATGTTATTATTTATATTGTAACAATATTTTATTATTTTTTTCTTCTTAATTATTTAGTACTAAAATTCATACGTGAACAAACTTTTCTTAAAAGCAAATACAAAAAGTATGAAGTTGATAGTGACAATTAATGACGAAACCTAACATTATTCTGCCTTTCAGTTTCGGTCAAAAAACGGAGTTTCCACTGCGGCCACTTGCTCAATTCTTAACGAATTAGTAACGTCTCATGGAAAATTTATGCATGTGCCCAACTGGCAAAAAAATATATAAAGTAAAGCATTATATATCATATCTTATGCACATATGGTTAAATTTTTAAGGTTGTTGAACAATGTAGAATAAACAATGAATTATGTATGTGCGTTTAAGCTAAATAGCCAAAAATATTTTAAATTCATTAATACTAAAGAAAATTTATGTGTCTTATTAACCTGTACACACACATACGTCATCATATTCAACAATTCTTTTAGTATAAAAAAATAAAATTTTTATTACGAACCTTTTCTATTATTCCTTTTAGAGTTTTTATGTCACTCGTAAAAAATTAAAATAACTTTTTGATAAATATTCCCGTTCTATATTAAATGATTCATAATTTTATAAAACATTTTATACTTTTAGTGCATATGAAAAATAATTTTAAATCTACAGGTTTCTATCTCAGCGACAGGGACCAAAGATTCATTGACTTTTGAGGCTTAAAGTTTATGAAAAATAAAGAAATATAAATAAAAAATAAGCTTATTGAAAATTGATTTGCAGGAGTTGTTATCAAGTCATTATTATTCATGATGAAACGGCAAACCTGTATAAACAATAACAGATTAACTGTTGTCATACCTTTCGGTGAAGACCGTCGTCACTGGCTGTTTATTTGATACGATTGGCGAGCGCTTTCGATGTAAAGACATCATTTTCAAGCCGCGTTTTTATTTGTACTGGTTAGATAGTGTAAGGTGTTTGTTGTATAGATAGTGGTGGTTTCAAGTAGTTTTGTCAGTTAGGATGGTGTTTATTTAAGAATGATATTATGCAGGTAGATTGCTTTTAATATTAATATTTCAGTCTTTTATTATTGGGTAGGTAAGTGTGACCATCTGTGGGTTTTTTGCGTTTGTAAGTTTGTTTTAATAGTTTTAGTGGTGTAAAAGTTGTGTCGGAGGTTGTATTTACCTGTTCGTTAATAATATCTCCGTTAAACGTTCGTGTTTTGTATATTTCCATGTTTTCAAGAATGTCCAGTCTTCGTCCTTTTTTACTAGGATGTATTAACGTCATACATTCATCTATTTTCCTTGGCTCGTGTTCATGTGTGTTAAGGTGTATTGCGAA
This sequence comes from Cistogaster globosa, assembly GCA_937654795.1. Lineage (NCBI taxonomy): Eukaryota > Metazoa > Arthropoda > Insecta > Diptera > Tachinidae > Cistogaster > Cistogaster globosa. Next base: position 7,951,558 of record OW569408.1, read on the forward strand.
GTTAGAGTCTTCTCTTTTCTGTTTATATGATCGTATGTGTTCTGTGAACCTTGTTTTTAATGTTCGTCCAGTTTGTCCTATGTATGTATGGTTGCAGGTGCAAGTAAGTCTGTATACTCCGCTGGTGTTAAATTTATCGGTTATTTCTGTTGATGTCTTGAGATTGTTTCGTAGAGTGTTGCTCGTCTTTAGTGCTGTCTGTAAACCATCTTTCTGAAAAAGGTTAGTTAATCTATATATTTCTGGTCCTTTGTAACGTTAACAATTCTACGTAACATACTTTTCAACTTATACGACAATCAATATATTAACGAAATAATGGATATTGCAAAAACGATACTAAAACAAAACTACTTTAGATTTAACAATAACTTTTATAAATTACCTGATGGACTCGGCATGGGAAACCCGACATCCGCAATTTTTACAAAGATATTTATGCAACATTTAGAACAACTACACGTTAAAACCCTAACGGAAACACATAAAATAACTCATTATTACAGATACGTAGACGACATAATATGCATCCTAGAAAGGACAACGCAGAAGAAATTCTAACGGATTTAAACACAATACATAATAAAATCACATACACAATGGAAAAAGAGAAAGACGGAACTTTACATTATCTTGACATAACAATAGCACGAGGAATTGACTCATTAAACTTTGACATATACAGAAAACCAACCACAACAGATATAACTATCCACAGTTCCTCAAACCATCCCACCCAACATAAACTCGCAGCATTTAGACATATGATTAACAGACTTAAGACAGTCCCACTTTCTCCAGACAAATATAACAAAGAACTTGACACAATTTACACTATAGCTAAAAATAACGGTTACAACTGAACTAATATCGGCAAACTACTTAGACAATACAACAATAAAAACAAGAAGAAATAAAACAAGAAGACAATCGATACAACACGACGGCACATTTTTACTTAAACAGGACCAGAAATATATAGATTAACTAACCTTTTTCAGAAAGAAGGTTTACAGACAGAACTACCTGAACCCACCACTATCTATACAACAAACACCTTACACTATCTAACTAGTACTAATCAAAACGTGGCTTGAAAATGATGTCTTTACATCGAAAGCGCTCGCCAATCGTATCAAATAAACAGCCAGTGACGACGGTCTTCACCAAAAGGTATGACAACAGTATTTTATTTACTGGCGGAATAAATGCAATTAACTTAATACCAATAACAGATTAATCTCTGTCAAAAAAATTCGCATTAAATAAAATTCCTATTAAAGTTTAAATAGCAATGAAGTTTTGCTTAATTTAACTACAAAAACATAAAGTATCCAAAAAAAATTGAATAAAGTTCTTTAAAACTTAAGGATCCTTGTAGCATTCGAAACTAATATGTTAGTTTGCTCCTAAATATGTCTACCTAAAGGAATCAAGGACAATTAAAGTAAATTATTATAAAAAATATTTCAAATAATAAATTTTCATATTGATGTATTTGGATGTGCACATTGCTTATTTGCAAAAATTCTTTACAATTTTTGTTTTTATTTTTTCATTGAAGCTTTCCAATACATATGAATAATTTCCAATGGCAACCTTTGAAGGAAAAATAAAAATAGTTACTCAATAGTTACTCTGTATTTGGGTTTTTGAGTTTTTATTTACTTTTTGCTTTACAGATTCAATGTAGTTCTCATTTAATCAATTTCCACTGATGAGCTATGTAAGCAGTAGCGAAATGGCCATATGAATATGCTTTCCCGCAGTAATACATTTAATTTTGTGTTCTTTGTATACAATATCATGAAATATTTATATTTAAAGGAATCAAGTACAAATAAAGTAAATTAAAATTAAAAGGTTTTGAAATAATAAATTTTTAAATTAATTTCTAAATAATTTAATTTTTTTTAACTTTATTCAAAATAAAATACAACCTCATTTTGTTAATAAATTATTAACTGATTTTTTAGCACACAAAAAACAAAAAATAATCAAAATAAAAGGCAATTTATTTTCTTAAAGAAGTGGGTTCCAAAAAAGAAACTAACTAAGTGTTAAACGAACTGACTAAAGCAACAAAATATTCTCAACCCATACAGAAAACAGCCCTTATCACTTAAACTGATTATTAACGACATGAGCTAGTGCTGATGTTCATTTGTTTTTTATTAAAAAAATTCATCACATAGCATAAAATGTCTTTATCTTAAGAATTATCGTTAATCAAGTGAAAAATGTGGAATTAAATAACTTAATGACTTAATGACTTAAACAACACCAATCGTAATTTTGTTACATTTCTTGCTATAATTTTTCTAACTCTCAATGTAAGAAATAATTAAAATAAAAACAATTGAATATTTAATTCGACAGAAAATTGTCATATATTATTTCTTGCTTTCTGCTTTAACTCTACGCGCGTACCAAAACGGCGTTACTAATGCCTTAGCAACCATTGTTTCGATTGTTAGCGGCAGTGAATATTTATTAGGATCGTGGCAGATCATATAAACTGGAGCTGCTACGGCAGTCACACGATTGCGTTTTCTCTTGATTATGAGCAAACGTAACACCAATTTTAGACTACATTTTTTGCATAAAATTTAAATCACTGTACAATTTGTATTCCGCCAGCCACTACAGGCTTACGCAGTTAATTTTTTTTGTTCGTCATATGTTGATGTACCCACATACAGATTGATCCACTTTGTCTTCACAGCTTTACATTGAAAAAAATAAATCCTGCTTTGCTTTGCTCACTTTCTTTTTACCTAATTACCTTCCAAGTGTTTGCCATACTTGCATACATTAATAAATAAATTTCGAAGAAATTCTATCTAAAAAGAAAATATGCCTCTGTTTTGTCCAATCTTTGCACATTTATATTGTCAATATCAACTTTTCGCTGTGTAGAACTTTAAAATTCTATATCTCAAAATTTATTTAATTTCTCTTTAGTGTCACACAAATATCACCTACAAAATGTTATTTATCTTACTAACAAATTTTACATAGGTACATACAATAAATTTAATTTAATGATTATGTAACACACAATTTACCCTAATTTCATACATTTTTTCGTTTCTATTATGTATGTTATGTTTAAACAGATTTTTTTATTTACATTATTAAAAAATCATTAGTTTCTTCTTTCCTATTCACCCATTTACATTTCTTATCTTTTAACATACAAACAACAATTCAGTAAAAATTAAAATAAAAAAACATGGAAATGTGAAAAAGAATATTAAGACGAATCTGCAATACCTATATGTGGAGAACAATCGTAATTATATGCAGACCCGATTCAGGCAGACGAAACCGGGTGCAAATTATTACATAAGCAAACATAAATAAATAACGTTTTCTGCCGAGTAAATTGTATCAGTCAGTTGTTGTGTCTAGGAACAAGAACGATGCGTCAGTTGTGTCTAATCTATATCAACATTGTTTTTCATATTTGAGCCGTTTATTTTGAAAGTGGTACAAGTCACTTTTTCAAAAATATAAAAGAATGAAAATTAAATCATAAGATCTGCCTGACCGAATTTTTGATTGGAGAATAAGTATCCTAAGATAGAAGTGAAAGTAAACCTTCTCGAGATTTAGCCTCAATACTTTAAAACCTTTGAAACAAATATGTGTATCTGCTTAAAAGCAGAGTGACTTATTCCACTTTCAAAATAAACGGCTCATTTATAATTTTGAAATAAAAAAAAAAACAAACAAAAAATATATCATGCAAGACTGGAAAGTTTACTTTTAATTATAAAAAATCAAAAGTGACAAAAATGATATATATATATATATCCGTACATCGATAGTTTATCACTATTTCGATTTTATTTTTGGTACCGACCATAGCATCTATATTATAATTCTTTTTAAATGTGAAGAGGATATGACAAAAAATATTTTTGTACTGAGTAGTCCAAAATGACTTAAAGTCGAAATATATATACCATGTCGCCGAGTCTGTATTTCTTGGTGTTATTAGTTTCTTTCACAAGGCAACACTGATTCTTCGTTATTAATTTTAAAAAACTGGAAAAAAATTATTGTAATTTTTTTAATAATTAAACAAAGAAAAGCGGTTACAAATACATAGAAAGAATAAAAAACCTTACCATTATATACTGACATTTTGTTATGAGTTAAAGAAAAAACAGTTTGTAAATGAGTTTTAACTATATTATAGTTCATGACGCTCTATGTGCAAGTTCCGACAGTAGTTTTTAAGTAAATTTCTCTAGATGCAATTACAGCACTCTATTAGTTTTTTACAGGTATTTTGATTTCGAAATACTGATTTGTTGGTAAAATTAAACAAACTGGTTTCAGTTAACACCCTAGCAAGAAAAAAAAAATGCAAAAGAAGTAGGTTATGCATAGGTTCTATCTAAAATGAACTGGTTCAATTTAGGGGAAAATGCATGATCTTACCATTATCTTGTCATTGGCAAGCATGGGTTTACATTAACAAATTGGATTGGCATTAAAATGAATGCTTAAAACCAGTGCAAAGTCGATGATTAAGATACGTTTTTTATTAACTTTTTTCTATAATTTCTTAAAATAAATGCAAGCAACTCGTAAATATTAAAAGCTTGCATATTTTTTATGAATATTTATTTGTTGTAATAAAACGGAACAAAATTTTTAAATTTTTATTAGGACGGTTAATCTTAATCTTATTTTATCTTTTTGATAACACAATTTTCATGAATTTTCACGAGTTTTTATGAGTTCAAAAATTATAACTTAACTAGAATAAAAAAAATTAGAATAGATAATAATATGTATTTTCTTACAGAAACTAGAGATACAAATGTGAAAGGACATTTTATTTTTGTAAATGAAAAATTTTTAACGCTGTTTACAGAACTCGACAACAAATGCTTAAAAACATATATTTTTTTTTTAATTTTAATTTCAGGAAAACTAGAAATGATACGAGCACGAAGTCGTGGGCTCTGCTAATGTTTAAATAATGTTTATTTACATGTAACACTGTTTTAGCAAGAAAAGAAAACATGACTTATTTACTGTAAGAATTACTAAAAAAAGTAGCAAAATATTTTTTTAAGAAAAGAACACAAAAGTACAAAAAATTGAACACATGCAACATTTTTTGTCAGAAAGGAAAACGACAAGAGTTGATTGAATGGTGAATTACCTTTATATCTTTTAAACATTCACACGGTTTATTGCCGCCACATATTCTTAAGAGAAAATATTCTGGACAATAGTTAAGACTCCGACAGTTAACCGAATGCGATGCCCTCAATGTGTTATAATTATTAGGAGGGCAACTAAAGTGTCGCAAAGGCCTTAATTTTATTTACAGCCTAACAGATTTCTACCTTTTTTCCATCCTTCACTAGTCCGCCTAACCCTAGTTTTAAGGGTAAGAATGACTTTAGCATCCTTATATACATCATATTTGCATGTGACCCTCAGTATAACATCGGTCATAGCATACATGTCGTCTTAGTCCCGCTATTGCAATACTTAAGTCCATACTTTAGACAAAATCTGCAGTGTTATACTGTTCCACCATGAATTGGAATATTTCAATTGATAAACTTTTTTTTCAACTTGACAATATAGGCAGCAGCAAATTGACAGATTTGTACATGAGAACCAATATCATTATAATATTAATTAAATATAATTAGATATTTGACTTTGATCTTCCTGTTTGTGTACATTAAAATACATTGCTAATGTTACTCAAATTTCCGGCATATTGTGAGCATCCTATATTACCGTTTTAATAGAACAACTTTTGTGTAAAAAAAAGTTCCGTCCTATACTTATTATTTTGTATTTTGGGCTCTTAGACGCCTTTACATAACTTAGTATTTCTGCAGATTTGGATTAGCTTCGATAAACGTCTTATATACTTTTAATGTTGGCGCTTCGATTACTGTGCATTGCAAACTAAACATCCAGTCGGTAGTTAAGGGTTTGCCCAAGAAAATTGTTGGTGATTTTAAGTAAACCTATTATTGCAGTTACTTCGGTTAAGTGTTAGAAGCCCATGGAAAATAGTTTACTCAGTTATTCAAGAAAAAATAAGTTTTGTTCATATTAAAAATTTTATTTTGTAAGCAATACTTTTATGTAAGTTAAGTTTAAAATTCGATTTACTCTTAAAATTTAGCAATTATTGTAGGGATTAAGACTAAAATATCGATAGATCCAGAGTTTCCTCATTTTGATGTATTAACAACAAACAAACTAACATAAGTTAAAATGTAGATTAAACTGGATCATTAATTTGGCACACAATTAAAATATTTATGGAACAGACAAAGGTAGACAGAAAACAAAGAATTGCTTTGCTAAACTGAGACACTAGAGATATTAGTAATTTCTTAAGTCAATATCTCTCTTGTTTTCTTAGTCATTAGTTAATTGCTAACATGAAATCTAATAATGATGTGTATTTTAAACCTTTCCTTTGATATGCTTGCCAAAAATAATAATGGATAAACACAATCAATATATGAAAAAAACACAAATAAATGCACGAATGTAAAATGTCACCAATGTATGCAGCCCAACTTTGAGCGCCTTGACCAATTCTGGAAGTGCTGCCGGTGGACTCGGGGGAGTCATGAGCACAAGTTCAATGATCAATACGGTTGTGACAGGTATTGGGGGCTCTGTAATGCTGCCAAATTCATCCTCTTCATCCTCGTCATCTTCATCGACTTCATCGTCCAATCATATGCACATGCTGAACGCAACCGTAGTGGGTAGTACCGGTGGATCTGGAGCATCAAATTTACAATGCAGTACAAATAGCACGAATAGTGTTAATAACACCAGCTTAAGTCAGACGCACTTGCATCCAAATAACAGCGGAGGATTAAATGTAAATAGCGGAACAAATTCAAGTGGAAATAATTGTGGTGGCTCCGGATGTCCCCAACAAGCCTCTCCTCAAGCTCCACCCACATACGTGAACTTGTAATCTGTCAAACAGTTATCGTTACCATTTAACTGTCACACCACACCGAAGAGCCCATAAATAAACCATAACTAAATTGCATCTCCCCCATAATACCATAATGAGTTCGTCACAATAATACCAACCTCCTACTTGTTCTTCATCCTTCAAAATTGTACTGATCATTTTGTTTATTATTGTATAATATACAAGTACTTCAGAAGCAGCGCGATCAATTTACGCGTTTTATTCTTATCGTAGGTGTTGTTTTGCTTAAATCAATAAAATTCAGAAAACACATTTAAATTGTTCCGTTATGTTTTTTTTTCTTAATTTTTTTTTATTGTTTATTTTTTCTGCTAATGTTTGTCTGATACAGTTTTGTAAATGTTGTTTTTGATGTTGTTTTTTTAAGCTAAACATTTTTTATTTAGCCTTTATTAGTTACTTAAGGCAGAGTTTTGTTATATATATAACATAATATAAAAATATATAACGTGTAAATAAAGCAACAGGCCAGGATAAAGTTCCTTGGTTAAATATGACTTGACAAGCTTTTAAAACATGCAAGTTTTAGCTGTGTAATTAATAAGAAAGCGTTCTTAATAAATCTCAAACATCTTATTCAGTTACATGAGGTTTGGCAATATTTATGTCGTGTTATTTGTTACATTAACCAACCAATTATAACTTTTAATATGTTAATTTGATTAACGTTATTGGCTCAATTTGTGTAGGCAGGCAGAAGCACTTTAATAATAAACAATGTGTAAACAAAATAACCAAATAGTCTTCCCTTTTATCGTTTTTTCCCTTTTCTTAACTAAAAAATGGGTTCGTCGAAGAGAAGAAGGAGGAGGTCTTTTTTCTGATCGGCATAAAAAGGTTGCAAGAGAGTAGCTCATTTAAATAAATATTATACCAGGTTTTTACTAGGAAACTATACAATTTTAAATTTCAAATATTTTAAACAAATTTAACATATTAACAAACAAAAATTTTAATGGTACTGGTTATTTTTTAAATTAGTTTTCTTTTACACAAACATGTGTTGATTTAGCCCAGCGAGCCTTGAAATCAGAAATTTATTTTTTCTGGTATGGTCACTCTATGTGATATAGCACAAATCTCATATCATATATTTATATGCGCAATTATGACTTTTACTACAATCATTTACTTTTTATTATTCTTGATAGTTTAGTTTCTAACTGAATTTGAAGTTTAGACTTCATGTATGTATTTTCATATGATTTATTTTCTACATATAAGTTTGTTATATTCAAGCAGTTTATAAAAAAGAAAATTTAATGAAAATAATCAAACACCGATGATCAGTTAAGGGAAATTTGAGCTGTAGTTAAAGTTGAGGGTATTGCAAGTCAAAACGAAAACATGGATAATCAAACTCTATCGTACAGATTGAGACATGCATTTCGCGTTTCACTTATTAAGAAGTCAAACTGCATTTTTGCATTGGGAGGATCTATAAAAAATAAGACGCCGTGGCGATATAAGCTTATCGTGTCGGTTAGATTTTAATGAAAAACAATAATGTACCTTTACCATAGTTTAGACACTAATAGTAGTTGCATAGGTTTGAATTTTTAATGTATAATGCTTGAATGTTTCCGTTTGTTTAATACTCATAATAAAAGCCGTATTTAAATTTTTTTGTATTTTGTTCTAATATATAATTTCTGTTCGTTTGATTTTTTGTTAACCATAGTTAAATTAAAACAAATTGTTGTTTGGATGTTCATCGACTGTTGAACTGTTGTAAATTTTACATTTATAAACATTTAATTTTCATTATGGAAAGTCCTTGAATATACATCTGTTAAGCTTTTTTTTAGCTTATTGTTGTTTAATTTTTTTAATTTGTTTTCTTTTATTTTCTTAATTGAAGATTAGCATGTTTTGTATGTATTTTATAACCTCATTCGGCAAAGCACTGCGAATACCCTCTAGAACCAACACCACCCTATTCCATCCAACGTAACAAAATGCAAATTTATTTCGTTTTATAAAATCATAGGTAGGTCTAAGCGAATAAGTCAAAAATATTTAGTCAAAAAAATTTTGTCAAAAATATTGTGGAAAAATGTGTTGGAAAGTGAAAGTATGGATGAGGTTGTAAATGAAAGATTGTTGAGAATTAAAAATTCTAAAAAAATAACTTAGTATAGTGTATATGTACGTTTTAAAAGCTTACGCATTTTTTCTTTTTTTGTTTTAATTATAATTACTTTATTGTAATAATTTTTTGCATGAATCGAAATATTACTTGCATGGCAATAAAAATTAAATTTTGTGTTCAATTTTTCTTTTTATCAGCAAATTAAAAAATGTTAATTTTTGATACAAGTAAAAAAATGTGCAAAAGAAATTAATTTAATTCTAATTTTTTAAAAATAATTCAAATGCGTTACATTGAAACTAGCTAATTTATATTTCTTTTTTATAAATAGGCGCAAAAAGAAGTGCATACGTTATATGGAGTCCGTTGGTGCAACCGGTGGTGGCAGTACGAAAGATGACCACTGTAATGATTTAGATGATGTGGATGGTCAACGAAGTGATGACGATGATGACGACGACAACGAGCATGACACTTTGGGAAGTTACGGTAGTGGCGATGAAATTCACAAGGAACGAGATGAGGATAATGAGTCACTCAACCATAGTTTATCAAGTCCAGGTGGCTTGAGTGGCTTATCAAGCTTACAGAGCCCATCAACTAGTTTAGCCAGCCCGTTAAGCTTGTTGACAAGTCCAGCTATACCACAGCATGGCAATAATTTGCCCGTTAACGAACAACTTCAACAACATCAGCAGCATATGCAAGTATTGCAGGCTCAGCAACAGCATTTAAATCAGCAATTACTTCAGCAAACAAAGTTGCATCATCACCAACAGCAGTCGGGAAATTTGCAACAGCAGCAGGCAATTGGGGTTATTACAGCAAACTCAAATGCAACAACGGTGTCTGCCTATGAAAGTGGTATCATTAGCGGTGCATCTGGGGTAGTATCCACTCTTTTACCTATTCTCTCTACCTCATCGTCATCTTCTTCGTGCTCGGTGTCAGGATATGGTTCGGCGAGTTCATGTTCAACAAACACATCTTCCACATCTTCGCCAGCCTCATTATCAGATCGCATGGTACGCTCCTTGCTTAGCAGTAGCCCAGCAATGTTGCTCGGAAATCGTATTGGTCACATAGCAATGGGCTTGGCTATGTCCAATAATAGCATAAGCAGCAGTAACAGTATTAGTGGTGAAAACGTTTATAATTGCTCAGGACAGGCAGCAACAAGTGCAACCGATTGCTCTGGTCTAATAACATCTGTATTAACAACCACAACCAACAGCAACCGATCCTCAAACACAACTAGTCTATATAATTTACGCTCTGAGAATTCAGATAAAGTCATAAATCAACAAACCAGCGCTTTAACATCAACCCTTTCACCCTCAATATCATCAGTAGCATCTTCTGCAGCTTCATCGCCATCAGCAACCTCAGCTGCTAATGATAATATTAGCGTCAGCAATAACAACTGTAGCCATATATCGATACCTCTGCAAAGAAATCCAATCGGAGCAAATCCGCGAGACATTAACAATCCACTAAGCATTAATCAGCTGACAAAAAGGCCACGAGACGAAATTAATGCGGTCAGCTTTAGTAGTAGTAATAATAATAACATTTGCACCTCATTACCATCCCTATTGGTCGCAGGAGCCGGCCATGCTATTACAACAGCTAATGTCGTATTTAACCACCTTCAAGGCAACCATCATACAACGCAAGCAGCATTATCCCTACCTCCACCTCATAATGCCATGTTTAGCAATAACTTTACACAACATTTCCAACAACAGTTCGGCCATCATTTAGTTACAGCGGCCGCAGCTGCGGCAGCTATTGCATCCGCGCCAACAACTGTCACGCAATCTTCACGTTCTAATAGCAACATTGGTAGCGGACATAGTGGTAGCAATGTTGCTGCCACTAGCGCCATGTCTGTAAACCTTGAAGTCAGTCGTAGACCAACAAGTGAAACAACTGCAACGAACGAAAGTGGTGCCATAAGTGTAACATAACGTTACTTCCTTACTTAAAAGCAACAATATAGCAACAACTGTTGATGTTGTTAGTTAAGAAATCTAGATTTTTCAGAAATTATTTTAAATTTAAATTAATATATTTGCATTTGTCGATATAGTGTATTATATATAAATATTAATGTTTTTATTTATGGCAATGATTTAAATATTTTGCCACAATCATAACTTTATTGCTCCTTATAATTTTGTCTTCCTTTTTCCTCATTCTTTACCTTTATGCATATATACATACATACATACATACATACATACATACATACACTGAAAGCAAAATATATTTTTAACAGTAACGAATTTGACTGTAACAGATAAAGTACAATTCAGTAAAAGACAAATTTTTAAAAAATTTTTTCTCCACAGATATTTGATGCGAAACATGTTCTATGATTTTTATTTTTTATTTCCTTTGAAGTGTAAGGAGTATGATTTTACTCTTTTGGTCATTGCTCTATAATACAAAAACTACTGCGTTTAACAAAACGTGTTTTGTTTTTGTATAATCGCTGGGAGTTAACTGAAAATGTGAAGGAATTCGAATGTAAAATTAATAATTCATATATAAAAGTAATAGGATTTTACTTAATGAGAAACGATGTTCCATGTCGTTACATAAAGGCGTCGTAAACACCGTCAAGCTTTTCTTAATATCAAAAAAAAGTTCCATGGTTTTATTAAAAGTTTTATGAGAAAAAATATTAGAAGAACCATTATTAGGTGTTATCGTTCTTTTATTAAATTCGGTATTATTATTGCTCCTATATCATAGGAAAAAAGAGCTACATCAATACTTCAACCTCCTTTAATCAGTTATATATTTACGCTAGATTTTAATATCCTCCTAACGCTACTTAAGACCTATTGCAAGCTTATATATTATTCATTTATCCTTTATCACTTGTAACCTAGCACTATTTAACCCACCTTACATTTTAATTTTATTTGTAATGGAACAGACTCTTCTTAGAATAGTATCTGGACATTTTTATGCTCCAACTTTCATTTAATAAATTATTTAAATTATCAGTATTTTCCTGTTTATAAATTATAATATTCAAACGCTAAAAGATTTTGGTTTTATAACTCCCATCTTCAGATAGCAATTTTTAAGTCAATTCCAAAAATCTGCATGCTCATAATAAAAGAAAAACTTTATTTAAAAAAAATTAAAAAAATATTTCTTCATATGAAGATTGATTTTATCGTGAAATAAATTCATCGGGTATGCTAGCTAATAAAAAAAACACAAAAAGTAGTGTTCCAATAAGGAGTTCAAATTTGCCTAGGAAAGAACGGCTCAAATTGTGTTCACGTTGTACATATTTCTCGTATAGGATATTACTTTTAAATGTATAAAATTAAGACCAATACGTCTTGTGTATCCCTTTAAACATCGCATTAATTTTTTCTTGTATATGACATTTGCTTTATTTGATATGGAAACCCGATGCTAAAACAGGTGTTAAACCATTTGTTATTGCTGTCATTAACAAGGGATTATGTCATGTGTCGTGTTATATCAATTACACATTTATACATGATTTTTTTAGACATACATTATTTAAAGGGAAATTCAAAGTTAATGTATTTTAAATAACACAGTTTGCTTAAAAGCTAGATACATAAAAAATTTGATTGTTAAGCAAAGAATATATAAAAGGGCTTTAGCATTATTTTTGCTTTCAAAGGTATCAAAGGTATCTATAAATTATGTGTATTTATCTAATCCAAAAAGCACGCATCATCATGTATACAATTTCCTAATTGTATGTAGTTTTCAGACAATTTGTACTTAACTGAGGTGGTGAAAAGTGTCCAAATCTTTTTGTAAGAACATCAACCGTTTGGGTTATTAAAATGCCAAATGCTTAATTTAATACTATAGAATACGAGAAAAATGGCAAAAAAAAACTGATATTTTAAATGTTTGTTAATAATGAATTAAAACGGGAAATCAAAAAACGAAAATTATATCCTGTTTACGATAGACTTAAAATGAAACTAAAATCGAATTTATTTTATACACACATTAAACAAAATAAATGTAAGAAAAAGAAAAAAAAAAAAACACATACATATTATAAATTACATGACAGACAGTAATATTAATTAAACAGTTATTATAGTATTTTAATACCTAGTTGTTAGGCTACTTTATTTATATATGAACTTCTATAACTCTATTGTATATAAGTTCACCGATTAAAAAAAATACGGAGAGCCACAAGTAAATTATTTTCGCCCAAAAGCTTTAAAACAGATAACCAATACATATATAATATATATATATATATATATATATATATATATATATATATATATATATATATATATGCACTTTTAAATGTTGCATAAAATTACTTACACTAGTCCTGCGAGCTTGTCAAATTTAGTCAAAATAGCAAACTACACCATTTTATATAGAACTGAACATTCGATTGCCGACTTTAGCCAAATCGAATCCTATAAATCCTCCATCAGTTTTTCTAGCTCCAAATATATGTGCTTAGTTTTTAAGCACTGTAAGTACTAAAGAACTCAGCATGTTAGATTTTAAAATTTAACACATGCTTTTTCAATTTGTTGATTATATGTACCTATGTATGTATGTCACAATCATATACCAGAGGCAAGTGATTCGAGAGTTCTCTTATGCCGAAACTTGACATAAAGGTTTTATTTTTATTGTTAAAGTTTGCATACTAAGGTGTAATTCAGCAGTTGTCAGTTTATCTTAAAAACAAAACTGTTAACTAAGTACGTATGTGTGTAATATAATTTTTAAATTGTTTAACAATTTTGTGTCATTTGTTATTTACGAAGCAAATAAGACTTTGTGCCACTTTTTTGCCATATACAATTACAAAATAATATATTAATACTTAAATTTAACTTTACTAAAAAACAGAGACCCTTATCACCACCTATTGAGTTATGAACATGACACCACCATAAATTTTATTACGTTTTTCCTTACCTAAGGAGCAAAAACAAATTTATTGTTGTTATTAGCAACAAAAAATAGAAAAGAACGTTGAAGATTAAATATAATTATTAAATTATTTTTAAATAATCTTGTGTTAAATAATAATTTAATTTTTACATTAACAACCTGCAATAATGAAATTAATAATGATCTGAGAAAAAAGTATCTTTAGTGTATTCCCTTTTCAATATTAAAAACTTACCCAACAGTCGATTGAATATTGTTTATCACTGCATTCCAAAATGTTTAAACTATAAATCATAAACATTTGACTGTTGCAATTCTGTGATATTTCAATAATTTTTTGTTGTTGGTATTATCGCAATAAAAAAGTTTTTGGTTTTGTTCTTTTAAGCCATATTCCAGTTATGCAATCAATAACAGCACTTTTCTAGCTACTGTTAACTGACATTTTAAGCGGAAGAATGTTTTTTATACTGTAATTAAAAGCTTGTGCTCTTATACTGGTATGATTTTGCTTGAGATCCTCTAAACGAAAAATTTACTTATGTATATTTCACAAAAGCCCCGAACTGCAAAATAATTGTGATGGATATTATATTTTTAAACATATTGTTAGTAGCTGCTGTCTTTTGGTATTTTTTCATATTTTTTTTATTTTAAATTTACGAGTGCTCAAATGCTGCTTGTACCACTTATTCTAATATCGATTATTTTTTTATCAGCAATTGCCAAAGTTAATCGCAAAGTTACGTACCGATTTCATATAAGTAATAGAGAATGAAAGGTGTTATTGTCAAATTCGTTATACTGTTAGCTGTCAATTTTTAAAAGTAATTGACTTGATTATTAAGTTTCTATTCACAATTTTAATATTAACGATCTTTAATTCTCCTTATCAATAATTCGCTGAAACTAAGTAAAACAATTCTTATTCCATCGCAAGATGAATATAAAATTCTTACCTCAGGGTCTCTAACTTGCAAAACAATAAATTGACGATGGTAGAACGATGGTTGATAGCATTCTAACAGAGAGATGTAGCTTTCATTTAACAATGAAAGAAATATATTTTTTCTAATAACTTGCTTAAAGAGGTTAGAAAATATTATTTAGTGACCAAACCAAACAGTTTTAGTATACATATTTTACTAACATACCTGTTGACACATGATTTCGCTACTATCTTGGTGTTGATTTGGCGGAATATACTTCTCCAACTTTAATATCTTTTTTATTTTCGTGAGTTATAAAAAAAAGTTCAGGGACAGTTAGATCTTGTAAAAAGGGAAATTGTCCTAAGAGACGACAGAATTGCTGTCCGGTTAAAAGCTGTCGTTCCTTTTTAAAACCTGTCATGGTACATTCCGTTGATTGTTTTTTGCTTATGTGAATGTTTTCTTCTTGAGTAACGTGGTGGCGGTGGAACTATGTTCCATCAATGGTTGTAGAACGAAGCATTTCATTTGTAAACATATTTCTGTCCACTTTTCCAACTTATACTAACTAAAGAGCAATTTTTGGTTTTGAATGTGCCAATTCTGGTTCACTCATCACAATTGTTGCCCACAGGGAACTTAATAACTTATAACAACTGTCGACCAATATACTAAGTTCATAACTGACAAAGAAGTAAATTGTTTAAGATAATGTTTTTCTAAATAAATTCACTATTTTACTCAGTAATGTGATGTTGTAAAATTTTTAATTAAAAATCGTTGCCACCTTTCGCAGTTAATATGTGAAATTGTTTTAGAAACTTCCCTAAATCCACATAAAAATGTTAAAACATAAAAACAAATAGAAAATGTAATATGAACGCATTCAAACCAAAAATATAAAAATATTCAATTTTATGAATGTATTATAAAAAAAAGAATAATAAAATGGTTTAAATTAATGAAAATGTAAGAATAATTAAATAAAACAAAAAACAATAAGGAATCACACAATGAGCTATTTGTTACCTTTTGTAAATACTCGTTTTGCAAATAAGGCGTGCTTCAAAATCATAAGGTCACTTACATATTGCTCTATTTGTGCAAAAGTACTAAGAAATTTGCGGAAGTCAGTGATTGGCTTTACATGTAGGTACGTTCAAAAGGAGTAATAGCATGGATTATAAATAAATATGTGTGACAGATTCTGTGATAGATTCTTCCGATTAGCTAATTGTTTGCAAATTTGCACTTTGTGAAGCAGCTGATAAAGAAAACGAGAATGTTTTTTTGCTTATCGCTTATAAATCAGACTATCGAAAATAAATTGAATTCTCGTATCTCATTACTCTTGAAAATAAATATAAAATCTAAGTTATTATAACTGAAAATGAAGATATGAATAGACGCGTAGAAATATTTATCGATTAATACTATTCGACTTCTCCTCGTACACGGAATTTATTTCTTTTCACTTAATTTATATACTTTTTAAATTTTGTGAATTTTCCTGCTTTTTTTAAATTCAGATTGTGTCTACAATAAAAATTAGTAGTGAATAATGCGTTTGTTATTGCAAATATATTAGCAATGGCTGTTTAAAATTACAGAACTAACCGAAAAGACAGAAAATATTAAAATTTGATAAAAAAATATATATTAGGTGTCTGTAGCACTGACGCAATGATCTTTGTAATTTAATTAAATATAAGTGACCTTATAATTTTGTATCACACCTCATATCATCAATCAGATAATGTTATATATAGTGACCGACATTGTATATAATAATAACACGAACATATAATTACGCAGCCGAGTTCTATATTCAAATTATGTCTGTGCATCGAAATACACAAAAACTTATATATACAATATACTCGTATAAATGTTAAATGCTAAAAATTTTAATGAAAAAACTTCTATTCAGGAGCCATTCAGTGTGCATTTTATTGCTTATCAGACTAAAAATTTATCTTTAACAGATCAACATAAATAAAATAACAAATAACAATATGTATAAATATGCATATATGTATATGTTTATACATATATTCATTATATATAGATGTATGCGTATATAAAATTTAATATTAAAAAAAACAGAATAGGAATATGTATTTACATTTCTTCTTGGCATTATTGTACAAAACTCTTTTTTAAATTTATTTCACCAAATGCCTTTTGTTTATAATTGTAATAATTTTTAATATAAGTTGAGTCATTTTTCATAATGGGTCGTGCTGTTTAACCGATACAATAACAATGTTTTAAAGTTATAGAGGGTTCAAATAAAAGCTGAGTAAAAAAGCTAAATGGTTTTTACATCATATGGAACAAAAAAATAGTTTTTCTTTCAAAAATCACTTGTACGTTGATGGCCTAAGGCAAACTTCTTAAGCTGCGTGTCATAACTTATTATATTTTTATGCAGCCGGTGGATCACCTGCACAAAAACTATTTACAAGTATCTGTTGATGTTTATTAAAATTAAAAAAAAATGAACCGCGCAAATAAAGGTAAGTTTTTGTGGCAGAAATTGAGGAAACATTTCGGGGACAGTGGCAATATTTATGTATATAAAAATCAAAATACAACAGAATGCTGCTTTCCTTATTTAAGTTTTCCATAAGACTTTAGTGTGTCTACTTAGTTATTCCCAAAAAAAATATTTAATTCGAAAAAACATCTACATACATTGCGATGAAAATAATTATTCAGTCCGATTTTTTCCAAGCTCCTACTGAACCCTGCAATTATTCCTCGAGGAAATAGTAAAAGGTTTTACAAGTTGGCTCGAGTGATATCGTAAGAAAAAATAAATTTATAGAACGGATAAAAATTAAAATAACTTTCTATTTTTTTGTTTGTCAGTCAGCTTGTAATTTCTACAATATCCATTTCTGACCTCATAAAGTATATATATTCTGATGTCCGTCTGTCCGCCCGTGTTCGGGTTAAAATCAACTAAATGAGCTAAAGAAAATTTAAATACGCCAATCGATCAGAAATAGTTTTAAAATTTTGTCAATGAAAATCAGCAATATCGGTCCATGTCCTTCAAGTCAGCGGGCAAAACGCCACGCTTGCCTCTAATTTTTCTATATCATTTGGTACAAATCTAGTTTAGTGAAGTAACTCCAAATTTATTTTTAAATTCTTTCTCATCCCAATATTTGTTTTTTTGATTAAAGTTACTTCACTAAACTAGATTTACATGAATAATGAAGGCATTCTTAAGTGTTTCTAGTCAATATACATATAAATTTTAACGAATAACGAAAATATGTAAAGAAGATATAAGTTGCTTGATTATCTTAGTGTTAGAAAATGATTAATACCTTTATGTTTATCCTTATATACAGCAAAGTTATATTTGATTATATAATTTTTTTTTAGCTAAGAAAGATATCAGTATAATTGGAATTAATGCTTTTACGACCTTTGTGTTGTTAACAATAAATATTTCTCAAAAAAAAAAGACTATTTTTTTATTAAACATTTTCTAATAAAAGGATATCCTCAGAATTTGATAATATTTGGATAAAGTAGCGTGAAATGTAAACCTAGGCTAAAATATATTTTTTATATAAAATTGTTACAGGGAATATTTTCCAAATAAGAAATAACATTTGAAGATTCTAAGTAATTGCTTTGGTTTTAAATTTGCAATGCGACTTTTGTACGATACACATATACAGTAGACGCTCGTAAATTAGAACTACTTTCCTGGGGTGATTCTAATTTTCGAGAAGTTCTTATTTCCAAAGATTTTTTTTAATATGTAAAAAGCAACATAAAAGTGTATCTTCGTTTAGAAAATATAATTAAAAAAATCTTCTGCGTAGATATTTTAATTTTATTTATATAAAGCGAGCATAAAACATACTATTTCATTGAACTATATTACAGGTAATTTAAGAAAATATACACACATATTTACATGTGTCTAAAGTTGAAAGACCTGTTAGATTATTTAAATTTCTTAATGCTCAGTGATTCAAATTTCAAAATTACTTATCTTTTATCATATAATCTGAAAAAGAGATTGCTCATGTACTTTGTAGAAAACAATTCTACACCAATTTATTAAATTATTTACGCTCTCAGTTGCTAAAGCAGTGCTTTCTTAAGATATCAATTTAAATTCTCTAACGGCTTTTTGCTACTTTATTTAAATTCATTAACGTTGCATTACTTATTGTTTTTAATTTTGTTGCAATTTAAGTTACTGGAATTAGTGTTTGAATGTAACATTCTCAAAAAACAAATCAAAAGAAAGCTTTCTTTCTGTTCTGCCCTTTATTATTAACACACAAAAATAATAATATTTATTTTAACTAAATTAGAATTTAAATATTGGCAATAATTTTTATGGTGACTTAGGTAAAAATTCTAAGATTTACAAACAAGTGAATTTTAAGTTGAGACACGCGGAGTTTATGTTTATAATAGAGTTTTAAATTGTATATGTAACAAGCCTTTTATAAACCCATAACAAAAACATTATTTCATTTCATTTAATTTTAAATGGAGATGGAGAAGCCTCAAGCAAATTGAATTTTTTTGTATATCTTTACTTTTTTTCTCAATTCTCTCGCAATTTGGCTTCTGAATATATTTACCTTTATTTTTCTATTATCTTTATTTAAATACTAATTTGAGGTAAAAACAAAAACTTGCAAAATCTAATTTTATTATGATTAGCACAACAACATGTTCTTCCATTGTACTGTGTTTTATTTTATATATTTAACTACTTTTTAGTTATATAATTTTGATTGCATTATACAATAATTATTATGATTATTAAAATTATTATTTCCTAAAAACAAAATTTTTAAGTTAAACTAATAAAAAAATATATTATTAAGAAATATTTGTATGAAATAATAAACCACACATAACAAAGAAAAAAATTAACAATAATAAAGTTATATATATATATATATATATATATATATATATATATATATATATATATATATATATATATATATATAATATAAATTGAAATCTGAACACCTATTTCCATTAACTTTTTCACGACATGTATGTAAGTATTCAACTTTTTCATTAAACTTAAATAATATCCCAAGCAAAATGATTAAATTCACCGATATTAATTATTGAGAGTGAAAGAACGTCTCGATGGCCATTTCGCTTATGCTTACTTAGCTTTCTGATCGAAATAATAGCACGGTTTTTAAAGTCCAATTAATTTAATATTTGTGTATTCGTAATGTTTTGTTATATTTTATTTGTTGTTATACCCTTCACCAAAGTTAAAAAAGATTACAAAGATTTACATACATGGTGAAGGGTTTCTTTAAAATTTCATAGTTTTTTAGAAATACAGGGCCTGTTCGTAAATGCGTCATTGCACTGCATATGATGCGAAGTACGTTCGTAAATGCAGAAAGTGGCAGCACTGCAAATGTCGTCTGTTCATTCATGCATCACTAAAGTATATTTTGCCCAACTAAAAGCAAAAAACTAATCATAAAAATGGCTGATGCAATAAACGTGTGAGTATAAATTTTGTTATGTTATTATTATTTATTTCGTTGTGTTTAATATTTTTTATTATTATTTTTACTCAAATTTTTATAATATTTGTATCACGTAGTTCACAAGTCGAGTTTATTATTAATTTTTCCACTTTCACAGTATTTCGTCTTTCGTTAATGCAAGCTAAAATGAACAAAACAAAGCATACGCAACAGCTGATTAGCAGTGGCAGTGCAGAATAATCATATTATGCAGTGCAGTGATGCATTTACGAACAGGCCCATAATTATACGCATGTACATTGTACAAACAACTGAATGTATTAAATTCATACTTAAATTGAGAATCACTCATAAATTTGGTCAAAATCAATATTTTTTAAAAAACTTGTTGCGAATTTAAGGAGCTGTAAGTTCGTGAAAATTACATTTCGTTATAAAGATAAAGATGGGCCTTAAGTATAACGCATGATTTTTTTGATGCGTATGTACTGAGAAAATGAAAAATAGCGCAACTGCTTTGCGGCTAAGCTGTGTATTGTGTCAGCAACCGGATAACTGCGACATGGCCCAGACTGGTAGATGTGACACGTGGTTGTTGACAAAGTAAGGATTGGATGTGTGTAAAGTGCAGTGGTGCATCAAGAACGAGCGTAATGGAGGCAGCAAATACGCATAAACATTTTAACAGTTTAATGCTAATTCGTAAATTTATTGCACGTTTATCTCTCTATATGAGATTGCAGTGGGCATTACACTCAAGGGGACTAAAAGTGGTCACTTTTTCGAAATTAAGTAGTTTAGCTGTGTAATATGCGGTGTGGGACAGGATGTTTGGGAAAAGAGGATATTTTGTTTTTTTTGTCTTGTTATTACTGAGCGACTAAGACACGCAAATCTGTTTGGCGGCGAGCGCCTAATATCTCTATGTTTATCCGGCGGAGATACGCCAATTGGTCAGCGTCTAGCGCTTATTTACCTTTATATTTATACGGCCAAGGTCTGCCAATTGTGTTTGAGCTTTCAGAAAATAAACGCAATGATTGCGAGCAAGGTTTTCCAAAAACTAAAGTTCTTGTCAAACTTCTTTCTTAACTTATACAAAAAAATGTTCAGCTTAAAATTAAAAATTAAAAGTAAATATTGCTAATTAAGCATTTCTTTTCATGGTCAATAATTGCATTCAACTGCTGTGTAATTTAACACTTTTGTTGACAAAGTATGCAATGATCGATAGAAAAAGAATGTACCTATGTATTATTGCAATGCATGCATAAATTAAATTAAAAAGAACATTTAAAAGTATGATGTGTGTATTTTTCCAATGCATGCTTAAATTAAATAATAAAAAAAGAATATTTAAAATTATGATGTTTGCTACATTCTAAACTTATATTATATTTAAATATGTAATGTATATGCTACTTTTATAGTGTATTAAAATATGTAATATACATGCTACATGTATATATGCTACACCCTCACCCTTTAGAGAAAAAAAATTATAATTTAATTTTTTTTGTTTTTAACTTACTACCGGCTTGTAAAATTTCTTATTTTATTTAAAGACTATCTTATTAACTTTAGGTTGTTATTATGTACATGTTTTCTTCTGTTTTTATATTCTATTATTGAATTAACACCTTGGCATTCTAGTATCTTAAAAGGACCATTGTAGGGGCTATTTAGTTTAGTTCCTGTATGGTTTCTTAAATAAACTAAGTCTCTGTAGCGTGTTTATTTTAGTTCAAACTTTATTCAGCTTATACAATTTATAAAATTACATTTAATTAATAAAAACAACAAGTAAAAAATGAGATCACAAAAAGCGTGTGTTTGTTCTCGAGAATTCTAAGTAAGTGATCGAAAACGTTAATTTTATATAAACGTTGCAAATACATAGAAAAGTTAAAGATGAAATCTTTGAATGTATTAGTAAATACTGGCTGTATACTTTATGCAAAGATAAATTATAAGTGTTGGTAAACGTGAATAAAAATATTAGGGGAGCCGGTACACCACAATATACCCCACCAAGATATCAAACTAACGATATCTAAGTGGAAATCGTACGCGACGTCCCGACGAAGTTACTCGTTCTTGTTGTCGTCGAGAGTCCTCTTCGACTTTATCGTTTTCAGGAACTGAAGGGTTGTCGCCATCCTTGATATGTGGCGGATTGTTATCGGATTGATGTTGTAGCTCATCGCTGGCATTGTGTTGTTGACTATTATCGGGTTGACGTTGAAACTCGCTTGTATTGTGTTCTAGTGTTGCTGCTGAAACTGGTACATCATTGTAAACATATGCGGGCTTAAGACGATCAATTGGTATTTTTGACTCGCGTTGGCTCATTTTGACAATCAAATAAATTTCCTTCTTAGACAATACTTGGTAAGGCCCCTCGTAACTCGGTTCTAGGGGAGAGCGTACGCGATCAGTTCTTACAAATACAAATTTACAATCCTTTAATGCCGGATGTATAAAGTGTTGTTGAATACCATGTCGCCAGGGTTTTGTTAAAAGCAAATCTTGCATTGCTTTACGAAGTGATTCAGCAAATTCTGTCTCGCTGCTTGTAAACCATTTCTGCTGGACTTAACCCAGTATCACTTTTGACAGTTGTGCGCATGCCGAGTAATATTAATGGAAGTGCTGAACTCCAGTTTTTTGGGTCTGAACATTTTATGGAAGCCTTTAACGTTCGGTGCCATCGTTCTATGATTCCATTGGACTGCGGACGGTACGGTGTGGTACGAAAATGCATAACTCCGAGTATTTCCATTAACTCTTTAAAAATAGCCGACTCGAACTGGCGACCTAGATCAGTAGTTATTCCTAAAGGTATTCCATAAATGGATATCCAACTAGTGACTAGTACATTGGCTACATTCTGTGCTGTTATATCAACCATCGGAATTGTGACAAGCCATCTTGAAAATCGGTCGATACATGTCAAACAGTATCGGAAACTATTTCATGTGGGAAGAGGGCCAACGATGTCAATGTTGATGTGCTCGAAACGCAGGTCTACAGTTGCATAAACGCTTAATGGTGATTTCATATGGTGATGAACTTTCGATTTTTGACATGGAATACAGGAGCGAACGTAGTTAACGACATCTTTTGACATAGAGGGCCAGACGTAGTGGTCCGCTACTAACTTCTTTGTTGCCCTGATGCCTGGATGTGATAACGAGTGCAGCTTACGAATGATGGTTTGGCGACAAGTTAACCGTACATAGGGCCTTATTTTATTTCGCGAGACGTTGCAGTACAACTCAGCTGATGATTCTGGAATGGATAATTTTGTCAGCGTTATTGACGTATTATTATCTCTTCTTAAAATATTTTTCAACTCTTGTGGGACTTTTGTTGTATTGCCATCTCATCGAGATCTATAACGTTGTCTTGAATCACGTTGATTCGTGACAATAAGTCTGCTATGTGGTTATTTGCGCCTGGTAAATGTTGGATATCGGTTGTATATTGGCCTATGAAATCCAATTGACGGGCTCTTTTAGGCGATGCTTTATCGCTTTTTTGTTTAAAAGCGAACACGATTGGTTTATGGTTAGTGAAGACGACGAAGTCCCTACCATCAAATACATATTTGAAATGTTGAATTGCCCGGTATATAGCAGTCAATTCCCGATCGTAGGCACTGTAGTTTTTCTGAGAGAGTGAAAGTTTCTTTGAGTAGAAACCAAGAGGTTAAATTTGGCCATCTACGATCTGATGTAACACCGCATCTACCGCATCGTCAGAAGCATCAGTTGTGAGTATTAGCTTTGCGTTTGGAGCCATGTAGTTTAAAAGTATAGCGTTTGCCAAACCGTTTTTGCAAGCTTCGAAAGCGTTTTCGGAATCAGGAGTCCACTTAATAACACTGCTGTCATTCTTTTTGTTGCCTAGGATTAACTGTTGTAAAATTTGTTGGTTTTTAGTAGCCTTAGGAATAAACGGGCGATAAAAATTTATCATTCCTAAAAACTTTTAAGATCTTTTGCCAATTTGGGCTTTTGGACATTTCTAATCGCGTTGACCTTTTCCTCAGGTGGCCTTATACCCTGTGAATTTATCTTGTGACCTAAAAAGGTCAGTTCGGATTCTCCAAAACGGCATTAATCTTAATAGCGGCAAGGTTTGCTTGACGAAGACGTTCCAGTACGACCATAAGGTGTTCCTTATGCTGTTACTCAGTTTTCGACGCGATTGATATATCGTCTATATACGCAAATAAGAAGTTGAGACCCTCAATACTTCGTTTATGTGACGTTGAAATGTTTGGGCAGCATTTCTCAAACCAAACGTCATATACTGGAATTTGTATAACCCAAAGGGGGTTATAATGGCGGTTTTGGGTATATCGCACGGTTCAACCGGGATTTGGTGGTAAGCCCTTTGTAGATCGATTGTCGAAAAAATGTTTTTTTGGTATAAAATACTGGCAACGTCGTGAAAATATGGAATGGGGTATCTGTCGGGCACCGTGATGTCGCTTAAGGCGTGATAGTCCCCACAGGGTCGCCACTCACCATTAGTTTTTTTTACTAAATGTAGGGGACTTGCCCAGTTGCTTTTAGACGGTCTGCAGATACCCTTTTCCATCAAATATTCGAATTCCTTCTTGGCCGCTTCTAATTTGTCTCCTGCTAACCTACGAGCTGGTGCATTAGTTGGAGGACCTTTTGTTGTAATGTGATGCGTGACGTTGGCATTGGTTGGTGGTTTGTTTTCGTTGATCGTAGCGAGATCTTTAAAATCTTGTATCAAATATGCATACGGTCCTTGCGTACTGTACACATGCACTTGATCATCACCTTGAGTTGTAATGACACTTACCTCTAATAATGTTTTTCGATCAATAAGTTTTCCGCCTTTTACGTCCACAACGAGTCAATATGTTTTAAGAAATTGTATCCTATAATTGAGCTGCTGACATTTGCAACAATAAATGTCCAAATAAAATCACGCCTGAGGCCTTATGAAACTTTCGTTCGTTTTTCACCATACGTTTTTATGGGGGTACTGTTGGCTGCAAATAATTCTGTTGTTTTTGTTGTTTGTAACTTGAACGGGACACTGGCAGTATCTATCAAAAAATTTTGTTTCGAGTTGGTATCGTTAATAATAAAGCGGGCAATACGACAGCTGTCTTTTCGTCCTCCCGCACCTAGTTTTTTATAAGTGCATGGTTCTCGGCATTTACGTGCACTTTCACCGTATTTTTCGTGATACCAACAGAGCTGCCCCACGGACTGATTTGAGGCCTCTTGCTGTTGAGTGTTTTTTTGTCGTTTAGCTGAAACGGATCGAGAACGACGTCTGCAGTTGGCGCTACTTACGCAGAGACTATTGATTTGCTTCACGAGACGTTGTAGTCGTTTGTCTATTTCGGTAACGCTAGCTGGGAGTGCTTGACAGAACTGCCAGATGTTGGAATTCACCAACTTCCATTATTTTGTCGGCCAACTTTGCTAAGTCATTCAAATCAGCATCGGAAGCTTGTAATATGGCTCTCACCTGTGCAGGCAAGAGCTGCAACCATAAGGTCTTTAAAAAGTCTCGTGTTACCTTATCTTTGGCCAGCGCACTTAATTCGTTGAGCAACTATGTTGGTCGTTTATCTCCCAAATCTATCTCCGAAGGTAATTTTTGGGTTTTCTTTTGTTCACTTTCGCAGTAGCGTTCTAAAATGCATTTTTTTAAATTCCCATACATATCATCGGGTGGAGGATTTAAAATTGCATCCAAAATCTGAACGAGCACATTTGACTCTATAGCAGCTACCACGATGTTATACTTGGATGCATCACTTGTGATTCCGGCGACGGAAAATTGTGCTTCCACTTGGGCCAGCCAAATCTCGGCGTGATCTGGCCAGAACGATGGAACCTTGACGGACACTCTATTTATAATTTGATTAGCATCGTCGGGTGTGGAAGTACCCGTGTTGGAGGGAGTACCAATGGTGTTGCAGCCGCTTGGTGTCGTTTCCTTATTGTCGCTTTCACCTGCCATCGCCAAATCGAATTGTAATTCCAAAAGTTTATAAGCCTGAACGTCGGGGTCACCAATTTGTAGCGTGTTTATTTTAATTCAAACCTTATTCAGCTTATAAAATTTATAAAATTACATTTAATTAATAAAAATAACAAGTAAAAAATGAGATCACAAAAAGCGTGTGTTTGATCTCGAGAATGCTAAGTAGGTGATCGAAAACGTTAATTTTATATAAACGTTACAAATACATAGAAAAGTTAAAGATGAAATCTTTGAATGTATTAGTAAATACTAGCTGTATACTTTATGCAAAGATAAATTATAAGTGTTGGTAAACGTAAATAAAAATATTAGGGGAGCCGGTACACCACATCTTTTACGTTAAAATCTGATATCTTAGATGATTTATCGTAATATTCTTTATTTCTTATTTTTGACTCAACTAAAAGTTTTTTGGCATTTTCATGCGCGTTTTTTAATCTTATTTGCAGCTCATTTTTGAAATCATAAAAATTATAAATTAGTTTATAAACATATATATCATTCGGTAAATTCGGTAGTTTACCAAATATTAATTCAAATGGCGTATATTTTGTGCTTGTGTGTGGGGTTGTGTTGTATGAGAATGTGTAATATGGTAAGCTTTTATGCCATTCTGTATCTTCAGTGCAGCACAACAGGTATTTCTTTAAGACTCTGTGATTTCTTTCTATTCCACCTAAAGATTCGTGATGGTACGGGGTTGATGTAATTTGTTCGATGTTTAATAGCGTACAGATTTCTGAAATCGTATGATTAACAAACTTTGCACCCATATCTCTTTTCATTGTTTTAAAGTGGCCATATTTTAGAACGAATTTTTCTACTATGGTCCTTGCAACCTCTGATGATTCTTTAGAAGTCATCAAATCACATTGCAGGGTTAAGATATATCTGAAATCATTTGATGGGCGTAGTGGGCCTACTATGTCTATTGACACAATTTGAAATGGACGTGAAGGCGTATCAGTGGTAACCATTTTTTCTTTATTATGCATTAATATTTTTATTTTGCATATTTCGCATTTTTTTATAAACTTTTTAACCATTTTGTTCATGCCTTTCCAGACATAACGTTGTTTTAATTTGGCTGTCGTTTTATTTACTCCGGTGTGACCTCCGAGTAAAGACAGATGATTTTCTTTGATAAGACGTAACTGATCAGGTTTGTCTGTTATTCATTGAGAGGGATCAAATAATATAATTTGAATAGGAGTACTCATTCCTTTATTTACTTAGTTTTGCATTATTTTATCATATAACCTTTTTACGTCAAGTAGTTTCATTTTTTTAAATAATAAGTCTTTCTTTGAAAGAGATATCTTATTTATGCCATACTTTGTAGTAATGATATCAGTTTTTCCCAAACTTGGCCTGTACAGTGTGGTTTATCGCTTGATTCAACTAGAACATTGTTTTTAACTATGACAAAAGTTTGCATATTGTTATGCTTTTTGTGTTTGTTTTCCCCTTGCCTTTGTACAAATTTAAGTACTGGCAAATTTCTGACGTCCGATATAGATATGCATTCACACATGTATGGTGGCTAGTCGCATTTGCGGGGGTAGGTGGTCTATTTGGACGGGTCACATTTTTACTTGCACTTCTGGTTATCGCTGCAATATTTGGTATAAGGCTTTTCAATTCACCAGAATTTTTCGATATTCTAGATAGCGCGTCAGCATTGGTGTTTAATTTTCCTTGTTTATATATTATCTCAAAGTTATACTCTGCTAAGTCCATGCGGACTCTAGTTAATTTTGAAGAAGGGTTTTTATGTTTAAATAGTGAAACTAGTGGTCTATGGTCTGTAATAATTTTAAATTTTTTCCCGTAAAGATAGGGTCTGAAATGTTGTGTTGCCCAGTGAATTGCTAAGGGTTCTTTCTCGATTATTGGCTTATTCAATTCATGTTAAGATAAAGATCTACTTGCGTATGCAATTGGAATATCGGAACCTATCTTGCCTTGAGAAAGTACTGAGCCAATAGCATGATTTGAAGCGTCTGTTGTTAAAATGAATTCTTTTTGCATATTTGGGTATTGCAGTATTGGAAGATTTGTTAAAGATTGTTTTAAGTGTTTAAATGAGCATTCGCATTCATTGGTCCACTTGAATTCTACTATTTGAGCAAAGTTTTGTTTAAATTTCCTATAGTAATTGCAAAATGCATCGAATCGTCTAACTTCGTCTGCGTTTTGGGGTTTTGGAAAGTTTTCTACTAATTTACACTTGTCTGGATCGGTACTAACTGTGAAAAATTGATATAATGAATTTAATCGTGGCCGAAGCTCGCTCAAAAACGAATTCCGTGAAGGTCGTCCAAAAACGGCTGTTGCGCCAGAGAACATTGATGACGTGCGTGAACTCATAATGCAAGATCGACATGCGACATACCGAGAGATAGAGACATCCTTGGACATTTCTTCCACCAGCATACATTCGATACTGCATGAACACCTGGCCGTAAAAAAGGTTTGTTCTCGTTGGATCCCGCACAATTTGAAAGTCGCTCAAAAAAGGCTCGTGTCGATTGGTGCAAAGAAATGTTGCAAAAATACGATTGCGGTGCTTCAAAAGACAACTGGTTTGAGCGCATGCAAAAGTATATAAATCATATTCTTTGAAAAACAATAAAACCATTTTTGATTATAAATATTCGCATTTTCACTATTAGGCGAGAAATATATAGAGCAGCCCTCGTATATTTATGTGTAAATGTGAATGAGAAATTTGTATAGTCTATTCGTGCTCTATATTTTGCACAAAAATCTCTTCCTAAAATACCACTGCATGTGATAGGAAAGGAATTTTCTAATCCTAAAATACATGTTCCTAACGTTAAAATATTTTCTTTTGATATACCCGTTATCGCTCATGAGTAGCGACTGTTAATATTAATATTTTTTAAATTTTCTTTTTTTATAATAGAAATATTAGCTCCTGTGTCAATTAAAAATGAAAAAGTGTTATTTTTACATTCTATATATGCGTATTTACTATAGTCTAAATTAACATTAAATTTAAGAATTTCTTTATTTATATTCCCCGAATAGCCTAATTTTCGGCTCCGGGGGCTATCAAGTTTCCCTGTTGTTCTGTGCCATTCATGATAAATGCATAATGCCTATTATTGTTTTGATTGCGAGGGTTGTTGCTAGTAAAGCGCTGGTCATTGTAAAAGTTTCGCGAATTTTGATGCTGATATCTGTTGTTGCTGTTGGCTTCATGAGTATTTCTTCTTTGTTGGTTATAGTTTTTATTATTGTTGTTGTTGTAGTAATTTGGTTTATTTCCTTATTGTCCATTATTGTAACGATTTTTTCGCTGCATGCTGTTATTATTGTAGCGGCTTTGATTCGTATTGATTCTTTGTTGATTATTTCTGTTCTTTTTGTACAGCATGACACGAGCTTCTTCTGTGTAATCGGATTCTTCTGCTATTTGAAGTGCTTCTTTGAATGTGTTTGCTCTGCTTGCTGCTATAGTTTAAGTTATGTTGGCTCTTGTTATACCTCGCTTAAAAAACGTTATGCGCTATGCCATCGTTTGACTTAATGATAGCAGATTGTTCTGCTGTTGTTTTCAGAGTTGAAGTTTAAGATACGGATTTATTTCCTTGAGTAGTATTTAAAAATTCATCTAATATGGCATTTGCTGTTTTTCGAGGCTTAAATATTTCTTTGAGGTTGGATATTAAGCCATTGACATCAGTAGTTCGTAATAGATCTAGTTTTGTTTTTATCTTATCCGGAATTCTAGTGTTGTATTCTAGTGCAAAGAAAGTTGGTTTTCTGTCTACAGGAATTTCATCATTAAAAAGTTCCACTAGGTTTATAAATTTTTGGGAGTCTTCTTTCTTCCCGGAAAATTCCGCTATGGCTTTTGTAAGAGAAAGGACACTGAAGTCTTGATTTGCCATCTTCTTTATTTTGATTTTATTATAAAGATGCAGGAATGAAGAAAGACATTTGGATACTATTTTTAATGATACAAGTTTTTGCTTTTTCATTGAGGGTTGTTATTATATCAGCGTATAATGATCTTGTCTTCTTTAATATTTCAAATTGTAGTGGATCATCTGCATCTTTAATGATATCTAACACGTTGTTGTATAGTGCTGTGCTGTCTAATCTTTTCTTTAATAATGTTGCTCTTGTGTAGCGTCTGTTAGGAGTCTTTTTAAGGTTAGTGAAATTATGCTTCAAACGCTTAGTTATATCTTTTACTAAGTCTTCCATGTAATTTATGTTGTTATAACTTCAGTAAGACAAGCAATTGATTTAGCTGCTTTTAATGCTTCTTAACGTTTACTTTTCTTATTTAGCCTGTATATTTTCAGTGCTAAGCTGGTAACTGTTACTGCCAAAATTAGCCACAAAATTAAATTGGTTATTTATAATATTTACGGTCGCATCACCCGATTGGGCTGATGGTTTTGAGATGGTTTTTCCCATTAAAAAAAATCCGTGTTTTTTTTTCTTCTTTCTTTAATTTTGAGACTTTCATTGTGTCTTTCTTCTTGATTAATTAATTAATAAGGCCTTCATTTTATATAAATGATGCAATTCCAGTCGTTGCTTAAATTTTTTTCCACCTCGTGTATTGGTCTCGACTTATGCCTACGAATCTTTTCTTCTATTGTAATTGGTTTTAGGCCGATACGCACGTCAATGGAAGCAATGTTTGCAGTTGAAGACTCAGGATTAGTTCTGAGGGAACGTAGGTTACATCAGGCTGGGGTCATTCTGAAAAGTATGGTTCTTCCTTATTGTTGCTTAGGTATTTCTCCCAGAAGTTAACTATTCTATTGACGTCTGCCGCAGTAGGCGCATTTGTATTCATCTATGGCACAGATCAACACGAAAAAATAAGAATTTTTGTGATATTTTTACTTTATAAAAAAATTTACCATTTTTTTTTTTTGTAAAATTTAATTATAGAAAATTGAAGATCAGTAAATCCTTTTTACTTTATAAAAAATTTAACATTGTTTTTTTTTTTTTTGTAAAATTTAATTATAAGAAATGAGGATCAGTAGATCCCAAGTTTGGTGGGCAGGATCGCCATGTAATATGCGGTGTGGGACAGGATGTTTGGGAAAAGAGGATATTTTGTTTTTTTGCCTTGTTATTACTGAGCGACTAAGACACGCAAATCTGTTTGGCGGCGAGCGCCTAATATTTCTATATTTATCCGGCGGAGATACGCCAATTGGTCAGCGTCTAGCGCTTATTTACCTTTATATTTATACGCCCAAGGTCTGCCAATTGTGTTTCAGAAAATAAACGCAATGATTGCGAGCAAGGTTTTCCAAAAACTAAAGTTCTTGTCAAACTTCTTTCTTTATTTATACAAAAAAATGTTCAGCTTAAAATTAAAAATTAAAAGTAAATATTGATAATTAATCATTTTTTTTCATGGTCAATAATTGCATTCAACTGCTGTGTAATTTAACACTTTTGTTGACAAAGAATGCAATGATTGATACGAAAAGAACGTACCTGTGTATTATTGCAATGCATGCATAAATTAAATTAAAAAGAACATTTTAAAGTATGATGTGTGTATTTTTGCAATGCATGCTTAAATTAAATAATAGAAAAAAAGAATATTTAAAATTATTATGATTGCTAAATTCTAAACGTATAGTATATTTAAATATGTAATGTATATGCTACTTTTATAGTGTATTAAAATATGTAATATACATATATATATATATATATATATATATATATGCTACAGCTGAAGCTACCAGCGAAGTTATACCTGTATTAGAGCAACATTCAGGCGTATGTGAAAAAAAATCCAAAGTAAAACCTCTCGTGTAAATGAACATGAAGATCGTACTCCAACTGATAAGAATACATACGGAAACGCGCATTTAAATCAATATATTTTCTCTCGAGAAAGTGGATCATATATCACAATCTTAAATTTAAAAAATTGGATTATAATGACAAATAGAATACTGTTGTCACACCTTTCGGTTAAAAACGTCAAAAATGTCATCACTGGCTGTTTATTTGGTATGTTTGGAAAGTGGAATGTTATTTGTGAAAGCAAACTCTGCCGCTCATGTCTTAAGTTACATGTTGGTAAATTTTTTAGGGATCGTAGGGTAAGCGGCATTCGTGATTGTACAACAAAACAACACTCACTCACTCACAAGCTTGAAAGCGCAAAATAAATTTTCACTTACTACCTTCTGTCGTTGTAGAAAAAGTACAAAGGTTTCTGAATATGCTCTTATGGACAAAGCATCTGAGAGTTTGCGTTCTGAAATGTTGCAGAACAGGTATATTTAAAAATATCTCCAGCTGGTAATAATGAATGGCAATAATTATTAAAAGGTGATTTGTCTTAGCAAGTTTTGATATTTTCTGAATTAGCAGAAAGATTCAAACGCTGCCGATTATAAAAGAATAACGACTTGAAAGTTGAAAGCGATATGCGCAAAAGTTAAGAGAGTCGAAATCCAACACTGAGTTTTCTAGAAAATAATACTTGCCAAATTTTGTGGCAAGCAACCCAAATTTGCCTGAGATAAATCTAAGATTCTGGGATGCTTCTACTTAGTACCAAAATATCTCATTGAACAGCTGTCTTGACGATGGTTCTGATCTAATTATTACTTTTATAAATGTCCCTCGTAATTTCGCAATCAGTAGATTCAAATAAATGCAAATTTTTCACCAGCTAGCAAATAGTTTATAATAAGGTCATGTTGGTATGCTGAGTTACAAAATAAAATGCCATTAAAAATAAGCTAAAATAAAAGAACAGTACATCACAAATAAGGTAAAAGACTTTAGATTAAGAAAAAGTACAGATTTAATAACAAAACAAGAATATAATTTAAAGAATAAAATAATTATTTCATAAAAAGAAATAAAAGAAACGTGTTATTATTTTCGGACGTGCAAATTCAATCAAACTCTGTATTTGCGTACCTTTGGTTTAAGAATTAATAGATTTGTTCTGAAAGGTGGCGTCTTTTCTGTTTAATATGTTTACTATGAATTACTCTTTCGGTTTTACAATTTAGTAAACAAGGCTATGATATAATTACAGTTCCTAGAAAGGCCTTAAAATTTGACACAGGCTAGGCCGCTCAGTGCTTTGTTCTCATTTACTTTTTGAAAACGTTGGAACAAGGACACGCCTACCGTCCCTGTTACAAGAAGCGAATGTTCTCATATATGCTATGTTTTTCAACGAAAACATTTGAGAACATAGGGTTGTTAAAACCACCATAATCGCTCTTGAAAAAAGGACTTTTGATCCTGTCAAATATCCTTTACAGAAAAAATGCAATAAATTCTACAAAAGGTATCCTAAATTGATAAAACAGTGTTTTATGTGAATTTGGCTCACGATCAAGTATAATTATGATAAGAAAATTTTTACGAACTATTTCTCAAAATAACTCAAATAATCATAATTTGGTATCAATAAGTGAGGTCGATTACCCAGCTAAATTGGTGCAATCGACATACTTATGCATAATTAACATTTTTGTGTTTGCAAAAGTCACTCTTTTTTGTTTGTCATTTATGCAAAATGTAATTTTACACTTTTTAGGTTTGAGTAAAATACTTAATAAAATTTAGCAACCTTTTAATTTCAGGTAAATTAATTTAAGGTAAATTAGTCAAAATAGTTCTAGTTTTAATTTTAGAACAATAATAAATATAATAATGAGACAGAAGCAAATTAACTTATTTTTTTTTATTACATAATTCCAAAAAGATTTTTAAGTCACGCAAAATTAAAAAAAAATTAACTGAAATTTTGATTCTCAAGTTCTCCCACCATCAATAAAGACACTTTCGATCTGTAATCGATCTAAAAATCTATATTATTTTTCATCTTAATAATCCTTCTTAAAGATGAAGGTGGATCTGAGGGTAGTAGCAAGTAAATAATAATACCCTTATGCGTGTCTATTCCAGACGTTTTTCTGGCACGGGACATCCAAACTTTTCTTGCATTGTTGTGATTTGTTCTTGCGCTTCTTTCAACAAGTATCCTAAAATGGCTTTTCATCTTATTACTGCATTTAAAAATATTTTATAATATCACATCCGTAGCTTAAAACTTTATGTACAGTACTTGGCAGTTAAAACCATTCATAATGAGTTAGATACATTTCTCTTGATACTTTTTAAAGGTTTTTGAAAGTAAAATACCAAGATAGTCAATAAACTCGTTCTGAATACTAGTTAATTCTGCCGGCTACAGCACTATTTGAGTCAATACTGTTGCCATATCCAGACTTAACATCCCAGTGGAATTTTTATTTCATACATTTTCCTTCTGACACCACTGACAATGTATGTACAACTCATCCGAAGTATATATTTAATCGCTACTTACATACATTTACACAACGATATCCTAAACCGTCAGATTAATCCGGTTATTTTGATGATTTAAAGGGTTTTAAGACGTATATAAGAGAAGACTCTAACTTCGCAATACACCTTAACACACATGAACACGAGCCAAGGGAAATAGATGAATGTATGACGTTAATACATCCTAGTAAAAAAGGACGAAGATTCTTGAAAACATGGAAATATATAAAACACGAACATTTAACGTAGATATTATTAACGAACAGGTAAATACAACCTCCGACACAATTTTTACACCACAAATACTATTAAAACAAACTTACAAATGCAAAACACCCACAGATGGTCACACTTACCTACCCAATAATAAAAGACTGAAATATTGAAATATATGAATAATACCATTTTAATAGACACCATCCTAACCGACAAAACTACCTGAACCCACCACTGTCTATGCAACAAAGACCTTACACTATCTAACCAGTACTTATCAAAACGCGGCTTGAAAATGGTGTCTTTACATCGAAAGCGCTCGCTAATCATACCAAATAAACAGCCAGTGACGACGGTCTTCACCGAAAGGTATGACAACAGTATTAAAGAAGAGTTATTATTCTTAATTCAACCCTTGTGAAGATAAGATCGATTTTAATTACTTGCCAGAAACCTAAAGGAAAATTTTAAATAATACTAACAAACCGCTATCTATCATTATTTTAATAAGCAAAACGTATCAGTCGTATTAAACAACCACCAAGTGCAAGTCATAAAGTGAAAAAACAAAGAGAAAAACAAAATATATTCTATTTTACGTATGTACATTGTACCAGAGCAATTAAACGCAGTAAAAATTGTAAAATTATTTGTTAATAAATTAAAAAAATGAACCTAAAAAGAACAAAATTAACAAATAAATTTAAATAAAAACGTATGTAAAAAAAGTGTATTAAAAAACTACAAAAAGTAGAAAACAACAAAATTAAAATATTTTTGAAAAGAAACGGTAAAATAAAATCGCCATATTATATAAAAAATAGTATACATAAAAAATAAGTTTTTGTACATAGGTATATAAATACAGTTAATTTTTGTAAAAGAAAACAAATAAAAATACCGTTTAGAAAAATTTATATACATAGTTCACGAAAAAAATACTTGCATACATAGTCTAAACTGCATTAATATGTAGTTATTTGTTAAAGTACTTATGTACATAAATAAGTTTAACGGTTCAACAAAGTGAGCAGAAAGATAAATAAAAAAAAAAACAAGAAAAAAAGAATAATACAAACAAAATTATTCCAAAATTTCTAAGAGATACACATATATCATAGCAAATTTTTTGGATACTAAAAACTACAACAAAAACAAATAAATAATTTTTTAACACTATAGTGATTATAAAAGTAATTTAAATTATAAATTTGTAACAACTAAAAATAATTTTGTAAGCTTTTTCAATTGTGCAGTAAAAAACAAAATGTTAATAAACAAAACATATTAAAAATGTTATACATATAAATGTGTGCATTCTGTTAAAACAAATGAAAAAGCAATAATCTGTTCACCCTTCTTTAAACCAATAATAAAATGAAGTTTTTTCATTTTGATATTTTTGAAGTGCAATTGTTTACAATTTGTGGGAAAAAAAATTTTATAATTTAATATTACAAATATAATATAAATACAATTCTCAGAATACGTAAGTTAAATTTTAATGGAATTAAAGAGTTCTACAAAATTAAACTATTTCAGGGACTTTAGTTCAAATTTCGAAAACTCGTCAACCAAAAATATATAAAAAAGGGTAGACCCTTTCTCTATTCCGGATGAACAATTCAAATTAAAGTACCAATTTAAAAAATCCACGTTAAGAAAAATAGTCGATTTGGTAAAAGATGAAGTAGCATTGGATAGCAGAGGGTGTGGTACATCTACCGAGTTACAGGTATTGGTTGCCTTGCGCTGTTGGGGTCGTGGAGAGGTAAGCAATACTGTCATGACAATAATGTTCAGTTGGGTGTATGCTATAACTGATGTGGATCAAGGCCTCTAGATAGTATGTCTGCTGGATTATTTTTAGAACTCACATGCCGCCATTGCTCGGGTACCGTGCTGTCTTGAATTGAAGCGATTCGGTTTGCAACAAATTTATGAAATGAGGAAGATCTTAAATTTATCCACGCTAAGACTATTTTTGAATCGGTCCAGTAGAATGTGGGCGTCGCATTCATGTCCAGATCCAGCTTGACCCTTGCGACTAAGTTTGCGCCCAATTCTAACCTCGGGAGCGTTTGCTGTTTGAGAAGGGCTATACGTGATTTCGCACATAGCAAGTATACGATGACCGTTGTATTTGGTAGAAGTGTTCTGACATATACTGCAGCTACATATGCCTTTTCGGACGCATTTGTAAACACGTGAAGTTGTGTCTTGCCAGGAACAACTTCTTTATAGACATGACGGCACCGCCTCGTCCGATGAAAGATTCAAAGTCCATAATTCCTGGACAAACATTTTTGCTCTGACGACTACTTGGGACAGTAGCCCGAGTGGGTCAAAAATGCGCGCTAAGTCTGACGTAACTGTTCTTTTAGTCACCGCCTTGATTGGTTGTATGTTTACCTTGATTTTAAGTACGTCACCTTTCGGTAGCCACACTAATCCTAACGTTTTTGTATAATCCGCTTCGTCTGTTGAGAAGTCAAGATTGACTTCTTAATCATTACTGGGGATGTTTCGAAGCTGTTGGGTATGATTGGCGCACCATTTTCTTAAATGGAATCCATACTTAGCCACGACATATTGTAGTTGGCGTTGAGTTTCTAAGGTTGTGTTTAAACTATCGGTTTCACCTTATCCATCATCGACGTAAAAATTCTGTTCGATAAGCTTGGAGGCGAGCGGAAATTCGATTTTATTGTCATGGCTTATTTCCTTCAAGCACTTGATTGCCAGATATGGAGCTGGCCTAGTGCCATATGTGACTGTATTTAATTGAAAATAACTGGTGGGTTCAGAAGTATTATTTCGCCACAGAATTATCTGGTACTGACGATCTTTGGGGTGGATCAATATTTGTCGGTACATTTTTTCTATGTCAGCAGTGAACACGAAACGCGGCAGCCGAAATCGTACAAGAACCGTAAACAGATCATTTTGTAGTGGTGGCCCGGTATGCAAAATATTATTTAATGATTTCCCTGACGCTGGTTTTGCAGAAGCATCAAAGACCACCCTAAGTTTAGTATTGCTGCTTTCAGGTCGTAAAATTCAGTGATGAGGGATAAAGTATTTATGCCACTTTAATTCGTCTATTTGGATTTTAGACATGTGCCCCATCGTTTCATACTCTGTCATAAATCGCACATATTGCTCCTTCAGTAAAACGTCTTTTGACAATCGACGTTCTAGTAAGAGGAATCTGTTGAAGGCAATACAATGCGAAGCTCCCAATAACGATGTTTCAGCAGAGAATGGAAGTCGTACTACGAATCGTCCTTCTTTGTGACGAGTAGTATGTTGATTAAAATGTGTCTCACACTGTGCGTCACAAGTGGATAATTGTTGCTGTCTGCTTTCGATCTCCTTGAGTTTTCAAAATTTTTCAATAGCCATATTCATTTTATCCTCTTCAGTTAGAATACCGCGTTTTGCTGATGATGAGTGTTCACCAGATACCTTCCCTGATACTACCCAGCCAAACGTTGTGTTTTGTAATATTGGGAGATCGTTAGCCAGTTTGATTTGTCTTGTAGCAAGCAACTGGTGGTAATATTCCGCCCCTTGTCTGGACGGTAAAAGGTTGGGTCAGCCAATACTATATTGTTGGGAATCGACCACTTATCTATTGTGAGAAGTTCAGCGGGTTGTGGAGAAATTATTTGTGGTAATACAAATGCCTCTAACCGGATTGAGTAATTGTTGAATCGGGAGTGAATCGTAATGTTGACTCGGTTTTATACCTTGATGCGGTTTTTTTCCAATGCCGTTGATTGAAATTGAGGTAGCCCTTGCTGAAAGTTCTATCCGTCTGACTAATCTCTCCGTAATGAGATTGACTTGTGAACCCGAGTCGAGAATTGCCTTGCATTCAGTTTCTACACCGTTCGCCTTGACCTTTACCAATGCTGTTCCTAGTAGAACATAGGGTATTGTTTTTACGGAGCTTACAGCCATGCTTTCAGCTTCTTCTGTTTGTGTATTGACTAGAGAAGCTGCATTTTCTGTTGGGGGTTTTTAAGTGTAACTCATTCTTTGGTTGACTCATTTTCCTTTTTAGGTTTGCTACGTTTATTTGAAATTAAATTTACTTGTAGTAGTGGTTCCAAATGAACATTTTATTATTTAATATTTTTATTTATTTAATACTTTTATTTACATATTTACAAATTATATTATACTAATATGAAGTATTAATAAGAAATACATATAATATTTATCTATAGATGGCTTTTTCCACCTTTTTCCACATTTCTGGCAGCGGCCTAAAGTGGTGCATTGTTTGGTTAAATGGTTACCATTAAAGCAGTAAAAACATAATTTATGCTTCTGTACTAGGTGAAGTCTGTTTGTTGGACTTAGTTGAATGAACTCCTTGCATCGATATAATGGATGAAAGTCTTGCTTGCACCTCATGCATCGTCGAGTAAGGTGTCGGGGTTGTGCTGTAAGCGTGCATGTTTTGCTTGTAGAAACTGTTTTCTCTTTGTATCCCATTGCCCCAAGAGTGTGGAAATAATTCTCGAGGAAGGCAAGAAACTGGCTTATTGTTTGCAGATCCTTTGGGTTGGAAATCGATTATTCATATTGAGTATGCGCGGTTTTGTCCACCTTTTTAACTAGTATATGAATTAAAAGAGAATCCTACGACGAAATTTGGAGTCCCATACTGGAGAGGGCTGCCAAACATTCCTTCGTTGTATCGTGCAATCGCTTAATACGACCTAATGTAAATGCACCAGATGGGCGGTCAAGTAGCCTTAGAATCGCGGTGGCCACCATTATTCTTTTGTTAATATATCGATCCTGCAGCAGTAGCCAAGCAGCTTCATAATTTTCTGCAGTAATAGCGAGATGATTAATTAGGTTCGCTGCTTCACCGATGACGTTGGTCTTTAGATACCACATTTTATGAATGTCAGACATCTGTTTTTCATGAACAATCCTTTTAAAGAGGCCGGAGAATGATGACCACTTCATGTAATCACCATCGAACTTTGTTATGGCGATAGTGGGTAATGGTAGTGTAGGTGGTCTAGCCATGGTTTCTCTGGTTGATTGAGGGTGTTTATTATTGGCTGTGGTGAACAGGATGATTGCTAACTGGGAAGCTTGTTCGAGGTGAACATATTTGGCTAAATCATAATCAGCGATGATCGGGTCGGGATATTTATCCAACACCTCATTATTAAGCCTTGCTAGTTGCTGCCATAATTGGGTGATTGTGCCCCTTTTTACCTCATAATAGGAGCTATCTTGACTAGCTTGCATATTAAGGTCTTCTAACTGTCGACTTAGAGCTGCTATTTTTCCGGGAGACCGACTAATTAAACCGTCGTGACCACCTGCAGCTCCAGATGCTGCAACTACTTGCGGTTGATCCTTTTTCATAGTATTAGATTCTGCGCCTTGATTTTCAAGCTTATGTTCCATTATGTTTATGTACTTAAGCGCCAACGCCTGAACTCGAGTATAGTAGTCAGATGTGAAACACTCATCGGATGTATCTAGGTCCTTTAAGCCGCGCAACTCATTATCTGCATTGTCGAACTCTGCCCATGCTGTTTTCAGACGGAACAGTCGCTTCTAATAATAAGTTGCTGTATTCCGACTGGCTGGGTCCTTAGTGAAATTCCGAAAACGGTGGCAATATATTCCCCAGTTTCCTTCAGCTGGCGGAGAAGTTTTTCTGATCCCTTTTCCATGGTGGTTTCGTTAACGCTTATAGGGTTTGTTCACTTCAAAGATTTCAGGTTGTGTTCTAAGTACGATGTCCTGTCACGGTCGCCAAAAATGTTAAGCCCAGGCTCGTTTGCCTTCCTCAACTATTAGATTAAGGATAACTAAGTGGTGCACTAAGTTATTTGTTGCTTCTAATTATCCAGGTGGTACACCAGGATAATGTTGTTAAGCTCTATTGTTTTATTGAATTGTCAAGGTAGTACACCAAGACAATGTAACTTCGAAAAGAGTGTGCACACAACGTCTGACAATATGCAAATGACAATCTTTATTAGGAATTCTTTGGTATTTAAATAAAATAATATTAACAAAAAAAGTAAGAAAAAATAAAAATGCAATATAAACTAAATTAAAATAATAAACTTAATTGTAAACACGCCGAAAAACGTTCATAACTTTCTGTACTTAATTGTTTTCTTACCATTAGCCAAAAAGAAATATTGTATTTCACTAAATGTTTTAAAATTATTTTCCCACTGTAAGGCAGTGTAGTACAGAGATTGTATTACATAACTGTCTGGCTGGTACTTAAAATAGGCAAATTATTTTCCCACTATTAGTCAGTGTAGAAGTGATATTAAATTTCAAAAATACCTGGTCGCTTGAACAGGAATGTGAATTTTTATTCTTGAATTATGCTAACGCAATAAATCTCACGCTTTGCTTGACAAATGTGGGAAATAACAAGAAATTAAATTTATTCTAGCCTTGAATTATGCTGACGCAGTAAATCTCACGCTTTGCTTAAAAAATGTTGGAAATAACACACAAAAAAAAATAATTTAAGGTTTAATTCCATAAAGATTTGTTTGTATTTTGCTATGAAAATAAAAAAAATCATAAACAATTAACATATTGCGACCCCAAGGGGATCGGCAACATAAATGGGACGTGCAAATGACCGATTCTTGGTGAGTAGTGCCTAAGGTGTTGGTTCCAAGGAGATATTCCATGTAGACATCGGTGACGGCTGTGGTGTCTTTCTTTCTTTTTAGTATTTTTTTTACTATTAGGCTAATTATCAGTAGGACAATTAGAGCCAGGCCCACATAGCTGATGGTTAAACTGTGAACCTTATGATGTATTGTTGTTTTTGGTAACTCTTGTAATTGCGCGCTTACTTCCGTCTGCAATCGGGTTGTGTTGTCAATAGTTGAAATGTATGGCAGGGGTTGTGTTAGCTTCTTCACATTTTGCACTAGATGGGAGAATGATATCCCATTGCTTGTATAGGATGGATGTAAAATTTATGTGATAGTTTTGTTGCCGCATATTGTGATCCCCTTGTTTTTCGTTGTGCATCCTGCTGAGAGCGTAAGCACGCCAGTTCCTTCCACTGGTTGAGAACTACTTTCTTCTTTACATACTGTGCTTAGTTTAAGTGGCTGTTAAGTTGCGAGCAGCCACTGGTTCGTTTTGTAAAGTTTGTACCATACAGTTTTGCTGCCGATTAACTCTATGTTGCAAGTTGAGTCAGATTTATTATTGAATAAATGAAATTCACACCGATAGATTCGAGAACCCTTATAATATGAAACTTGTATGTTCGGACATAGAAAGGTATCATGGTCAAGTGTATTGCAGTCCAGCAGTTTAGTTTTATCCATAGGGAAATATTCGTCCCGACGAGCGTTGAGAGCCATCATTTTAGAAATTGGTATGATAGCAACTAAAGAATTATTTATAAGTTGCGGAACCGGCGTAATATAAAATAAATCGTATTCATTCTGATGTGATAATGGATGGCTAAGGTGCAGATAATATGTTGGTTTGAAATTGCTGCGTGAGCTGTCACTATACCATACAAATGAATGATATCTGTGACTGGTAAAGTTAGATCAGCTGGAAGGTTTGCTTTTATATTATCAACTTCAGCAGAAAATTGTTGTGGAGTTAGTAGAATTGGGCTTATTCGACCATGATAAGTGTCAGCTATCAAATTGATCATGGAGCAATGCATTTTTTGCAAATTATCAGTAACAATAATTAATTGGACGCTTAGAGGGAGGATGATCTGCGATCGATGATTATTGTCATTTTTTGTCAAGTTCACGAGTTGGCTTATTTTGAAATTGATTTTTTCGAAGGTGGTCTGCGTATGGTTTTCAGATTGCTTCATAAGATTAAGAGTAGAATCTAGAAACGACGTTTGATTCCGCAGAAGACTATGCAAGTAGTCTTCACAGGATTTCATATTATTAATAGTATTGGGCATTTCTTCTGCATATCTTGAATCAAGGACTCCAACCAAGGAATTCGCTACGTTCCCAACGATGTCTATTGCTTCTCGCTTTTTTTTCTTGTGAGTCCTTCTAGACCAGACACCATTTCGTTTTTGACATTTTGAAAATGGGTTAGGAGACCATCGCAATGATTATTGAAGGCCTTTTTCAATGCAGATGTTCTTCAAATTAAAAGCTTCAATTCATTATGAAAAGGTTCCAGTTCAAAATAAATAAAAAGTTTCCATTCTGCTATAATTGGTTTAACTTGACTAATATTTACAAAATGTAAGCCAGGATTGCTAGTGATCTTCGTAAAAGCTACTTGTTGGCATACAACAAATAGGAAGAATAGTGCTAGGAGCATCAACAGACTTGTTGGGGATAAAGCACAACGTTTTCGCGACGGTGCACCTTTATATGCGTCGTTTGGAGAACTGCTTCTCTTTGGTATTGGGTCGTAATCCGTTACTTTGTTGTCTTCGGTCACTATTGCTCATTCTAGGGGAAGAGGTGCCAGTAGGTAAATTGCTTGCTTACTGATGCCGGTAGGTGTTTTGACATCTGCTGTTCTGAAAATTCCGTCTGGACCGGGATGTATATCGATTACCTTTTCGAGACGCCATGTCATGACGCGATAAGTTTTCTTTTATTATTACTATGGTTCCTAGTTGCAGATTTGGGCACTTATTTTGCCATTTATTTTGTTGCTGAAGCTCGTTGAGATATTCCTGGGACCACCGTTTCCAAAATTGATGTTTTATTTGCGATACTTATTTCCATCGTTTTGCAAGCGTTTTTGAAGTTGATTGTGCAGTTGTGTCAACTTCTGCCGTGAGGGTTCACCGATCAAGAAATGACCAGGCGTCAGTGCAGCCTCGTTTGGACTGCTCGACAATGGTGTAATTGGTCTTGAATTGAGAATTGCTTCGACTTTTATTATCACTGTTTCCATTTCTTCATAAGTCAAAGATGCACTTGGTATTTCCTTTACCAGTAACCATTTGGCGGATTTAACTGCAGCTTCCCACAGTACATCAAAATGCGGGGCTCGAGGCGGAACAAAGTGAAAACTGATACTTCTACTGACACACTCTCGCTGGATTTTGTCTTGAGCAGTAGTAGCGAATAACGGAGTTGACAACTCTGCTAGTTGATTCCGAGCTCCCACAAAATTGGCTGCGTTGTCACAATAAAGATGCTGACAGTGGCCTCTTCGGCTTATAAATCTCTTAAGAGCCACAATGAAGGCATCGGTTGCAAGGTCCGTTACAAGTTTTAAAGGAACTACTTTTGTCGCAAAGCAACAGAAAACCACTGTGTACGCCTTTTCGGGTCGTTTTCCTCTAGATTTGAAATGAACCCATATCGGGCCGCAGTAGTCAACTCCTGAATTAATAAATGGTCGTGC
Organism: Cistogaster globosa; assembly: GCA_937654795.1. Lineage (NCBI taxonomy): Eukaryota > Metazoa > Arthropoda > Insecta > Diptera > Tachinidae > Cistogaster > Cistogaster globosa. The sequence continues at coordinate 7,996,060 of OW569408.1, forward strand.
TGGCGTTACTCTTCCTTCTAGTAAATTTCCCATGATCTGCTGAAGAAATTTTGATTTCGATCTTGCATATTGAACACATTTATGAACAGTTTCTCGAGCCAGGTGTTTGCCTTTGATGGGCCAAAACCGTTGTCGTACGGTAGCAAGGAGTGCGCTAGTCTGCTTATTGTATCATCAAAAGACAATGAGGATGCTTCTAATCGACCCCCCACCCTTACAAGATTATTTTCATCTAAAAATGGTGATAAGCTTTTAATCTAGCTCGATGCTTTTAGTTTTCTTTACCGTTGTAGCTGCTAAATGTCTTCACTGAATGTGCACTGTTGGGTTATTCAAACAATGATGGCGAGGGCATCGTGAAGTTCGAAAGGTTTCAGATTTTGCTGGGTTTGCCGTTCTGCCTTGATAGTTTTGGCGTTTTTGATAAACCTGAGGAAGTATCCCATAAATTGTTGAAGCGTGTTCAACGAATTTCTGTGGTTGATGCTGTGCAGAAAGTTTTCATTATTAATGCAACCATTATCAATTGGGTGTATGCTGTAATTGATGTGGATCCAGGCCTCTAGATAGTATGTCTGCTGGGTTATGTTTAGAACTCACATGCCGCCATTGCTCGGGTACCGTGCTGTCTTATGTTGAAGCGATTCGGTTTGCAACAAATGTATGAAACGAGGAAGATCTTGAATTTATCCACGCTAAGACTATTTGTGAATTGGTCCAGTAGAATGTGGGGGTCGAATTCGTGTCCAAATCCAGTTTGACCCTTGCGACTAAGTGTGCGCCCAACTGAGCAGCGAATAATTCTAACCTCGGGAGTGTTTGCTGTTTGAGAGCGGCTATACGTGATTTCGCACATAGCAAGTATACGATGACCGTTATATTTGGTAGAAGTGTTCTGACATATATTGCAGCTCCATATGCCTTTCCGGACGCATCTGTAAACACATGATGTTGTGTCTTGCCAGGAACAACTCTTTATAGACATGCCGATGCACTTGAAAGGTTTCAAGTTTATTTAGATTACTACGAAAATTTCGCCACCGTGAATCAAATTCTGAAGGCACCGCCTCGTCCCATGAAAGAATCAAAGTTCATAATTCCTGGACAAACATTTTTGCTCCGACGACTACTGGGGACAGTAGCCCGAGTGGGTTGAATATGCACCCTAAGTCTGATGTACCTCTTCTTTTAGTCACCGCCTTGATTGGTTGTATGTTTACCTTGATTTTAAGTACGTCATCTTTCGGTAGCTATACTAATCATAACGTTTTTGTATAATCCGCTTCGTATGTTGGGAAGTCAAGATTGACTTCTTGATCATCACTGGGGATGTTTCGAAGAAGTTGGGTATGATTGGCGCACCATTTTCTTAAATGGAATCCATACTTAGCCATGACATTTTGTAGTTTGCGTTGAGTTTCTAAGATTGTGTTTAAACTATCGGCTCCACCTTATCCATCATCGACGTAAAAATTCTGTTCGATAAGCTTGGAGGCGAGCGGAAATTGGATTTTATTGTCATGGCTTATTTCCTTCAAGCATTTGATTGCCAGATATGGAGCTGGCCTAGTGCCATATGTGACTGTATTTAATTGAAAATAACTGATGGGTACTGACGATCTTTGGGGTGGATCAATATTTGTCGGTATATTTTTTCTATGTCAGCAGTGAACACGAAACGCGGCAGCCGAAATCGTACAAGAACCGTAAACAGATCATTATGTAGTGGTGGCCCGGTATGCAAAATATCATTTAATGATTTCCCTGACGCTGTTTTTGCAAAAGCATCGAAGACCACCCCAAGTTTAGTAGTACTGCTTTCAGGTCGTTAAACGCAATGATGAGGGATAAAGTATTTATGCTCCTTTACTTCGTCTATTTGGATTTTCGACATGTGCCCCATCGTTTCATACTCTGTCATAAATCGCACATATTGCTCCTTCAGTGAAGCCCCTTTTGACAATCGACGTTCTAGTGAGAGAAATCTGTTGAAGGCAATACCATGTGAAGCTCTCAAAGACGATGTTTCAGCAGAGAATGGAAGCCGTACTACGAATAATACTTCTTTATCACGAGAAGTATGTTGATTAAAATGTGTCTCACACTGTGGAGATAATTGTTGTTGTCTGCTTTCGATCTCCTCGAGTTTCCAAATTTTTCAATAGCCATATTCATTTTATCCTCTTCAGTTAGAATACCGCGTAATGCCAATAATGAGTGTTCACTACATACTTCCCTGATAATTTCCAGCCAAACGTTGTGTTTTGTAATATTGGGAGATCGTTAGCCAGTTTGATTTGTCCTTTAGCAAGCAACTAATGGTTATATTCCGCCCCTTGTCTGGACGGTTAAAGGTTGGGTCAGCCAATACTATATTGTTGGGAATCGACCACTTATCTATATTGAGAAGTTGAGCGGGTTGTGGAGAAATTATTTGTGGTAACACAAATGCCTCTAGCCGGGTTGAGTAATTGTTGAATCGGGAGTGAATCGTAATGTTCATTCGGTTTTGTACCTTGATGCGGTTTTTTCCAATGCCGTTAATTGAAATTGAGGTAGCCCTTGCTGGAAGTTCTATCCGTCTGACTAGTCTCTCCGTAATGAGATTGACTTGTAAACCCGAGTCGAGAATTGCCTTGCATTCAGTTTCTACACCGTTCGCCTTGACCTTTACCAATGCTGTTCCTAGTAGAACATAGGGTCTTGTTTTTACGAAACTTACAGCCATTTTCCTTTTTAGGTTTGCTACGTTTATTTGAAATTAAACTTACTTGTGGTAGTAGTTCCAAATGATCATTTTATTATTTAATATTTTTATTTATTTAATACTTTTATTTACATATTTACAAATTATATTATACTAATACGAAGAAGTAATAAGAAATACATATAATATTTATCTTTAGATGGCTTTTTCCACTTTTTTTCACATTTCTGGCAGCGGCCTGAAGTGGTGCATTGTTTGGTTAAATGGTTACCATTAAAGCAGTTAACACATAATTTATGCTTCTCTACTAGGTTAAGTCTGTTTGTTGGGCTTAGTTGGATGAACTACTTGCATCGATATAATGGATGAGAGTCTTGCTTGCACCCTATGCATCGTCGGGAATCGTGTCGGAGTTGTGCTGCAAGTGTGCATGTTTTGCTTGTAGAAATTGTTTTCTCTTTGTATCCCATTGCCCCAAGAGTGTGGAAATAATTCTCGAGATAGGTAAGAAACTGGCTTATTGTTTGCAGATCCTTTGGGTTGGAAATCGATTATTTATACTAAGTATGCACGGTTTTGTCCACCCTTTTAACTATTATATAAATTAAAAAAAAATACTACGACGAAATTTGGAGTCCCATATTGGAGAGGGCTGCCAAACATTCCTTCGTTGTATCGTGCAATCGCTTAATAGCACCTAATGGAAATGCACCAGATGGTTGGTCAAGTAGCGTTGGAATCGCTGTGGCCACCATTATTCTTTTGTTGTTATATCGATCCTGCAGCAGTATCCAAGCAGCTTCATAATTTTTTGCAGTAATAGCGAGATGATTAATTGGGTTCGCTGCTTCACCGATGACGTTGGTCTTTAGATACAACATTTTATGAACGTCAGACATCTGTTTTTCATGAACAATCCTTTTAAAGAGGTCGGAGAATGATGACCACTTTATGTAATCACCATCGAACTTTGTTATAGCGATCGTGGGTAATGGTAGAGTAGGTGGTCTAGCAATGGTTTCTCTGGTTGACTGAGGGTGTTGATTATTGGCTGTGGTGAACTGGATGATTGCTGACTGAGAAGCTTGTGAACATATTTGGTTGAATCATAACCAGCGATGACCGAGTCGGGATATTTATCCAACACCTCATCATTAAGCCTTTCTAGTTGCTGCCATAATTGGGTGATTGTGCCGCTTTTTACCTTATAATAGGAGCTATCTTGACCAGCTTACACATTAGAAGGCCGACTGTCGACAAAGAGCTGTCATTTTTCCGACAAACCGACTAATTAAACCGTCGTGACCACCTGCAGCACCAGATGTATTCGGTACACATGCTGCAACTATTTGCGGTTGACCTTTTTCATAGTATTAGATTCTGCGCCTTGATTTTCAAGCTCATGTTCCATTATGTTTATGTACTTAAGCGCCAACGCCTGAATTTGAGTATAGTAGTCAGATGTGAAGTACTCATCGGATGTATCTAGGTCCTTTAAGCCGCGCAGCTCATTATCAGCATTCTCGAACTCTGTCCATGCTCTTTTCAGACGGGACAGTCGCTCCTGATAATAGGTTGCTGTTTTCCGACTGGCTGAGTCCTTGGTGAAATTCCGAACAACGGTGGCAATTATTCCCCAGTTTCCTTCAGCTGGCGGAGAAGTTTTTCTGATCCCTTTTCCATAGTGGTTTCGTTAACGCTTATGGGGTTTGTTCACTTCAAAGATTTCAGGTTGTGTTCTAAGTCCGATGTCCTGTCACGGTGGCCAAAAATGTTTAGGCCAGGCTCGTTTGCCTTCCTTAACTGTTAGATTAAGGATAACTAAGTGGTGCACTAAGTTATTTGTTGCTTTTAATTATACCACCTGGATAAACCAGAATAATGTTGTTAAGCTCTATTGTTCTGTTGGATTGTCAAGGTGGTACACCAAGACAATGTAACTTCGAAAAGAGTGTGCACACAATGCAAATGAAAATCTTTGTTAGGAATTCTTTGGTATTTAAATAAAATAATATTAACAAAAAAGTAAGAAAAAGAAAATAGCCAAAAAGCCACAAAGAAATATTGTATTTCATTAAATGTTTTAAAATTATTTTCCCACTGTAAGGCAGTGTAGTACAGAGATTGTACTCGTATAACATAACTGTCTGCCTGGTACTTAAAATAGGCAAATTATTTCCCACTATTAGTCAGTGTAGAGGTGATATTAAATTTCAAAAATACCTGGTAGCTTGAACAGGTATGTGAATTTTTATTCTACCCTTGAATTATGCTGACGCAGTAAATCTCACGGTTCTCTTGACAAATGTGGGAAATAACAAAAAATTAAATTTATTCTAGTCTTGAATTATGCTGACGCAGTAAATCTCACAATTTGCTTAACAAATATTGGAAATAATATAAAAAAATAATTTAAGGTTTAATTCTATAAAGATTTGTTTTTATTTTGCTATGAAAATAAAAAAAATCATAATGAATTAACATATTGCGACCCCAATGAATGATTCTCGGCGAGTAGTGCTGAAGTGGCCTAAGGTCAGTTACAAGAAGATATTCCATGTAGATCTCTGTGACGGCTGTGGTGCTACGGATAACAATTTAAGTCTTCTTTTTAGTATTTGTTTTACTACTAGGCTAATTATCGATAGGACAATTAGAGCCAGGCCCACATAGCTGATGGTTAAACTGTGAGCCTTATGATGTATTGTTGTTATTGGTAACTCTTGTAATTGTGCCCTTACTTCCGCCTGCAATCGGGTTTTGTTGTCAATAGTTGAAAGGTATGGCAGGGTTGTTTTAGCTTCTTCACATTTTGCGCTAGATGGGAGAATGATATCCCATTTCTTGCATAGGATGGATGTAAAATGGATGTGATAGTTTTGTGGCTGTATATGGTGATCCCCTAGCTTTTCGTTGTGCATCCTACTGAGAGCGTAAGCACGCCAGGGCTTACTCGACCATGATAATTTTCAGCTACCAAACTGATAATGGAGCCATGCTTTTTTGCAAATTATCAGTAACAATAAGTGATTGGACGCTTAGAGACAGGTTGATCTGCGATCAATGAGTATTGTCATTATTTGTCAAGTTCACGAGTTGGCTTATTTTGGAATTGATTATTTCGAAGGTGGTCTGCGTATGGTTTTCAGATTGCTTCATAAGAATAAGAGTAGAATCTAGAAACGACGTTTGATTCCGCAGAAGACTATGCAAGTAGTCTTCAATGGATTTCATATTATTAATAGTATTGGTTATTTCTTCTGCATATCTTGAATCAAGGACTCCAAGCAAGAAATTCGCTACGTTCCTAACGATGTCTATTGCTCCTAGCTTTTTTCTTCTTGTGAGTCCTTCTAGACCAGACACCATTTCGTTTTTGACATTTTGAAAATGGGTTAGGAGACCATCGCAATGATTATTGAAGGATGGGCCTTTTTCAATGCAGATATTCTTCAAATTAAAAGCTTCAATTCATTATGAAAAGGTTCCAGTTCAAAATAAATAAAAAGTTTCCATTCTGCTATAATTGGTTTAGCTTGACCAATATTTTCAAAATGAAAGCCAGGATTGCTAGTGATCTGCGTAAAAGCTACTTGTTGGCATACAACAAATGGGAAGAATAGTGCTAGGAGCATCAACAGACTTGTTGGGGGTAAAACACAACGTTTTCGCGATGGTGCACCTTTATTTGCGTCGTTTGGAGAACTGCTTCTCTTTGGTATTGAGTCGTAATCCGTTACTTTGTTGTCTTCGGTCACAATTGGTTATTTTAGGGGAAGAGGTGCCAGAAGGTGAATTGCTCGCTTTATGATGCCGTTAGGTATTTTGACATCTGCTTTTCTGACAACTCCGTCTGGACCGGGATGTATTTCGATTATCTTTTCAAGACGCCATGTCATACCGGTAAGTTTTCCTTTATTATTACTATGGTTCCTAGTTGCAGATTTGGGCACTTAGTTTGCCATTTATTCCGTTGCTGAAGCTCGTTGAGATATTTCTGAGACCACTGTTTCCAATATTGATGTTTTATTTGAGATAATAATTCCCATCGATTGGCAAGTGTTTTTGAAGTTGATTGTACAGTTGCGTCAACTTCTGCCGTGAGGGGTTCACCGATCAAGAAATGACCAGGCGTGAGTGCAGCCTCGCTTGGACTGCTCGACAATGGTGCAATTGGTCTTGAATTGAGAATTGCTTCGACTTTTATTGTCCCTGTTTCCATTTCTTCATAATTCAGAGATGCATTTGCTATTTCCTTTACCGGTAACCGTTTTGCGGTTTTAATTGCAGCTTCCCATAGTCCACCAAAATGCGGGGCTCGAGGCGAAATAAAGTGGAAACTGATGCTTCTACTGGCACACTCTCGCTGGATTTTGTCTTGAACAGTAGTAGCGAATAACGCAGTTGACAATTTTGCTAGTTGATTCCGAGCTCCCACAAAATTGGCTGCGTTGTCACAATAAAGATGCTGACAGTGACCTCTTCGACTTATAAATCTCTTAACAGCCTCAATGAGGTCATCAGTTGTAAGGTCCGTTACAAGTTTGCTTTTAGCGCAAAGCAACAGAAAACCGCTATGTACGCCTTTTGGGGTAGTTTTCCTCTAGATTTGAAATTAACCCATATCGGGCCGCACTAGTCAACTCGTGAATTAATAACCGGTCGTGCTGGCGTTACTCTTCCTTCTGGTAAATTTCCCATGATCTGCTAAAGAAGTTTTGGTTTCGATCTTGCACATTGGACACATTTATGAACAGTTTCTCGAGCCAGGTGTTTGCCTTTGATGGGCCAAAACCATTGTCGTACGGTAGCAAGGAGTGCGCTAGGACCGCAAATGTTATTTTTCTTATCTATTGATTCAAATATCAGTCTGCTTATTGTATCATTATAGGGCAGTAGCATAGGATGTTTGGCACCAAAAGACAACGAGGATGTTTCTAGTCGACCCCCCCACCCTTACAAGATTATGTTCATCTAACAATTGCGATAAGCTTTTAATCTGGCTCTATGCTTTAGGTTCTCTTTGCTGTTGTAGCTGCTGAATGTCTTCTCTGAATGTGCACTGTTGGGTTATTCGTACAATGATAACGAGGGCGTCGTGAAGTTCGAAAGGTGTTAGATTTTGATGGGTTTGCCGTTCTGCCTTGATAGTTTTGGCGTTTTTGATTAACCTGAGGAAATATCCCATGATTTGTAGATGCGTGTTCAACGAATTTCTGTGGTTGATGCTGTGCAGAAAGTTTTTATTATTGATGGAAACCAATGAATTATAAGGGTCTTGTTTCTGTTCAATGATCGTCACATCAGAGCTTAAACAAAAGGAAGGAGGCCAATGTTTCTCGTCTCCATGAAGAAAGAATAGCCCATATATCCAGTTGGGTGTATGCTGCAACTGATGTGGATCCAGGCCTCTAGATAGCATGTCTGCTGGCTGATCTTTAGAACTCACATGCCGCCATTGCTCGGATGCCGTGCTGTCTTGAATTGAAGCGATTCGGTTTGCAACAAATGTATGAAACGAGGAAGATCTTGAATTTATCCATGCTAAGACTATTTTTGAATCGGTCCAGTATAATGTGGGCGTCGCATCCATGTCCAGATCCAGCTTGACCCTTGCGACTAAGTGTGCGCCCAACTAAGCAGCGCATAATTCTAAGCTCGGGAGTGTTTGCTGTTTGAGAGGGGCTATACGTGATTTCACACATTGCAAGTATACGATGACCGTTGTATTTGGTAGAAGTGTTCTGACATATATTGCAGCTCCATATGACTTTTCGGTCGCATCTGTAAACACATGAAGTTGTGACTTGCCAGGAACAACTCCTTTATAGACATGTCAATGCACTTGAAAGGTTTCAAGTTCATTTAGATTACTACGAAAATTTCGCCACCGTGAATCAAATTCTGACGACACCGCCTCGTCCCATGAAAGACTCAAAGTCCATAATTTCTGGACAAACATTTTTGCTCTGACGACTACTGGGGACAGTAGCCTGAGTGGGTCGAAAATGTGCGCTAAGTCTGACGTAACTGTTCTTTTGGTCACCGCCTTGATTGGTTGTATGTTTACCTTGATTTTAAGTACGTCATCTTTCGGTAGCCACACTAATCCTAACGTTTTAGTATAATCCGCTTCGTATGCTGAGAAGTCAAGATTGACTTCTTGATCATCACTGGGGATGTTTCGAAGAAGTTGGGTATGATTGGCGCACAATTTTCTTAAATGGAATCCATACTTAGCCATGACATGTAAAAGTTGGCGTTGAGTTTCTAAGGTTGTGTTTAAACTATCGGCTCCACCTTATCCATTATCGACATAAAAATTCTGTTTGATAAGCTTGGAGGCAAGCGGAAATTCGATTTTGTTGTCATGGCTATTTTCCTTCAAGCACTTTTGTCGGTACATTTTTTCTATGTCAGCAGTGAACACGAAACGTGGCATCCGAAATCGTACAAGAACCATAAACAGATCATTTTGTTGTGGTGGCCCGGTATGCAAAATATCATTTAATGATTTCCCTGACGCTGTTTTTGCAGAAGCATCAAATACCACCCTAAGTTTAGTAGTGCTGCTTTTAGGTTGTAAAACGCAATGATGAGGGATAAAGTATTTGTGCCCCGTTACTTTGTCTTTTTGGATTTTCGACATGTTTCCCATCGTTTCATACTCTGTCATAAATCGCACATATTGCTCCTTCAGTAAAGCGTCTTTTGACAATGGACGTTCTGGTGAGAGGAATCTGTTGAAGGCAATACCATGTAAAGCTCCCAATAACGATGTTTCAGCAGAGAATGGAAGTCGTACTACGAATAATCCTTCTTGGTCACGACTAGTATGTTGATTAAAATGTGTCTCACCCTGTGCATCATAAGGAGATAATTGTTGCTGTTGGCTGTCGATCTCCTTGAGTTTCCAAAATTTTTCAATAGCCATATTAATTTTATCCTCTTCAGTTAGAATACCGTGTATTGCTGATGATGAGTTTCACCAGATACCTTCCCTGATACTACCCAGCCAAACGTTGTGTTTTGTAACATTGGGAGATCGTTAGCCAGTTTGATTTGTCCTTTAGCAAGCAACTAATGGTTATATTCCGCCCCTTGTCTGGACGGTTAAAGGTTGGGTCAGCCAATACTATATTGTTGGGAATCTACCACTTATCTATTGTGAGAAGTTGAGCGGGTTGTGGAGAAATTATTTGTGGTAATACAAATGCCTCTAGCCGGGTTGAGTAATTGTTGAATCGGAAGTGAATCGTAATGTTGACTCGGTTTTTTACCTTGGTGCGATTTTTTTCAATGCCGTTGATTGAAATTGAGGTAGCCCTTGCTGGAAGTTCTATCCGTCCGATTAATCCCTCCGTAATGAGATTGACTTGTGAACCCAAGTTGAGAATTGCCTTGCATTAAGTTTCTACACCGTTCACCTTGACCTTTACCAATGTTGTTCCTAGTATAACATAGGGTCTTGTTTTTACGGAACTTACAGCCGTGCTTTCCGCTTCTTCTGTTTGTGTATTGTTGGGGGGTTATTAAGTGTAACTATTTCTTTGGTTGACTCATTTTCCTTTTTAGGTTTGCTACGTTTATTTGAAATAAAATTTACTTGTGGTAGTAGTTGCAAATGAACGAGGGTGTGATAAATTTTTCCACATTTTATTTATTTAATAGATAGTATATATGTACATATTTACTAATAATATTATACTAATACGAAGTAGTAATAAGAAATACATAAAATATTTATCTATGGATTGCTTTTTCCACTTTTTCCACATTTCTGGCAGCGGCCTGAAGTAGTGCATTGTTTGGTTAAATGGTTACCATTAAAGCAGTTAACACATAATTTATGCTTCTGTACTAGGCTAAGTCTGTTTGTTGGGCTTAGTTGGATGAACTACTTGCATCGATATAATGGATGAGAGTCTTGCTTGCACCCTATGCAACCGTCGGTAATCGTGTCGGAGTTGTGCTGCAAGTGTGCATGTTTTGCTTGTAGAAACTGTTTTCTCTTTGTATCCCATTGCCCCAAGGGTGTGGAAATAATTCTCGAGATAGGTAAGAAACTGGCTTATTGTTTGCAGATCCTTTGGGTTGGAAATCGATTATTTATACTAAGTATGCACGGTTTTGTCCACCCTATTAACTATTATATAAATTAAAAAAAAATCCTACGACGAAATTTGGAGTCTCATATTGGAGAGGGCTGCCAAACATTCCTTCGTTGTATCCTGCAATTGCTTAATAGCACCTAATGTAAATGAACCAGATGGTTGGTCAAGTAGCCTTGGAATCGCTGTGGCCACCATTATTCTTTTGTTGTTATATCGATCCTGCAGCAGTAGCCAAGCCGCTTCATAATTTTCTGCAGTAATAGCGAGATGATTAATTGGGTTCGCTGCTTCACCGATGACGTTGGTCTTTAGATACAACATTTTATGAACGTCAGACATCTGTTTTTCATGAACAATCCTTTTAAAGAGGTCGAAGAATGATGACCACTTCATGTAATCACCATCGAACTTTGTTATGGCGATCGTGGGTAATGGTAGAGTAGGTGGTCTAGCAATGGTTTCTCTAGTTGACTGAGGGTTTTGATTATTGGCTGTGGTGAACTGGATGATTGCTGACTGAGAAGCTTGTGAACATATTTGGCTGAATCATAACCAGCGATGACCGAGTCGGGATATTTATCCAACACCTCATCACTAAGCCTTTCTAGTTGCTGCCATAATTGGGTGATTGTGGCCCTTTTTACCTCATAATAGGAGCTATCTTGACCAGCTTGCATATTAAGGCCTTCTAACTGTCGACTAAGACCTGCCATTTTTCCGAAAAACCGACTAATTAAACCGTCGTGACCACCTGCAGCACCAGATGTATTCGGTACATATGCTGCAACTACTTGCGGTTGACCTTTTTCATAGTATTAGATTCTGCGCCTTGATTTTCAAGCTCATGTTCCATTATGTTTATTTACTTAAGCGCCAACGCCTGAATTTGAGTATAGTAGTCAGATGTGAAGTACTCAACGGATGTATCTAGGTCCTTTAAGCCGCGCAGCTCATTATCAGCATTGTCGAACTCTGTCCATGCTGTTTTCAGACGGGACAGTCGCTCCTGATAAGAGGTTGCTGTTTTCCGACTGGCTGAGTCCTTGGTGAAATTCCGAACAACGGTGGCAATATATTCCCCAGTTTCCTTCAGCTGGCGGAGAAGTTTTTCTGATCCCTTTTCCATAGTGGTTTCGTTAACGCTTATGGGGTTTGTTCACTTCAAAGATTTCAGGTTGTGTTCTAAGTCCGATGTCCTGTCACGGTCGCCAAAAATGTTTAGGCCAGGCTCGTTTGCCTTCCTCAACTGTTAGATTAAGGATAACTTAGTGGTGCACTAAGTTATTTGTTGCTTTTAATTATCCAGGTGGTACACCAGGATAATGTTGTTAAGCTCTATTGTTTTGTTGAATTGTCAAGGTGGTACACCAAGACAATGTAACTTCAAAAAGAGTGTGCACACAACGTCTAACAATATGCAAATGACAATCTTTATTAGGAATTCTTTGGTTTTTAAATAAAATAATATTTACAAAAAAGTAAGAAAAAGAAAAAATCCAATATAAACTAAATTAAAATAATAAACCTAATTGTAAGAACGCCGAAAAATATTCATAACTTTTTGTACTTAATTCTTTTCGAACCACTAGCCAGAAAGAAATATTGTATTTCATTAAATGTTTTAAAAATATTTTCCCACTGTAAGGCAGTGTAGTACAGAGATTGTATTACATAACTGTCTGGCTGGTACTTAAAATAGGCAAATTATTTTCCCACTATTAGTCAGCGTAGAAGTGATATTAAATTTCAAAAATACCTGGTCGCTTGAACAGGAATGTGAATTTTTATTCTTGAATTATGCTAACGCAGTAAATCTCACGCTTTGCTTGACAAATGTGGGAAATATCAAAAAATTTAGTTTATTCTAGCCTTGATTATGCTGACGCAGTAAATCTTACTCTTTGCTTAAAAAATGTTGGAATTAATACAAAAAAAAATAATTTAAGGTTTAATTCTATACAGATTTGTTTTTATTTTGCTATGAAAATAAAAAAATCATAAAGAATTAACATATTGCGACCCCAAGGGGACCGGCAATATAAGTGGGACGTGCAAATGACCGATTCTCGGCGAGTAATGCTGAAGTGGCTTAAGGTGTTGGTTCCAAGGAGATATTCCATGTAGACCTCAGTAACGGCTGTGGTGCTACGGATAACGGGTTGAGTCTTCTTTTTAGTATTTGTTTTACTATTAGGCTGATTATCAGTAGGACAATTAGAGCCAAGCCCACATAGCTGATGGTTAAACTGTGAACCTAATGATGTATTGTTGATGTTGGTAACTCTTGTAATTGCCCCCTTACTTCTGCCTGCAATCGGGTTGTGTTGTCAATAGTTGAAATGTATGGCAGGGGTTGTGTTAGCTTCTTCATATTTTGCACTAGATGGGAGAATGATATCCCATTGCTTTTATAGGATGGATGCAAAATTGATGTGATAGTTTTGTGGCCGCATATGAAGATCCCCCAGTTTTTCGTTGTGCATCCTGCTGAGAGCGTAAGCACGCCAGCTCTTTCCACTGGTTGAGAACTACTTTCTTCTTTACATACTGTGCTTAATTTAAGTGGCTGTTAATTTGCAAGCAGCCACTGGTTCTTTTTGTAAAATTTGTACCATACAGTTTTGCTGCCGATTAACTCTATGTTGCAAGTTGAGTCAAATTCATTATTGAATAAATGAATTTCACACCGACAGATTAGAGAACCATATAGTATGTAGCTTGAATGTTCGGACATAGAAAGGTATCATGGTCAAGTGTATTGCAGTCCAGCAGTTTAGTATTATCCATAGGGAAATAATTAAAAAAAATTCGCTACGTTCCCAACGATGTCTATTGCTCCTCGCTTTTTTCTTCTTGTGAGTCCTTCTAGACCAAACACCATTTCGTTTTTGATATTTTGAAAATGGGTTAGTAGACCATCGCAATGATTATTGAAGGATGGGTTAGTGCAGTCCTTTTTCAAGGCAGATGTTCCTAATATTAAAAGTGCTAGTGATCTGCGTAAAAGCTACTTGTTGGCATACAACAAATGGGAAGAATAGTGCTAGGAGCATCAACAGACTTGTTGGGGATAAAGCACAACGTTTTCGCGATGGTGCACCTTTATATGCGTCGTTTGGAGAATTGCTTCTTTTTGGTATTGCGTCGTAATCCGTTACTTTTTTGTCTTCGGTCACTATTGGTCATTCTAGGGGAAGAGGTGCCAGTAGGTAAATTGCTCGCTTAATGATGCCGTTAGGTGTTTTGACATCTGCTGTTCTGACAACTCCGTCTGGACCGGGATGTATATCGATTATCTTTTCAAGACGCCATGTCATGACCGGTAAGTTTTCCTTTATTATTACTATGGTTCCTAGTTGCAGATTTGGGCACTTAGTTTGCCATTTATTCCGTTGCTGAAGCTCGTTGAGATATACCTGAGGCCACCGTTTCCAAAATTGATGTTTTATTTGCGATACTAATTTCCATCGTTTGGCAAGTGTTTTTGGAGTTGATTGTGCAGTTGCGTGAACTTCTGCCGCAAGGGGTTCACCGATCAAGAAATGATCAGGCGTCAGTGCAGCTTCGTTTGGACTGCTCGACAATGGTGTAATTGGTCTTGAATTGAGAATTGCTTCGACTTCTATTATCACTATTTCCATTTCTTCATAAGTCAGAGATGCACTTGCTATTACCTTTACCAGTAACCATTCGGTGGATTTGACTGCAGCTTCCCATAGTCCATCAAAATGCGGGGCTCGAGGCGGAATAAAGTGGAAACTGATGCTTCTACTGACACACTCTCGCTGGATTTTTTCTTGAGCAGTAGTAGCGAATAACGGAGTTGACAACTCTGCTAGTTGATTCCGAGCTCCCACAAAATTGGCTGCGTTGTCACAATAAAGATGCTGACAGTGGCCTCTTCAACTTATAAATCTCTTAAGAGCCCCAATGAAGGCATCGGTTGCAAGGTCCGTTACAAGTTTTAAAGGAACTACTTTTGTCGCAAAGCAACAGAAGACCACTGTGTACGCCTTTTCGGGTCGTTTTCCTCTAGATTTTAAATGAACCCATACCGGGCCGCAGTAGTCAAATCCTGAATTAATAAATGGTCGTGCTGGCGTTACTCTTCCTTCTAGTAAATTTCCCATGATCTGCTGAAGAAGTTTTGATTTCGATCTTGCATATTGAACACATTTATGAACAGTTTCTCGAGCCAGGTGTTTGCCTTTGATGGGTCAAGGTAGCAAGGAGTGCGCTAGTCTGCTTATTGTATCATTATAGGGCAGTAGCATAGGATGTTTGGCATCAAAAGACAACGAGGATGCTTCTAATCGACCCCCCACCCTTAAAAGATTATGTTCATCTAAAAATCTTTTAATCTAGCTCGATGCTTTTAGTTCTCTTTGCCGTTGTAGCTGCTGAATGTCTTCTCTGAATGTGCACTGTTGGGTAATTCGAACAATAATGACGAGGGCATCGTGAAGTTCGAAAGGTATTAGATTTTGCTGGATTTGCCGTTCTGCCTTGATAGTTTTGGCGTTTTTGATAAACCTTAGAATATATCCCATGATTTTTTGAAGCGTGTTCAACGAATTTCTGTGGTTGATGCTGTGCAGAAAGTTTTCATTATTTATGGCAACCAATGAATTATAAGGGTTTTGTTTCTGTTCACTGATCGTCACATCAGAGCTTAAACAAAAGGAAGGAGGACAATGTTTCTCGTCTCCATGAAGAAAGAATGGTGTAGCGTAATCGAACAATCAATTTAACCAACAGCATGTAGCAACAATTAACAGCCTGCATTGCCAATATAGTATAAATTCTTTATACAAAATAATTGTACGAAAATATTTGTAACATTAATAAACAATGTTCGTTTGACACCACTCAGTAAAGACGGCCGGCCGTTGCATAAATCATTTAAAATAGATACGTGGCAATGACATCGCACTTGGCAAAGGTTTGTGTTTTGATTACAATTAAATACTCTAGTGTTTATGCATATGGGTATGATCTGACAAACTGTTTAGACGCACGCCTTACTTTTGCCTAGGGAGAATAACTGTACATAGACTTAAGAATCAAATAACATTTATTTTCCCACGCAAATATTTAGAGTTAAATATTAAGAAACCACTCAATCGTGAGTTTTGTAAAGCTCCTAAAATTCATGATTGCCTGGTAAAATATAAATTTATTACTTATAAGATAGAGTTAAGACTTTGAGTAAGATTGTAGAACTCACTCATTTGAGTCGTCTAGAACTTCTCAAAGTTAGTATATAAGCTGACTAAAATTATGTCAGATTTTAAGCTGTATTTTGCCTTCAGTCGAGCGCCACGATAAGGTCGCTCCTAAAAATAAATCAGCTATTTAAGCCATATAATAACTTTGCTCTCTTACTCATTACATGGCGATCCTGACAGTTTTATTAGAGTGCTAAAATATAATGCACCTAATAAAAAAAAAAGGAGAAAAATAAGGCTTTAACAAATTTTAAGAGCCTGGCGAGATCAGCCAAAAGGATCCGCCAGTAGCGAGAAGGAAGATCCTGTCTGGCCAAGAGGAAGTGAAAAGGAGTGCAAAAATATATATAAATATAGAAGCACCCTTCTAAAAACTTTGCCCACTACAAGGAAATGGAACAAGGGCCAAAACCTCTGAGTATAGAGGAATACAAGAAGCGCCAGCGAAAACAACAGAAGCCAGAGGATATAAAAATCCCAACTGTAAAGAAGCTGAAAAGAAGAGGCGGCTATCTATGCCGACTTAAGAGGGAAAAAGCACAACTCATTCGCGAAGTAACTAAAGATACACCTCCAACCTGGAATGATGCCACTAGGATGTGGAGCAGAATAAATGAATTGGAGCAATTGATTTACTCGAAAACCAAATAAAAAAAAACGCATACACACAGAATTATTAAAAGAGTGCACCAATTGTTGTGCACCTTTAGGCTGGTAGGCGTTAACCGCCGTTGGCAAAATATTTTTTTCCTAATACATATTCAATCTGTTTTAATTGTTAGTTAATTAGAAGTTTTTTTCCCCTACGTAAAACTCAATATGGTATTTTTAATAGAATAAATAAATAAAAAATTGAAGCTACTATTATACGGTATTTTTTACAAAATAAATAAGAATTAAATAAAAGATAGGAATGTAAAATAACAGCTAAAAGCCAATTATCTGGGAAGATAATGAACCAGAAATTAAAGTAACACAAGAAAAAAAATAAGAAAAAGAATACAACTATTAAAGAATATTCGTCAATTAGTAGGAATAAAGGAACCTCCAACAATCGAGTACATAAGAAATAACAGTATATGGGAAAAAGAATTAATAGCTTCAATAAGGTGGTTGGAAGGTTTAGAGTCCTAGACACGTAACAGACAGCAATACATTTTGTTAAAAATGGGTAAATCACAATCTAAAATAGAAAATCCCAATGCAAAAGTGATCACCAATTTAGAAATAGTTGATCACAAAGAAGAAATTAATTCCTTGTGGACACTAATGCTGATCCTAGTAATAATAACAGTAATTAATCTTTTACTTAAAATCTATTTACTGCATAAAAGATCTCTGAGAAAAAAATACGCTAGTAGGGCAAATGACTTAGAAAAAATCTAATTTTTTTTTTTCTTGCTGGAACATAAATTCATTATTAATGGAATGGCAAGATATTTTAAACAAAGCTAGAATTATAAAAGAAAATTTTGAGCGTTCTTACAAGTGTTTGAACATAGATAGACCAATTAAACAAGAAACTATTAAAAATCATTTTTATAAACTTTTTACCTATTTGGAAGAAATCAGAGTCCTTTTTAACGTTTATTACAATAGGCTTACGACAGCTCATAAAACTGCAGTTGATGCATTTTTCATTGACTTAAAAAATAGAATTTCAAAATTAGCAGATAAAAAGTCAATACAAATAAATTTACCAAATTCGCTTCACGAAAGCATACCGTATAATATAACAACGAATCCTAAATAATTCAAACAGTAGTAGAATTTTTAAAAACAGCATAAAACTAAAAAAAATAATTATAAAGAGCTCAGTATATATGTACCAATTAAGAACACTGACGTCAGAAAATATTATAAACTAAAGATTTCTCCTCAAAGATGTTACATCAAAAAGGGGAAATCTATAGTAACATATATACAAATAAATGATTTGTTTACTAACGGGAACTTTGACTTAGGACAATTTATCTCTAGGCTCGAATATGTGGCCGGTAAACACAAAATATATAAATTACAAGTGGCACCTAATGAGAAAATTTTCGAATTTATCTCTTAGAATGAATTTAAAACTACGGGCAATACAGTACTAAATAAATTAAAAGTAGCGCTACTAAATGAGGTGACCCACGTTGATAACAAGAATGCCAAGGCAATTCTTGATATTATGCTGAAATATGATGATGACCCTATCGAGGGAGGTCACTGTGGAATCTTTAGAACCACAGAAAAGATAAAAAGATACTATTATTGGAAAAACAGGCCAAAGATATAGCAAAATACGTAAAATCATGCCCTAAGTGTCAAACTGCAAAAATTAACAAACATGTAAAATGTCCAACGACCATCACTCCAACGCCTGCTAAGGCATTTGATGTAGTCTACGTAGACACAATTGGACCATTTCAAAAATCATTATACGGAAATGAATACGCAATTACAATGATATGCGACTTAACTAAGTACTTAGTAACTATACCAATACAAGACAAAAGCGCTAAAACAATCGCTAAAGCGATATTTGAAAATTTTATCCTTACCTATGGTCCATGGTTCGGGCATGGGAACAGAATACAAAAACGCTGTTTTGACAGAACTATGTAATATATTGAAAATTAAGAAATTAACCTCTACAGCCCATCATCATCAAACATTAGGCACAATAGAAAGAAGTCATAGAAGTTTTAACGAATACGTACGCTCATATATATCTGTACATATATCTGATTGGGACGAATGGTTGAAATATTTCACTTACTGTTTCAACACAACACCATCAACAATACATAATTACTGTCCATATGAGCTAATTTTTGCAAAATCACCAAATAGTTTTAAACAATTTAATGAAGTAGATAGAATTACTCCACTATACAATATCGATAATTACGCAAAAGAAGCAAAATTTAGGTTAGAGGTAGCATATAATAGATCCAAAAAATTATTAGATAGAAATAAGTTAATGCAAAAATTAAACTATGATAAGGATACAATAGAATATGGTATTAAAGTAGGAGATTTACAGTCTTATTCACAAAAATTTCTTATTGTAAGCTTAATGTGTACTTTAGTTATTAAACACTTTTTGTTTTATTAACCACTAATAAGAATTTTTATTCACAAACGTTTAATAACGCAAAATTAACTATTAAACGATTTTTCTAGTATTGTTGTTTTATGTTGGCAACATCATGTAATATTATATGTCAATTTACGTTTAGTGATGCACACAACAATGAACAAAATACCTGATAATGTTTTTATAATTAAAAAAAAATATTTAAATCAGCAATAATATTATTTGACATAACTTAAATTATCATTATTTTATTATTATTTATTGTTTTATATCAGAAAAAATTTTAAAATAATATAAAAAATGGTGTTAAACCTTTTTTAATAAAATGATTCACTGAACGAGTACAAAAAAGTATCCAAATACCGAGCTTGGCATTACTGTTTGTACATCACTATATTATTTTGTTTATTTATAAAACAAATTTGTGAATTTTTAGAATCATTTAGAAAAATTTGGATTTGGAAGTTAAAGGGTGTACCAATAGTTAATGTAATTTTGTGGATGTGACCAAACTTTCGAAGCGTTATAGACAGAACGCTGAAACTTAAAAGAGACCTGTATTGCAAAATCCGCTATATCAACGAGTTTATAATTTGAATTTAGAAATTAAAGGGTGTTGCATAATTGATGAAGATTTTCTCATATAAGCCTATCTCATGAACCGTTATAGATAAACGCTTGTAAATTTGACGCAATGTCGATTGCTATGGCCGATGCTGATAATATTTAAAATTATAGATTAAAGGTGCACCAATACTTATTTTAACTTGGTTTATGGCCATACTTTTAAACAGTTGTAGATTGACGATTGAAATTTACAAAGAACCTGTATTACTAACTCCTCTATAACACAAGTATAAAATTTTGATTTGGAAATAAACGGGTGTCCCAAAGTTAATACAATATGGTGTATGTAGCCGGACTTTTGAACCGTTATAGACAGACAGCTGAAATTTACAAGGGGCATATTTTGCTAAGTCCGCTATGACAAGAATTGAGAAAGTAAAGGGTGTTCCCAAAATTAATGTAATTTGTTCTATATGGCCGTATTTTTTGGAACCGTTGTATTATTTTTCTATGCTGAACATAGATTTTGCAACTATTAATAGAAAATTTGTTATTTATTACCTGGAAAAGTATCGTTTTCTTCGATGGCAATATTGTGTAAAACAGATAATGCGATAATTAAATTTTTTGCGTTTGGAAAACTTATTGTAAGCCCATCTAACAAACAACGAAAACGCTACTTCCAAACCCCAAAGCAACGTTCCACTGGATTTCTCGTAGCAATCTGGTTGTTATTGTATTTTATTTCTGTGGCATTTTGTGGTCTTAATAATGGTGTAAATAAATATGGTTGCAATTTATATCCGGAGTCACCTAACAAGCGCCCTCTAAAATCGCCATTTTCAAAACGTTGCTTGATAAGGGATTCATTAAAGATTCGACAATCATGCGTACTGCCTCTCCATCTTGCCACTACATCCCTTATAACAAGCTTTGCGTCACAAATCACCTTTATAAAAAACATACAAATATAGCTTAATAGTATCTCAATTTTTAAACACGTTCAAGGAATAGTATCCTTTCTATTTATTTAATATTGTGCCATATCACCACCAGTTTTTTTAATTTTAATGTGCGTACAATCGATAGCACCAATTACTCCAGGAAAGTTTTTTGTTGATTGGAATTCTTTTATTAATTCTTCTTCTTCCATAAAAGACTTAGGCATATAAATTTTGTTTCTCGCCAATCGAGCTAAGGCTTGAGCAACTCTTGCACAAATTCGAGAAACAGTAGGCTGAGAAAGACCACAAAGATCAGCCGCATCATCTTGAACCTGAAAATGTGTTTTGTTGTGACCTTAAACTATTGATATCGCTACTCATACTTACCTCTCTTCGGCCGCAACAACGCAAAGCCACCAAAACCTGTAACTTGGCTGTAGTTCCACAGCCTCTTTCCATTTTACTAAATATTTGCATTTATATATCAATATATTTAAAAAACTTACCTATTGTAGAAATTATATTTATTACATTCATTGTATTCTTTTTTATTAATATTTTTACACACTTTTTCAAAAACAAATTTAGCGGCAGAAATGCTTTTCAAAACAGGAATACCAACTTTTTGAAAGTTTAAAGCAGGGTAACTGCTACATTAAATATTTGAAATTTATTAATGATTAATACCAGCGTAATAGTGCTATTAAGCGTTTGTGAATACTACTTTATCGATTTTTTACCTCTTATTAAGCAGTTTAAATTTTTTGTGAATAAGACTGTTAGTCTTAATTAAAAATGAAGCGGGGCATAAGCTAGAAAAACAATATAAAGGTCCATATAAGGTTAAGAAAATAGATTTTAAAAATAATGTAACCATAGTAGATAAGAAATAAAAAAAAAAAAAAAAAAAAGAACAAATAATACATTAAATAGACTTAAGCTATATAAAAACTAAATGTTACTAGGCGCCGGTAATATTAATAATAATAACATAATAATAACGTAATATTAACAATAACAATATTCAAATATAATTTTTAAAACTTATATAAACACAATAATCTTAAGAATATTTATAAAAGAATGTCCATAAAATAAAATTATATGAACATTCTTCTGAAAAGTGGAGGTGTAGCGTAATCAAACAATCACTTTAACCAACAGCATGTAGCAAATATTAACAGCCTGCATTGCCAATATAGTATAAATTCTTTATACAAAATAATTGTACGAAAATATTTGTAACATTAATAAACAATGTTCATTTGACACCACTCAGTAAAGACGGCCGGCCGTTGCATAAATCATTTAAAATAGATACGTGGCAACGACATCGCACTTGGCAAAGGTTTGTGTTTTGATGATCTCACAAACTGCTGAGACGCACGTCTTACTTTTGCCTAGGTTGAATAACTGTACACAGACTTAAGAATCAAATAACATTTATTTTCCCACGGCAAATATTTAGAGTTAAATATTAATATCAAGAAACCACTCAATCGTGAGTTTTGTAAAGCTCCTAAAATTCATAATTGCCTGGTAAAATATAAATTTATTACTTATAAGATAGAGTTAAGACTTTGAGTAAGATTGTAGAATTCACTCATTTGAGTCGTCTAGAACTTCTCAAAGTATATAAGCTGACTAAAATTATGTCGGATTTTAAGCTGTATTTTGTCTTCAGTCGAGCGTCACGATAAGGTCGCTCCTAAAAATAAATCAGCTATTCAAGCCATATAATAACTTTGGTCTCTTATTCATTACAATGGCCCATATATTCAGTTGGGTGTATGCTGTAACTGATGTGGATCCAGGCCTCTAGATAGTATGTCTGCTGGGTTATGTTTAGAACTCACATGCCGCCATTGCTCGAGTACCGTGCTGTCTTATATTGAAGCGATTCGGTTTGCAACAAATGTATGAAACGAGGAAGATCTTGAATTTATCCACGCTAAGACTATTTGTGAATCGGTCCAGTAGAATGTGGGGGTCGAATTCGTGTCCAAATCCAGCTTGACCTTTGCGACTAAGTGTGCGCCCAACTGAGCAGCGCATAATTCTAACCTCTGGAGTGTTTGCTGTTTGAGAGGGGCTATACGTGATTTCGCACATAGCAAGTATACGATAACCGTTGTATTTGGTAGAAGTGTTCTGACATATATTGCAGCTCTATATGCCTTTTCGGACGCATCTGTAAACACATGAAGCTGTGCCTTGCCAGGAACAACTCTTTATAGACATGCCGATGAACTTGAAAAGTTTCAAGTTCATTTAGATTACTACGAAAATTTCGCCACCGTGAATCAAATTCTGACGGCACCGCCTCGTCTCATGAAAAATTCAAAGTCCATAATTTCTGGACAAACATTTTTGCTCTGACGACTACTGGGGACAGTAGCCCGAGTGGGTCGAAAATGCGCGGTAAGTCTGACGTAACTGTTCTTTTAGTCACCGCCTTGATTGGTTGTATGTTTAACTTGATTTTAAGTACGTCATCTTTCGGTAGCCACACTAATCATAACGTTTTTGTATAATCCGCTTCGTATGTTGAGAATTCAAGACTGACTTCTTGATCATCACTGGGGATGTTTCGAAGAAGTTGGGTATGATTGGCGCACCATTTTCTTAAATGGAATCCATACTTAGCCATGACATTTTGTAGTTTGCGTTGAGTTCGATAAGCTTGGAGGCAGGCGGAAATTCGATTTTATTGTCATGGCTTATTTTCTTCAAGCACTTGATTGCCATATGTGACTGTATTTAATTGAAAATAACTGACGGGTACTGACGATCTTTGAAGGGATCAATATTTGTCGGTACATTTTTTCTATGTCAGCAGTGAACACGAAACGCGGCAGCCAAAATCGTACAAGAACAGTAAACAGATCATTTTGTAAGGGTGGCCCGGTATGTAAAATATCATTTAATGATTTCCCTGACGCTATTTTTGCAGAAGCATCGAAGACCACCCTAAGTTTAGTAGTGCTGCTTTCAGGTCGTAAAACGCAATGATGAGGGCTAAAGTATTTATGCCCCTTTACTTCGTCTATTTGGATTTTCGACATGTGCCCCATCGTTTCATACTCTGTCATAAATCGCACATATTGCTTTTCAGTGAAGCGTCTTTTGACAATCGACGTTCTAGTGAGAGGAATCTGTTGAAGGCAATACCATGTAAAGCTCCCAGTAACGATGTTTCAGCAGAGAATAGAAGTCGTACTACGAATAATCCTTCTTTGTCACGAGTAGTATGTTGATAAAAATGTGTCTCACACTGTGCGTCATAAGGAGATAATTGTTGCTGTCTGCTTTCGATCTCTTCGAGTTTCCAAAATTTTTCAAAAGCCATATTCGCTTTTTCCTCTTCAGTTAGAATACCGCATATTGCTGATGATGAGTGTTCACCAGATACTTTCGCTGATACTATCCAGCCAAACGTTGTGTTTTGTAATATTGGGAGATCGTTAGCCAGTTTGATTTGTCTTTTAGCAAGTAACTGGTGGTAATATTCCGCCCTTGTCTGGACGGTTAAAGTTTGGGTCAGCCAATACTATATTGTTGGGAATTGACCACTTATCTATTGTGAGAAGTTGAGCGGGTTGTGGAGAAATTATATGTGGTAATACAAATGTCTCTAGCCGGGTTGAGTAGTTGTTGAATCGGGAGTGAATCGCAATGTTGACTCAGTGTTGTACCTTGGTGCGGTTTTTTCCAATGCCGTTGATTGAAATTGAGGTAGTCCTTGCTGGAAGTTCTGGCCGTCTGACTAATCTCTCCGTAATGAGGTTGACTTGTGAACCCGAGTCGAGCATTGCCTTGCATGCAGTTTCTACACCGTTCGCCTTGACCTTTACCAATGCTGTTCCATGTTTTTAGCTTCTTCTGTTGGTGTATTGACTAGAGAAGCCGCATTTTCTGTTGGGGGGTTATTAAGTGTAACTTATTCTTTGGTTGTCTCAGTTTCCTTTTTAGGCTTGCTACGTTTATTTGAAATTAAATTTACTTGTGGTAGTGGTTCCAAATGAACGAGGGTGTGATTAATTTTCCACATTTTATTTATTTAATAGATAGTATATATGTACATATTTACAAATAATATTATACTAATACGAAGTAGTAATAAGAAATACATATAATATTTATCTATAAATGGCTTTTTCCACCTTTTTTCACATTTCTGGCAGCGGCGTGAAGTGGTTTGGTTAAATGGTTACTATTAAAGCAGTTAACACATAATTTATGCTTCTGTACTAGGTTGAGTCTGTTTGTTGGGCTTAGTTGGATGAACTCATTGCATTGATATAATGGATGAGAGTCTCGCTTGCACCCTATGCATCGTCGGGTATCGTGTCGGGGTTGTACTGTAAGCGTGCATGTTTTGCTTGTAGAAACTGTTTTCTCTTTGTATCCCATTGCCTCAAGAGTGTGGAAATAATTCTCGAGGAAGGTAAGAAAGTGGCTTATTGTTTGCAGATCCCTTGGGTTGGAAATCGATTGTTCATATTGAGTATGCTCGGTTTTGTCCACCTTTTTAACTAGTATGTGAATTAAAAGAGGATCCCACGACGAAATTTGGAGTCCCGTATTGGAGAGGGCTGCCAAACATTCCTTCGTTGTATCGTGCAATCGCTTAATAGCACCTTATGTAAATGCACAAGATGGTTGGTCAAGTAGCCTTTGAACCGCTGTGGCCACCATTATTCTTTTGTTGTTATGGCGATCCTGCAGCAGTAGCCAAGCAGCTTCATCATTTTCTGCAGTAATAGCCTTGAATTATGAGGACGCAGTAAATCTCACGCTTTGTTTTATAAATGTGAGAAATAACACACAAAAAATTAATTTAAGGTTTAGTTCCATAAAGATTTGTTTTTATTTTGCTATGAAAGTAAAAAAATCATAAAGAATTAACAACACTCTTTATTTTCTAAATTAAACTTTTATGCTTGTTGTCATAGCCGACTTAACACTGCAGCTTCTTATAAATTTAACCGCCTGTCCTTAACTGTTAAACAGTTTGAAAGTATAGGAGCACACATTTATTTTCAAATTCAATTTTTTTACTTGATGTTGTAGCGGACTTAACCATCAGATTCATTGTAAGTTTTAACCGTTGTTTATAACGGTTCAACAGTTTGGCCATATACATTAAATTACATCAACTATTGTAACACACTATAATTTTTAATTCTAAATATTTATACTTTTTATTTTACCGGACAAGGTATGATATATTCTGCCTAATTTTCCAGTGTTTGTATATAACGGTTTAAAAGATAGGGACATATGGATTAAATTACATGAAATATGGAAACACCTTTATTTTAGCGAAATTGTAAATTTGAAATTTAAGCTGTGTGTCTAAAATGGTTGAAGGGATTGGTTACATAAATCAAATTACATCAACCATTAGGACACAATTTAACTTTCAAATCCAAATTTGGTACTTGCTTTATGGCCATATACATCAAATTAAATGGACTATTCGCGGACTATTTCATTTAATTTTTGAATATTTATACTTGTTATTAAAACGATTTTAGTAATTGATATTCTGTTTACTTTTTAAGGTATGTCTAAAACGGTTCAAAAGAAGGCTGATATAGGGCAATTTACATTACATAAAAACATGTACGTTGTTTGGAGACACCATTTTCTCTTAAAAACTGTTTTTAAAACCGAAACATTCTGTAAGCATGACCTTTCAAATAACAAAAAAAATTTCAAGATCGGGTTAGAAACGGCTAAGCGGGCACAAATATAACAAGTAAGAGTGCTATATTCGGCAATACTGAATTTTATGTACCCTTCACCATGTATGTAAATGTAGTTTAGTGAAGAGAACACGACAGAGAACCAAAAAGTAAGAAAAAAAATTAAGAACTACATAAAATTTTACATAAAAATGTATAACATTTTGGGTTAAGCTTTTAAATGATACCCGTACTGGTATTAACAAAAATGGTGCAAATTGAAAAATATAGGCGAGTGCCAATTTTTTCACTTCCCGCTGTCTCGAAGGACACGGACCGATCATGCTGATTCCAAAAGCAAATCTTTCGTCTTATCGATTGGCGTATTTAAATTTTCTCTAGTTGATCTAGTGCCTTGATTTCAACACTAACACGGAAGAACAAGTGGACATCGCTCAGTCGCCTTTGCTATGCATAAGAAGTCAGAATATATATACTTTGTGGGGTCAGAAATGTATATTGTAAAAATTACAAAAGTAATGACAATCTGAGATATTCCCTTTCTCCACTTTTAGTGATGAAGGGTGACTTTTTACGCCCAATAAGAAGTCAGTTTAACAAATTACTTACAAAATTTTGTGATAACTTATTATTTCTTAAAATAATAACTGCAATAAAGACCAAATTTCGATCTTCAACTTCGAAAATTTAAATGTAGGAAGCTGTTTTAAAGAAAGTGTCAAAACTTAGTTTTTTAAATAATAAAAGCACATAATTATCTGTCTTTTGCTGGTGTCGTCAATAGCAGCTAAGCATAAGCCCGCGGAGGCTTTATTGGCGCACATTGGTTAAGCCTGTATTTTGCTATAGTTTGTGTTCTTTTAAGTTTGCCTTTTTTTTCTTCAAGTTTTATTGACCTACAACATTGATTACTTTTAATATTTTGTTTTATTGTATATTGTTCTCTTTAGTTGCTTCACTATATATAGAAGCTAATTATCGGTCCAACAATATTCTGCCTTCAATTAACGGCAAGTTACAATATATTATTTTAAATTACACTCTTTACTTCTGCTTAAATTAAATACTTAAAATTTGATTACCGTTAAAATTATATACTTATTTGCCTACTACAAAGTCAAAAAACTAGTAACTAAATGGTATTTTAAGAACAGTTCTTCAGCAAGTTTTAAGTGGCTAAAACTAAGTACCTAACTTTTAGTTAAATCACTAAAGTAGGTACAAGGGTAATATGTTATGTTTTACCAAATAGATAGTATTTTAGGGATAATTAAGTTATACTTTCTTACGTCTTCCGAAGTTTCTGTGTGTAGCGTGGTATATCGACCATTTTGTAGAGGAATCGTTTAATATGGGTGTAACTAAATAAAAATACGTGGGAAAACTAAAAAAAAGAGAAAATGAAATCATTGCGGCCGATCGAAGTCTAGCTGTAAATTTTTTTCACTTCATTTATGTTTAATTTAATATTTCTTTTAACCACTATTTCCACGATATCCACGATATTCCCTTGTTTTTCCATTCAATATTTGTTGCTTTAAATTTTTTCTTAAAATTGCATTGTGTGCCACTAAATTAGATTTATTTTAAAATATGTACATAAGCAAAGACATATATTAGCTTTCTTATTTTTAAATGAGGACATTATGACACTTTTATAAGTGACACTATGTTCATACTTAAAACGAGGCAATGCTCATGAACATAATGACGTTTTTCAAAGTGGCATAATGTCCATGGTAAGATTACACAAAGTCAATAGACATTATGTCCGTGGACGGTAAAACATGCTACGAAATTTTTTGATACAAGTAGACTTATCTGATTTTTTTTTTTGCGTTATTTATTAGGTACAGTAAAGGGTAATTTTCTTTTGTTGTACATGCAAAACTAAACATAACAACTAAATAAGTTACAAAGTATTATTATTTTTGATTATCTTTAAATACTTAAGTTAATAGATTTTTATATTACTGTATAATGTTTTGCCTTGTTGTTTTGCAATATTCACAAATTGCATTTAATTGTTCAGGAGCTTTATCCAGAAGATGTGAAAGAACAATATCCAAAATGTCGGCTGTAACAAGGAATAATTCTTCATAATGATCTATCATAATCCTAAAAATAGAGCAGTAATGAGCAATTTATTAGTTTTAGTATTTTTATTCAAAGTATTGCGGCCATACTCATAAAAGCTAATTTAGAATTGAAAAAGGTTTTCTGAATTAATTTTGTTACTTATTTTGTTTTATAAAACCTCATGACAAACTAAACATTGTTTCATTACTATGGGTGTAAAGCGATGATGTTCTGTTAGAGTCAATGGAGTACAAAGTAGTAAAACAACTGTAATAAAATTTACATATTCATAATAAAATAAAATTTAATTGAAGCTGATTTTGATAATGTTTGATAAACAGAAAAGATTTGTAAAAAACCGAATTATAAATCCCGGTGTTTTTAGTTTTATAAAAAAATCATACTAAAAAAATTATCTAAAACATTAAGGTACATATTTCTATTTCATATTTCTATTTTTATTACTGCCAGCATTTCGCATAAAAGACCAGAGTGACTATTCCGTATTTCGATTCGTAACAATATTTATATACAAAATAATTTCGATTAATTTTCTATTCGAATATAAATGTGAATAAAATTAACAAACTGGGAAAAAGAAAAAATTGTAATGGTTCTTTTTGTGTTTGTAGGAAGACAAATACAACAAAATGTCCAATGTAAAATTGAACAACATATAAATTCTGTGCTATTACGCTTATTTAATAACAACAATAATAATGATTGCTAACGAAACGATATCATTATAGTAATGGCTTTTATATTCTGAAGACAATAATATACTCGGAAGTGTTTCAGATTATCACTTTTTTTTCGCAGTTTTTGAAAAATGTAAAGCAACTTTCAATAACCAATTCACCATTTTAATTTTATTTATTAACCACAGTTTGCATTTGAGCACGCATTGCGCACTTATGCGCTTGAGCTAAACAGACACTCTCGCATGCGCAATAGTAATGTTTTATATTATTTTATTGCGTGCTCATGCGCATTCTATAAGTGCGCATTTTGTGAGTGGTTTATGAATTAAATATTTACTCCAGAATTCTGTTTATAATGTTTAAAATGTTTCATTTGCGAAAATAAAATGTTCTGACAGCTGTTTAAGTACCATTATTCCGGTAAAGTTTGGTGCTTTCACATTTGTATCTCTAGTTTCTCTACGAAATGACATATTTTTACGAAAAAATGTATTCTATATTTGAACCAAGTTTCTAGAGGAGCACTTCACAAAATTTTATTCAAATCCATCCGGCAGGTTCTACGTGATGCGAACACAGACAGGCAGACAACGGACGGATCGACAGACAAAATTTCCAAAAAATAGGTGTTTTGTATTCCATATCGATTACTATCTACACCTACATTAAAACTTTCAAAAATATTTCGCGTACAGAAATGTAAAGACAATAACATAATTTTTAAAACTCTGGACCGCAATCCAAAACAATTTGATTTTACCTATATTTACCGATTGAAAATTAAAAAAATGTTCTTTTTTTATTCTTTTTTATTTGCCATCTATATTGCAAAAATTAGATAATTTCCTAAAATTAAGATAGTAACATTCCTTGTTGATTTTTTAAATTAATAAATCCCCAGCTTAAATTAAAGCCATGCAACTAACAAATTGGTGTTTTTTGTCATCAAGAAAAAACAATATCTAAGCGGAAAAACCTACATAGTTGCAGACCAACTCCAAAATTTTATTAGAAAATAATATAAAAAAATCTTATCAAAAAATTATCTTCACGTTTTCTAGGGCGGTTAACTCGCACTACTGTCGTTCAAGAAAATCGTGCAAATATTTAAATTTACAAAAGATGTATGTTTTGCATAAGGAAACTTAATTCATCATTTTAAGAGCCGAAAAAGCAACAATGCGATATATGGTTTTATAGAAAATTTAATAATAAAATTCGGTGTGTTCAGACGTGTCTATGCAAAGAAAATCGCAATGTAGGTCGTAAGAATGAAGATCTCCCATTAGCCGTTTTGTGCTGTGATTCCGAAAATATTCTTCTATACCTAATATGCTTACGTCAAATTGGTATGTGTATAAGTGAAAACCTTGTGTTTACAAGTTATAGGGAACATATATAAAGCACAATGGTAAAAAAAATTTTTTACTCTGATTCATGGAATGAGTGTTTGCTGGAAGGCGCGGAGATGACATAGCAAGTGCTCTTAAAATAATTAAATCGGTGTAGAAAACGACCACCCAAATACAAGCAAATAATTTGGTTGAGTGATTCTTACTGTCTGTAAAAAGGAAATTAATACTTTATTCATCAAAGTTGTACAAAAGTCTCAATACAAAAGGTTTCGCAGTTAGGGCACATTTACAAGTTCTAAGTCAAATGATATAGAACGTCGATTCAAAAATGTTGTTTACGAAAAAGCACAGATAAAAAAAAAATTTATTAATTAAAGGTCGTTAATTAAGGGTAGAATTTTGTCTACATGATAAATAGTTTTGCGTTATTGAATCTTTTAGAGTTCGGTCGTGACCGTAATGACAGTCAGGCTTATTAGGTAAAAAAAAACCGACTGTTGGTGTATTTTTAATAAGTGCATGGCTTACAGAATACTTCTTTTGCAAAGTCAAACATATAAACTTTTTTATTTAAAAAAAAAAAAATATATATATATATATATATATATATATATATATATATATATATATATATATATATATATATATATATATATATATATATATATAAATATATATATATATATATATATATATATATATATATATATATATATATATATATATATATCTATATATATATATATATATATATATATATATATATATATATATATATATATATAGAAATGAATCGATATTTGGGGTGAAGTTGAGTTGTTTATGTATCACCTTGGCGTCTGCTCTGCACTTTCCTTCATTAAAGAATCTATTGATATATAAGCGCGAAAGGAAAGGCTCTCAGTAAGCTGAACTTTCGCTGAAAGGAATATTCTGAAGATGTAAGATATTTGGTTTTCAGTTTGACCTGTACAATTATAATATAAAAGATTACTCAATAGTGTAACTTTTCTTTTTCTTCTGAATATGGGGTTTTTTTTAGAAAACTTTTAAATTCTTGATAGTGATTAGTTATTTTTTTGCATTTTCGGTTTTAAATGAAAATTCAAATTTTTTATTGCAAGAGAGGTTTTTTTTTTGCAAAAATTTAAATTTCTAGTGAAAAATGACTCAATAGTGTATATTTAAATTTATACATTTTTGGTTAATTTCATAAAAATGCCATTGGATCTTAATAGGTTAAATATTTATAAAATTTTTTAGTATTCTCTCAAAGATCTCTTCCAAAGCTTTGAAATGATACCCATATTGATATTTATACAAATTTTAGAATTTCAGAGCCCCATAACTCGGAAATATGGGCGAGCGCCAATTTTTTCACTTGGTGTTTTTTTCTTTTTTATTAATTCTCTATCGCCCTATGTATTAATTTTTTGATTAGAGTTACATTATTGTTCCAAATGACATAAAAAATTAGAGCTAGGAGTGGTGTTTTGCCTGCTGCCTTAAATAACATGGACCGATTGTGCTGATTTCCAAATAGCACCTCTTTCGACACTATGTCTAATCGATTGACGGACAGACGGATATCGCTTAATCGAATATATATATATTCCTAATGGGGTCGGAAATGGTTATTGTACATACAGAATGACAAACTTATATATACCCTTTTCCATTTTTTGTGGTGAAGGGTATAAAAACAATAACAATACTAACTAAAATTTGAGAAAAAGAAAAAACGAAAATATGCATCAATCACCATGTAAACAATATAAAAACAATTATTATCCAGCGCTTGATACTGAAGATGATATTCTGTGCGATCGAGATCTGTATGCAAAATTTAAAAATCATGTTAAGAACAACAAAAAGGAATGTATCAGAATCAATAAATAATAAGAAGTGAATACTAAAATAAAACAAAAAAAAAAAAAGTAAAAGTGCTATATTCCGCTATGCCGAATCTTATATACCCTTCACTATCTATGTAAATATAGTTTAGTGAAGTAACTCCAATCAAAAAAGGCAAATATTGGGGTGACAGAGAATTAGAAAATCAAAAAAATTGGTACTGCATATATAAAATTTCACATAAAAAAAAAATTTTAGTATTTCCTTAAAGACCTCTTCAAAAGCTTTAAAATCATACTCACATTAATATTTTTAAAAAACTTTAAAGTTTGAGAGCCCCGAGCGCCAATTTTTTCACTTGTGCTTTTTTTTTATTTTTTAATTCTCTATCGCCCCATACATTTATTTTTTTGATTGGAGATACTTAATTGTTCTAAATGACATGAAAAAATTAGAGGTAGATGCGGTGATTTGGCTGCTACCTCGAAGGACATGGTCCGATAATACTGATTTCCAATAGCACCTCTTTCGACACTTTGTCTAATCGATTAAGGGACAAACGGACATGGCTCAATCGAATATATATATATATATATATGTATATATATATATATATATATATATATATATATATATATATATATATGTATATATATATATATATACTTTATGGGGTCGTAAATGGATACAATACACACGGAATGACAAACTTATATATACCCTTTTTTCACTTTTTGTAGTGAAGGGTATAAGAATACATAAAATGTTTAAATAACTGATATAGATGACTTTTAAACTTTAAAAATTTTGAAATAAGAAACTCTGTTGATGAATCCATTAGAGGATTTTATAAAGTCAAGACTTATTAATTGAACACAATTTTTTTTCTAATTTTTTCACCTCTACTTTAAAAGCAATGAAAACTAAAACATTTTTATTAAAAGATCCAGACTCAAACATAAAAGCAAGAGATATTTTGAAAGAGCTATGTCAGTTTCAAAGTGAGGATTTGAAGTTTATGAAAGTTACCCAATTTCCAACAAAAAATTTAATTAAACGCGGATATGATTTATGTATTTTTTGGCAAGTTGCCCTAGAAAGCAACGTAAATTAGTTAAAAATCATGAAAACAATTTTTTATCGCATTAATAAATAGGAACAAGTTAAACGATCGGAGATTCCCTAATGCCGAAACTGTCAAGGGTTTTTCCACAGCACGGCAAATTGCAAAAAAAAAAACGAAATATATAGAAACACGCTTATCCAGCTTCGTATAAAGGTTGTGAAAAATACAAACAAAAACTTAGGTCTAAGAAAAAATACTTACTGTAAATTATTTTTTAAACCTAGAAACAAATTTTGCTAGTCCTGAAATTTAATAATGATATGAATATGAATTTGAACTATGATATTAATTCTTTTTTGTTAAAATTAAAAAATATGCTAATAAATCTAAATAATCAAATGGCATAGCTAACAGCAACTAAACTTGCTTGTAAAAATGGCTAATAATTACAAAAATTTTATATCAAAGCATCTTATCATAATACATATTAATGTAAATTCAATGTTAATATTGATAAGTAGGAGGCTTCATCTTCAATAGTTTCTAGATAAACACAATTCGGAACGAAACGAAACTCAACTGAAGGTATAAACTTAACTTTAATTACTGCAACATTGTTAGGAAAGGTAGAACGGGTGCAGTAAAAGGAGGGGGTACAGCCATTTAAATAAAAGTAATCTGAAATATAATATACACTCTAATAATACAGTTAATTCCTTTCAGTTCTTGGAAACTTGCATTGTACGTATACATATATATGGCCGAAAATGAAAATATGTTTATTATATCGGCTAATTTTTCTTCTGGAAAGAACGATGCAAGTTTTGGTGCAAAATATTTTTTTTTATTTATTTATTTATTTGTATAATTGTAACCTAGTACAACAAGACATATATCTTATAAATAAAAGTAATAGTGATAAGATCAAAGAAGCACTTAGCGTATAAATATAAATCATAAATAACAAGTATTTTAAATTAAAAAATATATATATATAAATATAGGACATTAAATGTTCATTATTATTTATAAAAGAAAAAAAAAATAGTTGTAAAAATAATTATATAAAAAACTAGCATGAAGATAAATAAAACAGAAAACTACAATAAATTGTGAAAAAGTTAGTTAAAATTAAAATTATCAATAAAACATTATGAAAATATTTTATATAACTCCTTTTTAAACGCATTTGCATTGCCTAGATTTTGGACATTATTTGGCAAGGAATTCCAGAGACTTGTGGTGTATACAAAAAACTGTCGTTGTGACAAGGGGCTCCTAAATCTTAGTTGAATAATTTTTCTTCCTCGATTTGATCTGGCAAATTGGATCCTACGAAACAAATATACTGGTTGCCTAGATGTAATAATTTTATGCAAAAACTTGAGACATTTAAGTTTTAAAAGATTTTCAAAATTAAGTTGAAATATCTGGTATGAGTATAATGATATGCGGTCGCGACGGCCTTTTGAGAATACATATCTGGCTATATTATTATAGCCGACGTTGAGTTTTCGTTGATCATCGCTATCACAGTTCGCAAAAATTTCACACCCATATAAAAGTATAGGAATCACATAAGTTTTTGCAAGTTGCATACGTATGACAAAAGGTGTTGAATCTATGACAGCCCACAAGTAGACTTTACCAACAACATAATTAATGTGATTAGACCAAGATAAACTAGAATTAAAGACAACACCAAGGTTCAATGCTGAATTTACAAGGTCTATTCTGTTTCCTTTAATGTTAAGTTCAGGCACGTTTAATTCTCTTTTAGATTTTGAAAGTATAATGTATTTAGACTTGGAAGGGTTAATACATAACCCATTTGCATTAGCCCAGCTATCAATCCAGT
Organism: Cistogaster globosa; assembly: GCA_937654795.1. Taxonomy (NCBI): domain Eukaryota; kingdom Metazoa; phylum Arthropoda; class Insecta; order Diptera; family Tachinidae; genus Cistogaster; species Cistogaster globosa. Next base: position 8,031,326 of record OW569408.1, read on the forward strand.
CCAAATCATTATTGATTTCTGTTAAAGCTGAACTGATATTTTGAACACTGGTACTCATGTAGAGCTGCACGTCATCAGCGTAAATAAGAACTTTGCAGTTGCTTACAAAATCAGGTAAATCATTAATGTATAAACAGAACAACAGAGGTTCAAGTATTGAACCTTGGAGTACCCCTCTATTAACATTAAGTGCACTTGAAATTTTGTTATTTAAATGGACACGTTCAGATCTTTCTAAAAGATAAGAATGTATAAGATTAGAAGCAGATTTTATAAAGTGAAATATCTTTTGAAGCTTGAGTTTTAAAGTTTTAGGATCTACAGTGCCAAATGCCTTACTGTAGTCGAGAAGTACTAAAAAAGATACCATATTTAAATCTAAGCTTGCTCTAAGATCTTCAACCACATCCACAAGAACTGTAGTACAACTTCTAGATTTGATGTAACCCGATTAAATATCAGAAAAAAAGTTTTTGTTCTCTAAGTAGGTTTTCATTTGCTTTGCAATTAGGGTTTCCATAACTTTAGATAAGTAAGGTAGAATAGAAATAGGCCTGAATTCACCATTAGTTTTGGAAATAGGTATTATTTTTGATACTTTCCATACATCAGGAAAGGTAGACTTAAGAAGAACTCTGTTGAACAGATGAGTGTAGTATGGTAAAAGGTAAGGCATTAAAGCTTTTAAGAACTTAGGATCTAAGGCATCCTAGCCAATTGCATTAGATTTTATTGATAATAAACAATCCAAACCTTCAGACTGATTAACACAACGAAAACTGAAAGGGTTCTGTATCGAAACAAAACAAAGATCATCATAGATGTGACAAGTTTGTGAAGGAACATTAATATTCACAAAGTTGCTGTTCAATATATTTACGTTAGCATCCAGATTCGGGCTTTTATAGCATTTCCGACCTAAACCAATTTTACTAATTTCATTCCATTTCAATTTGTTGTCCATTGCAGATGCAAACTTATTATAGTAAAACAGAATCTTTGCGCGCCGAATACGTTTTTCAACTTCCCTACGAGCAGATTTATAAATAGCTCTCAGATCTTCAGTTCTAAATCTCTTCCATCGGCTATAAGCAATGTCTCGCTTTTCTATTAATAGTTTTATTTCACCAGTAAACCATCATAGAGAAGAACTTAAGATTTATGGTTAACAAATACTAAACCAATCAAACTGCTAGATGTATTACTAAAATGTGTTGGTGTAGAAACATTGACAGGATAAAGATGAAGACAGTGCATAGGTTCGGTTAGTGGGTTATCGACTAAAGGGTTATTATTAAAGTCGCCTATGATAACAACGTCGTCATATTCTCTAGAGATTTCTTCAAGAACAGAAATGAAAGAATATACATACACACAACCTAACAGAAGTTTTCTATTATCAACTGTTAAAATATCAAGAAATAAATATTCTATTTCACTGCCAGTTTTAGTTAAGAGCTTTACTTTACTAGAAATACCGCTTCGTACATATATTGCTGCTCCACCACCTCTGCCTTTTGTTTCAACACCGTTAACTAAGATACGTCTGTCTGATCTGAAAAGTCTAAAACCCTGTAAGTCATACACTGAATCTTGAACATCCAGTGGGAACCATGTTTCGGAAACGCAAATAATATCAATACCGGATGACAGAAATAAATATCTAAATTCATCAATTTTGCGTTTTAGACTTTGAGCATTTCAGTGTACGATATTTAGACCAGATTTTTGTTTAGCAAGAACTCTGAGCATATTGTTCACACAGTCTCTAGAATTAGAACCACTAGTGCATATAAAACTGTAAAATCCACAAAGCAAAAAAAGGTTGAGCATGTAATAATATGAAAGAATAAATTGAAAAGCAAAAAAATAAATAAATGCTTAAAGCAAAATAGTGGCAAAAACAAAACTTAACACTAAAATTCTTAAGAATCATTTTGGTAGTGTCCATTGCTTTTATTATAAACCTGCAGCCCTGAATCAGGAAATAACTGATGGAACTGTTTGATTTCATCAACTTGCAAAATACTATCATCGACTGTCATTTTGACTGTCTTTTTAAGTCGAACAGCAGCACTGTTATAAAATGATATAAAATTTATTTTCGGAATTGATACAAATATGGCAAAGACGAAAAAAAACTCCTTGTTATTTTTTTTTAAATTCGCGAGTGCTTTTAAAAAGAAATTCCTATTATAAGGGGACCTCATTTTTACAATAATAACCGCATCCTTAGAAAATACTTTCTGTCTGTTATTCAAGTTTGCGGGCGGTAAATATATTTAATAGCTGGGACTGTAGTCTTCATAACGTCACATATGGAGCGAAAAATTTCCGTAAGATTCTCATCTTCATAAAACGGTATTCCATTTAGGCGTAACTCACACGTAACAGTATTGTTTTCTTGGTGTTTAATTTTATTTTTTAATAACGCAATTTCCTCCTGCATACCTTTAATTTCGACCGCCACTGTTTCTAGAATTATTACTCTTTCAGTGACTGCCTGTAATTCATTTTTTAATAAATTAAATCTCTTATCAAGTTGTAATAAGAGTTCATCTTTGTATTGGCATAGCCTATCTACCACAATTTTCTCAATGCGTTCTGAGAATTTTTCAAAGCGTTTTTCAATGACTGTTAAAAGTTTAAAACGCGAGTCTGAAGTGGATTGATTACTTTGTAAACCTTCTCTCACTATTCTATTCACAGGAGTGTTCAATGCTGTAGTTGCAGTGGTTTTGCTTACAGGGGCTTCCATATTGTGTGTTTGTTGTATGTAAAATTTATTATTTCTCGGTTTTGAATTCTTTTCTTTTAAATTTTTGGCTGGTTTAGTGATTATTTTATTTTACCTGAGATTATACATTTATTAATTTAAAACAAATTAAAACACATTTATTTACATAAGCACCTTTTCCATTCTTTAGATTAACAAAATGGTAACAATTACTATCTATTGGCTGTAGATTTAAATGGAAAACGTAAAGATTGGGGAAACCCTACTGACATTACTGAAGGAAAGGTTAGTTAATAACGAAGTCAATTTCAGAAATTTTAGATGCAAGCTATATGCATCCAGTTCGCCTTCAAATCCGAGGTCAGAATCTTATATAGATGTATGTTTTGCAGACTGCAGGCTATATATTTTCACTTAAAATAACAAGCTAAACTGACAGTGATCACCAAGATTTCAAATATGTGCTTATAAGAATAAGAAAATAGAACTTTTTTTGTAGAAAAAAAACGAAGCTGTTAAATATGACTATAAGAAAAAAGATTGGAAAAAATTCAAAAGTAATATTGAGCAAAAACTGGACAATAACCTGCTGATATTAAAAATTAGGAATTTTTCAAATTCCGAAGTAGACTTCCATATCGATAAGCTAAATGATAAGATTTTAAGTACTATTGATAAGGTAAAACCTAAATTTAGAAAACTTGACTATTCCAACAATATAAAAATCCCAATCATAGTAAAGCTACACTGATACAAACACAATAGACTTGAAATCGGACTAACTGTATTTTTTGGCATATCCTTTTTTAATGTAAAAGGTGCATAGGAAATTTATAGTTTGAGAAATTTGTCATTCAGGGGAGTGTTGAGAATGAACAAAAATTTACTCTAGTCACTATCTTTCTTCTGCACTTTATTTCATTTTGAACTTCTTTGCCAGCTTGACTTTCAACGATTCGATAGACTTAAGGTTAATGGAAAAGATCAAAACGTCATCAACGTATATAGCGGAATACATCATTTGTCTATTTTCATCTTTGTTTGATCAACTTAACCTCTCGCTAGACCCAACTTAAGCAATTCGTTGTTGAGAATTCGATTTCTGCAGCCGACATACTTTTCTGTAACCAACTTCAAACATTTGCGGCAGTTGCATGTATACAGTCTCCTTTAATGAACAATTCAAATATGCACTGACTGCATCCGTTTGGTGTACATGCATATTTAACTGCCATCGCAAGTAGGTACCGGATTAAAACGTACCTAGTAACTGGTATAAAGGTTTCGTTATAGTCGAGGCCTTCACGCTGAAAAGAACCCTTGGAAACCAGTCTAGCCTTCCAATGTATGGCATTGCCATTTTCGTCCCGTTTGGTTCACCAGGCGGTAAGTCTGTCAGCACTCATTATTAATTTTTCATCAATAAATTAATTTCCGCGCATCTTCAAAATTGATTGGATCATCTGATGCATATTCCATAGCACAAAAGTTATGCGCCTTTTGATTTCTATTTGCTATTCGATTATAACGTCGGATGGTAGACTCTTCAGGCATATTTTGTGCCTCATACAAACTTGAAGACCGCTCGTTCTCATCAACTACAACGGGTGAGGGAAGGGAGACTCATGAGTCATAGTACTCAATTTCGTTGGATTCTTCCACAATCTCTCCGGCATTCTCGTTTTGAGTTCCTACTTTTGGTGTGTATTCAATTTCACCACTACTCTCACCTGAATCAACACTTATATAATTTTTTAGCAAATCCGGGTAATAGAAATCATCACTTACGTTCATGTTCACCTTACTACCTTCTAGAAACACCACATCACGGCTTATGATTATGCCATTATCTTTAGGGTTGAATAGTCTATACGCTTTGCTTTCAGTGCTGTATCCCAGAATGATGCATTCTACAGATTTGTAATCCTGTTTACTTCTTTTTTCTTTGGCTATGTGTGCCAGAGCAAGGTACCCAAAAACTTAAAAAAATTCAAATTGGGCTTACGACCAGACTAAATTTCCTCAGGAGATTTGTCTTCTCGAGTCATCTTCTCTTATTGGTCGTCTAGTTTGTTTACATTTTACACACACTACGCAAGGATTCTTACTTTCACCGTCAAAACTTCTACCAAAAGAAGATTTGTAACCTTGGCCAAATTTTTGTCGCAAATGTGTCCCATTCTTCTATGCCATAAACTAACATCTTTTTTAGCAACAAAAACATTACTTGGTTTTGAAACAGCTTCACTATCTATACGGTAAAAGTCGTTAAACACAATAGCTGAAGTAACTATCGTATTGTCTTTATCAAGAATTTGGCATGTTTTCCCTTCAAAAATAACTTTATTTCCATCTTTAGTCATTTGTCTTACGGAAAGAAGATTTGCGAGTTAATTTTGTACATATACAACGTTTTTAACCGTTACGCTTTTTTCTGCCCACTAAGAAGAATATTCAAGTCGACGTTGCCGCGCAGTCACCATTAATTTGACTCTAGTTAGCAACTAGCACCTTTTTGTTTTCTACTATTCGGATAAGAGAACAGAAACCTCTCTTATTAGGGACTTGCACAAATTGCAACAAAACAGGAAAAACGTTGAACACTTTTACAGTGAAATAATTGAGCTACAATCAGCTCTCATTAATAACGTCAGAATTCATGAACAAGACTTGAACGTTATCTCATCAAAAAAAGAATTGTTTTCAGAAATGTGTCTTACTGCCTTCTTAAGTGGCCTTTCAGAACCTCTTGGATCTAATATTAGAGCTATGAGACCTAAATGAATAATCAAATGGCATACCTTACAGCAACTAAACTTGCTTGTAAAAATGGCTAATAATTAGAAAAATTTTATATCAAAGCATCTTAGTATAATAGATATTAATGTAAATTCAATGTTAACATTGATAAGTAGGAGGCTTCATCTTTAACAGTTTCTAGATAAACACAATTCGGATTTTATACTTTTGAACGAAACGAAACTCAACTGAAGGTGTAAACTTAACTTTAATTACTGCAACATTGTTAGGAAAGATAGAACGGGTGCAGTAAAAGGAGGGGGTACAGCCATTTAAATCAAAAGTAATTTGAAATATAATACACTCTAATAACACAGTTAATTCTTTTCAGTTCTTCGAAACTTACATTGTACGTATAAATATGGCCGAAAATGAAAATATGTTTATTATATCGGCTTATTTTCCTTCTGGAAAGAATGATGCAAGTTTTGGTACCAAAATATATATTCCATTCTTTAGATTAACAAAATGGTAAAAATTACTACCTATTGGCTGTAGATTTAAATGGAAAAGGTAAAGATTGGGGAAACCCTACTGACAATACTGAAGGAAAGGTTAGTTGATAACGAAGTCAATTTTAGAAATTTTAGATGCAAGCTATATGCATCCAGTTCGCTTTTAAATCCGAGGTCAGAATCTGATATAGATGTATGTATTGAAAACTGCAGGCTATATATTGTCACTTAAAATAACAAGCTAAACTGACAGTGATCACCAAGATTTGCAAATATGTGCTTATCAGAATAATAAAATAGAACTTTTTTCTTTTGATGAAGAAAACGAAACTATTAAATATGACTATAAGAAAACAGATTGGAAAAAATTCAAAAGTAATATTAAAAATTAGGAATCTTTCAAATTCCGAAGTAGACCTCCATATCGATAAGCTAAATGGTATGATTTTAAATGCTATTGACAAGGTAAAACCTAAAATTAGAAACTTGACTATTTCAACAAAATAAAAATCCCAATCATAGTAAAGCTACACTGAGAAAAAAAGGAAAATGTTAACTGCAATAAAAAACACAATAGACTTGAAATCAGACTAACTGTATTTTTTGACATATCCTTTTTTAATGCAAAAGGTGTATACGAAATTTATAGTTTTAGAAATTTTTCATTCATGGGAGTGTTGAGAATGAAAGAAAATTTACTCTAGTCACTGCCTTTCTCCTGCACTTTATTTCATTTTGAACTTCTTTGCCAGCTTGACTTTCTACGATTCGATAGACTTAAGGTTAATGGAAAAGATCAAAACGTCATCAACGTATACATATAGCGAAATACATCATTTGTCTACTTTCAAACTTGTTTGATCAACTTCAACTCTCACTAGACCCAACTTGAGCAATTCGTTGTTGATGGTTTCGTTCCAGACACGTCCCGACTGCCTTAGACCATAAATCGATTTCTGCAGATTACATACTATTCTGAAACCAACTTCAACCATTTGCGGCTGTTGCATGTATACAGTCTCCTTCAATGAACAATTCAAATATGCACTGACTGCATCCGTTTGGTGTACATGCATATTATATTTTACTGCCATCGCAAGTAGCTACCGGATTGAATCGTATCTACTAACTGGTACAAATGTTTCGTTATAGTCGATGCCTTCACGCTAAGAAGAACCCTTGGAAACCAGTCTAGCCTTCCAACGTATTGCATTGCCATTTTCGTCCCGTTTGGTTTACCAGGTGGTAAGTCTGTCAGCACTCATTATAAATTTTTCATCAATAATTCAATTTCCTCTTTCATGGCAGCTTTCCAATCGTCCGAATACCTTGACGACAACGCATCTACAACACTGATTGGATCATCTGATGTATATTTCATAGCACAAAAGTTATGCGCCTTTTGATTTCTATTTGCTATTCGATTATAACGTCGGATGGTAGACTCTTCAGGCATATTTTGTGCCTCATACAAACTTGGAGACTGCTCGTTCTCATCAACTACAACGGGTGAGGGCAAGGGAGACTCATGAGTCATCGTACTCACTTTCATTGGATTCTTCCACAATCTCTCCAGCATTCTCATTTTGAGTTCCAACTTTTAGTGTGTATTCAATTTCACCACTACTCTCCCCTGAATCAACACTTTCATAATTTTGTAGCAAATCCGGGTAATAGAAATCATCGCCTACGTTCGTGTTTACTTTACTATCTTCTAGAAACACCACATAACGACTTATGATTATGCCATTATCTTTAGGGTTGAATAGTCTATACGCTTTGCTTTCAGTGCTGTATCCCAGCATGATGCATTCTACAGATTTAAAATCCAGCTTATTTCTTTTTTCTTTGGCTATGTGTACCAGAGCAGGGTACCCAAAAACTTAAAAAATTTCAAATTGGGCTTACTACCAGACTAAATTTCCTCAGGAGATTTGTCTTCACCACGGCAAGGGACTCGATTAATTAAATAACAGGCAGTGTTGGCAGCTTCAGCCCAAAAACGATGATCTAAACCGCTGTCTTTCTGCTGTACCATTTCGTTAAGAAGAATAAGGAGACATCTTCTGATGTATCACTCCGCTGTTCTGTAAAAAGTTTTATTGACATACTCACGCCCGTTGTCCGGTCCTAGGATTTTAATTTTTGTCAAACACTGGGCTTCGGCCATTTTCCTAAACTCCATAATTTTTTCGAAAACATCAGATTTTCTTTTTATTGGGTAAACGATAAATTTTCTCGAAAAATCGTCCGCAACAGTTAGCAGAAAACGAGCACAAGAAAAAAATTCACATTAAGCGGCCCAACAACACCAGAGTGCACCAATTCCAAAAGTTTCGTAGCTCTCGTACCATCTTCTCTTATTGGTCGTCTAGTTTGTTTGCATTTTACACACACTACACAAGGATTCTTACTTTCACCGTCAAACCTTATACCAAAAGAAGATTTGTAACCTTGGCTAAATGTTTTTCACAAATGTGTCCCATACACTAACATCTTTTTAAGCAACAAAAACATTACTTGGTTTTGATACAGCTTCACTATCTATACGGGAAAATTCGTTTTACACAATAGCAGAAGTAACAATCGTATTGTCTCTATTAAGAATTCGACATGTTTTCCCTTCAAAAATAACTTTTTTTCCATCTTTAGTCATTTGTAAATTTGGTACATATACAACGTTTTTAACCGTTACGCTTTTTTTTGCCTATTAAGAAGAATATTCAAGTCGACGTCACCTGCGCAGTCAACATTCATTTGACTCTAGTTAGCAACTAGCATCTTTTTGTTTTCTACATTATTTACGTTGTACATGTAAGTGTTGTTATCATATGGTTGCTAGCGCCAATATCACATACCAATGGATAACGTTGTTGTTATTGTTATACACCTCGATTGCTTCTGCAGCAACATTCATGCTCATACCTGTTGAGATGAGAGTAAACGAAACCTCTCTCTCTTCATTTTTCTTATATGACTTACCGTCAATTTTGTTGTTGCTTCTGTTTTGGCAGTTCATGGAAATATGACCATATTCCTTACAGTTGTAGCACTGATTTGGTTTTTTCTCTTTTTGCTTTTAATTCTTTGTGTTCAGCGCAGCCTCTTTTTTCAAACTTTTAACATCAAATTTAGCATCTTGCAAAAGGAGATTTTTTACCATATCCACGGCCAGCTTTTCCTTGGAATTTTCCACGGCCATCACCAACGGCTTGAAATCATCTGACAACCCTGCTAACATTAACGATGCCGTAAGTTCGTTGTCTATGTTAAGACCTGCATTCTTGACATTCAAGGCAATCATCACCAACTCATTAACGTACTCTTGGATTGATCGTAGTTTTGCAGTTTTATGCTCACCAATTGCTTGAGTAGTTCCACTTTTCTCGTAAGGCCTTTATCCTCATATGCGCTAGTTATGTATTGTACCCAACACTTACAACAACAAATTCCACCAGCTAAACCAGAAAGAAGCATAAACAAAAGAAGCAGGGAAATAAACCTAAATGACTAGAAGTAACGACCGGAGCAACAACAACAACTCATAAACACCTGAACTCAATTCAATGTCGAGTTCATTAAACTATTTTGCAATAATTTTATTTTTGTTAATTAATATAAATTACCTTGCATTTTTTACTGAAATGGCCTAATTCGAGTTCATTAAATTATTTTGCAATAATTTTATTTTGACAATTATGCATTCTAAATTCAACACGATTTCTGCGCAATTCTTCTTAGTTAAGCGTTTTTAATTATTTCGCAATATTTAAAATTCTTATTATTAATTTTAATATATAAGAGAACATTGTTAACATTAAGTTAGTTCTTAATCTTCAGGCTTACAATAAAGTTGTATTTTTTAAACACGTTTTGTCTACCTAACGTAATTGGCGCAGTCGTACGGAGCGTCCAGTCGTGTTGTTGCAAATATCTTAGAAAGGATAACAAGGTTCCGCAATAAATAAAAAAAATTGTGTGCGAAAAGTTAACACGAACAACTTAAAATATTTGGAAAAGTGAAGCAAACTTATTTATATTGAATACGTAAAAGTAACATAAACTAAAAGTGCATAAAAATAAACAGCAAAAAATATATATAAAATATATTTTTTAACATAAAATGAAAAAAAACGGAAAATTTTTACTGAAATCTATCCTGTGCTAATTGCTTCGATAAAGATCCCAGTGACGGCATATCACTGTCGAGAGTATTATACTGAGGGAATATCAGTACAAAGAAATGGAGAGGAATCTTTAAGAAGCATGAAGTCTCTTCAAGGCATATGAAGAACTTTCATGTGATGGAATATCACACTCACAGATAGACAAAATTTAATATTTGAACAAGGAGGTGATGGAATATCACTATCCACAATTTATATAATCAAATATCCAATTTAACTGAAAACAATAATAATTGAAACAACTTTAAATCGATTAAAAAAAATTACACCCCTACCAATCGGTGAAGGCACATCACCGAGCGAACACAAAAAGTTATCAACAATCAGTGAGGGCATATCACTGAGAAGATATCAAGCACCCGGCCAAAAGTATTAACTTTGAAGGACGAAGAACCTACGGAGCAAAACGTTATCATCAACTAGCCTATAATGAACTCATCAGCTGCATTAATAATCGTTTTGTAAGTCAATCATAAATAATACAATATAATAAAAAAAAATAAATTTTGGGAAGTTAGGGAAGATAGGTATTCAAATTATAAATACATATGAAATTATTTGATAAAAAAAACAAAATATAATAATAAATTGTTTGCTAATTAATTCCTTAAAATTTTTTTAAATTTGTATTTTAAAGCTTTATTTGTTAAATTTTTATATACAAAAAAAAAGTAATAATATATACTGGAATACCGATATTATTTATAAAATAAATTTGTATATAACTTTCTATGAATAAAATATTAGAAAAACAGAGGCATACATACTTTTTAAGAAATAATCCATTACAGACAATTATAGAACACACAAACGAAGGACAGGTAATCATGACTGGAAACGGACAGAGTTCTACGCAAAACAATCCCGTTGACGTTTTCAATACGTTAAAAATCCCTGACGCGATAAAAGACCTACCAAAATTTAACTGAAACCTTCGTCTTCTGTATGAATTTATTAACAATGTAGAAGAAATTCTGTCCCTTATACAACAGACTGACAGCACACCACAAGGAAGAAAATTCTTAAGAGCAATTAGGAATAAGATAGAAGGCGAAGCTAACGAAATATTAAATATGTATGGTACCCAATTAAATTGGGATGAAATTAAGGCAAACCTTATTCTCCACTATTCGGATAAGAGAACAGAAACCTCTCTTATTAGGGACTTGCACAAATTGCAACAAAACAGGAAAAACGTTGAACACTTTTACAATGAAATAATTGAGCTACAATCAGCTCTCATGAATAACGTCAGAATTCATGAACAAGACATGAACGTAATCTCATCAAAAGAAGAATTGTTTTCAGAAATATGTCTTACTGCCTTCTTAAGTAGCCTTTCAGAATCTCTTGGATCTAATATTAGAGCTATGAGACCTAAATCTTTAGCCGAAGCTATCAGCTTTTGCATTAAAGAACAAAATATTTTTTATTCACGATACAATCCTTACCCTAAAAAATCTAGATTCAAAAATAACCAACAAATAGTCAATTACTCACAAAACGGATATAGAAGCTATTCTCAAAGACATTTTCAACCAGCCCGTTCAGAGCGATTTTCTCAAAACAATGAACAAAAACCACAAACTTCAAAATTTCAACAAAGTTATCAATATTTTGTGAAACAGGAAGCAAATTCATCGCGCACAAAAAGACCACAGCATGCGTTAAATTTTAAAAACAACAATTCAAGATCTCTGAATTTTTGAAATAAAGACGATAGTTGGACGCAAAACTTTAGAACAAACCCCCCTCATGCAAATAAAAACTTCACTGAATCTAGCAACGTAAATACCTTCCAAGCCGACAATCATTTCCAAAACCTAGACGAGTACCAAAATAATGGCCAAGATAGATTTGAAGAATTAACCAATATAGAAGATCCACAAAATTTTCAGTTATCCGCCTTGAGGAGCCGACCGGATATATAAAAAGCATACACGCTGATTGGTTAACCTATATTCACATCTCTTCCCCGTTTGCTTAACCACTTAAATTCTTAATTTATAGATCCAAAATTCATTACACCTAAGGACAGAATAAATTGTGCACCCGTAACCATCAAAACGGTACTCAGCACATACAATTTGAATCAAAAGGTGATTTAACCTATGTTTCATGAATTCAATAAGAAAGGATACTTGGAATTTTTGCTTTTTAAATTCCACAGCTACTTTGACGGACTTTTAGGAATAAATGTCCTTACTCAAATCGGTTCTCACATCGATTTAGAGAACAAAGTGCTAAGGACAAAAAGCTGTACGATGGATCTTAAATACAAACCCAATTTATCTTCAGGCAAACATATTATACCAGGTAAATCAAAGAAAATAATACGCCTTCCAGTAGACGTCGAAAATGGCGAAATTTATATTGATGCAATAAATATTAACAACAATCTAATAATAACAGGAGGTCTGTACGTCGCGAAAGACTGGTACAGTCTCATAGAAGTTATGAACACCCATATAGAAGAAAAAACACTCTTTCTTGAACAACCTCTTAGAGCCCAAGTATACGAATCATGTAATTTCATTGAATTAAACTGCCTTGATATCAATACTCCACAACAACATACAGAATTAAATAATATAAACACTGAAGATGATCACAACAAACAGAAAACAGATATAGCTAATTTACTTAGAACACAACACATGAACACCGAGGAAAAAACAAAAGTGCTTAAAATATGTAGGAAATACAAGCACATTTTTTTAGGGAAGGTGAAAACCTTACCTTCACAAATGACGTCAAGCACAAAATAACCACAACTGACGATATTCCAATCTACACAAAATCCTATAGATATCCGTACATTCATAAGGAGGAAGTTAGAAAGCAAATAGCAAGTATGTTAGAGCAAGGAATAATTCAGCATAGCTTCCCTCCATGGAGCTCTCCAGTTTGGATAGTTCCGAAAAAACTAGACGCAAGTGGAAGACAAAAATGGCGGCTTGTGATAGATTTTAGAAAACTCAATGAAAAAACTATCTCAGGCCGTTACCCTCTAACTAACATAAATGATATTCTCGATAAATTAGGCAAATGCATGTATTTTTCAACTTTAGATCTCGCAAGTGGATTCTATCAGATAGAGGTGCATCCCAAAGACATACCAAAAACTGCCTTCACAGTTGAGGGGCGGCATTACGAATACATTAGAATGCCAATGGGATTAAAAAACAGTCCCTCTACTTTCCAAAGAGTTATGGACAATGTCCTAAAGGAGCTAATTGGGAAAGTTTGCCTGGTTTACTTAGATGACATCATCGTCTTCTCTACCTCCTTAGATGAAAATATCTTAAATCTGGGACTAGTTTTTGATAAATTAGATAGATCCAATTTCAAAATACAACTCGATAAATCAGAATTCTTGAAAAAGGAAATAGCATTTCTCGGACACATTGTATCCACTGAAGGCATTAAACCAAACCCAGCAAAAATCGAAGCAATACAAAACTACCCAATCCGGAAAACTCAAAAACAAATTAAAGGATTTTTAGGTCTTTTGGGATACTATAGGAAATTCATAAAGGATTTTGCTAAATTAACTAAACCCTTAACAGAATGCTTAAAAAAAGGTAGAAAAGTAGAATTAAATTACAACTACGTTAAAACTTTCGAGACATGCAAAAATATCCTAACTAACGATCCAATTCTACAATACCCTGACTTTTCAAAACCTTTTATCTTAACCACTGACGCTAGTAATTTCGCTCTGGGCGCAATTTTATCGCAAGGCCGAATCGGAAGCGATAAGCCAATCTGCTATGCTAGCCGAACACTATCTGAATCAGAAACAAACTATTCCACAATAGAAAAGGAACTCCTTGCAATAGTATGGGCAATCAAATACTTTCGACCTTACCTGTATGGTCACAAATTTCAGATAGTAACAGATCACAGACTCCTAACATGGCTTATGAGTTTAAAAGAGCCCAACTCTAAATTAGTCAGATGGCGGCTTAAACTTGAAGAATTCGACTACGAGATCGTCTATAAGAAAGGAAAATTGAACTCAAATGCTGATGCCCTAAGTAGAGTAAAAATAAATGATTCCGCAAATAATACAATTGAAACCAATTTAAACGAAGAAGCATTAGAAAATGCTGCATTAGGGTCCACAATCCATTCTGCAGAAGAAAACCTAAACGACGAAATCCCTATTTCCGAGAAATTATTGAATGATTTTAATCTTCAAATGATTATACAAAAATCAACCGATCCTCCAAATATATCTGTAGTACTACCCTTTCGTAATAAACAGCGAAAAATAGTGAAGCAACCAAACTTCACGGAAGAGGAAATAACTAACATTCTTAAAACACATCTACCCCCAAACAAAATAACAGCCATTTTAGCAGAGGACGAAATTTTTCAGTTAGTGCAATCTTCGTACTCCAAATACTTTTCGAATAGTAAAACCTTTCGACTAGTTAGATGCACAATAATGCTCACTGACGTCACTGAGAATGATGAACAGGAAAAACTGATAAGCAAGTACTATGAAAAGTCAAACCATAGAGGCAACAACGAATCTTATTTTCATCTTAAGAGAAACTATTTTTTTCCATTTATGAAGAATAAAATCGCACAAACTATAAACAACTGCGAAAAGTGCCAAACTTTAAAGTACGATAGAATTCCACCGCAACTGGTTTTTCAGAAAACTGAAACTCCCACCAAACCCCTAGATATAATACACACCAATATTTACACTATAACCCCCACCAAATTTTAACCATCTTAGACAAATTTTCTAAATTTGCAGCAGGATTTACGTTACCCTCGAGAACGAGTGTAGTTGTTTTTAGAGCTTTCAAGGACTTCATTACACAACACGGTGTACCTAGAAAGGTAGTCTGCGATCAAGGAGTAGAGTTCATCGCCAATATTTTTAAGGACTTTTGCAGACAATACCAGATTGATCTGCATATAACATCTTTTCAACAGACAAACAGCAACTCGCCTGTAGAGAGACTTCATTCAACGCTCACCGAAATTTATAGAATAATCCTTACCACTAGAGGTGAAAGAAATTTAGGAACTGACCATGACGACATTTTTCCAGAAACATTGATTACATACAATAATTCTATACACTCAGCAACAAAACACACCCCTTATGAACTCTTCATAGGCAAAACTCAGGAATTCAATAACACAGTCAATTTCAATAATGAACATGATTATCTGACCAAACTTAACGAGTATAGGGAACAAATCTACCCTCGAATACAAACTAAACTCGAAAACCTAATGAACCGCAGAATAGACAAATTGAATGAGACTAGAGAAGAACCAAAAGAATTCGAAGAGAATAGAACCATTTTTAGAAAAGAGTGCAGAAGAAACAAGATTACCCCTAGATTCAGTAGACATAAAATTAAAAGAAATATTAGGATAACAGTAGTTACATTAGACAATAAGAAAATCCATAAAGGAAGAATAATGAAAAAACGCAAATTCACTTAACTTTTTTTTCAGACTTCCTCTAATAACCGCCAACGACGTACATAGTCATCAAAAATTTGACCCACAATAATGGACTGATACAATTTGACCTCGGACCTGCACGAATAATACAACGATACAACAACTTTACCCACGTCATAAATTTAAGTGATTACAAAACATCTATCGAAAAGTTTTCTAAAGCTATCGAAAATATTGACAACAAAAACACTATACCTAATTCAATTGCCGTGACAAGACTTAAACTTAACGAACTTGACAGAAAATTAAACATGCTTCTTCCAATTAAAAGATCACGACGTGAATTGATAGACGGCTTAGGTACAGCTATTAAAGTTATAACGGGTAACATGGACGCTAACGATGCAATTCAAATAAATTCTCAAATAGAAGAATCACAATCAAATGAAAAACAACTTCAAGACAACATGAAAGATCAATATTCTATAAATATTGAGCTCACTGAAAAACTTAAAAACATAACAGACCACATAAACCAACAACACGAAAACATAGAAAGGTTTCTGAATAATCAAGAAGCATTAAAAAATAATAGAATAAATAAAGAAGAAGAAATAATTACAGATATCCAATATATAAATCTTATAAACTTTAACTTAGATATACTAAACAATCATATTTCGAATATTGCACAGTTAATTTTATTTGCGAAACTAAACATTATATCAAAATTTATACTTAATCATAAGGAACTCTTGAAACATTTTGAAAAACAATTCGTTCATATAAAATCTATTGAACAAATTTATGAATTTCTAAGCCTACAAGCACATTTCAACAATTCTAATATTATGTTTAATATTAAAATACCTACTATAAGTAAGGACCAGAATAGATTCATTCACTTAGTACCACTTCCCATTAATAACACAAGAGAAATTATAAAAAAAACCCTATATAACCTATAACAAAAAAGAAATACGATACTACGATATGGCTTGCGACGAAATCGAAAAAACATTCTACTGCCGAGAAACCAACAACAAAGAGATAAGCGATGAATCTAACTGCATCGGTCGCCTACTACAAAAAGAAACCGCACAATGCAATCTTAATGATGTCGGTCATACACAAAACATAAGTTCACCTGAAAATAATTTTATTCTTCTCACTAATATGTCTAAAATACTAATAAAGTCTAATTGTAGAATACCTCTGCAAGAAGTTCAAGGAACAGTTCTGATCCAGTACGATAATTGCACCCTTACATAAACGGTGTGATATATGAAGACAAACCAGCTACTTATTGGGACCAGATCGATTTCACTGTAATTTCACATAACCAAGTACATGCAGAGACGGTCACGGAAACGCTTAATCTCCAAAAACTACAACAATTCGAAATACAAAACAGGCAAAGTGTCATCCACATCAAAAGCTCAACTCAATCAGCAAACTTCCGCATATATGCATCTATTGGTATACTTTGCTTAGCCATCATAGCAGTCTTCATTTATGTGGCAAAAAGAATTCAAGTGTACTACGTCCCTCATCCTTCAGCAGATATCGCTCCAGCCCCAACTTATTCGCTTTGGCCGTCGCTCTACACTACGGGGGGAGGAGTTACGTATTGTACCCAACACTTACAACAACAAATTCCACCAGCTAAACCAGAAAGAAGCATAAACAAAAGAAGCAGGGAAATAAACCTAAATGACTAGAAGTAACGACCGGAGCAACAACAACAATTTATAAACACCTGAACTCCATTCAATGTCGAGTTCATTAAACTATTTTGCAATAATTTTATTTTTGTTAATTAATATAAATTATCTTGCATTTTTTACTGAAATGGCCTAATTCGAGGTAATTAAATTATTTTGCAATAATTTTATTTTGACAATTATGCATTCTAAATTCAACACGATTTCTGTGCAATTCTTCTTAGTTAAGCAATTTTAATTATTTCGCAATATTTAAAATTCTTATTATTAATTTTAATATATAAGAGAACATTGTTAACTTTAAGTTAGTTCTTAATCTTCAGGCTTACAATAAAGTTGTATTTTTTAAACACGTTTTGTCTACCTAACGTAATTCGCTCATTAGCGCATCCCAGGCATCTTTAGCAGTATTGGCTGTCGGAATATGTCCATAATTACATGGATCCACCATTAAAGTAATTTTTGCCAAAGCTCGCTCATTTAAAATATCATCACTGTTGTTGCGGCAGCAACTGGTAAAATGAATATAGAGTTATAATAAAAACGCGATTACAATAGTTTGTTAACTGATTGTCCTGTTTTACTCAGGGTTCTGTTTTATTATCTATAAAATAGTTACAATGTTTTTTTGCAATTTAAAAATAGGGAATCACAAAATATATTTAAATATTTTAACTCACTTAACTCTATTAGTCCACCCTAAATACGGGCGTTAGGCACGACGTAATTTAGCGTCTAGTTTTTACGCTGTAATGAGTAACTTAAATAAGAGCGCCAACGTTGTGAAACGAACAGTATTGTTTACTTATCTTATTTGCTAAAAACCACAAAATTAAAATAATTAAGAGAGATAAAATCGCGAAATTGACCTATAAGTAGCTGTAATGTCATTACTGTTGAAAATACTTTTGTATATACCACAAAAAAAAAAACAATAACAACACTTCTTTTGCAGCCAACTTCACTCTTTACGCGCAGTCAAAATTGGATTTTTCAATTGTCCAACGTTAGCGTCGCGCTATTTGGGTTGGTCTCATACATTTTGTATGGGCATGAGAATTTTTGACAGTTAAATAACGTCTTACGCTCGTATTTAGGGTGGACTGTATCTCTTCGGCGTTTTTTCTGGACTTTTCGTTAATTTCAAAGCTTAAAATGATTACTTTAAATTGAGTACCTTTGTACCGGGTAAATAATTCAAGACTTAAGTAAACCAGTTATTAAGTAATGAGTGTTGCCAGAAGAATAATTAAAAGAGTAACGGTCGATTCAAGTAAATTACGTATAAGTAAGTAAAATTCAAAAATTCAAATTTAATTCGCAACATCCCACCACCCGTGAGTCGATCAGGGAGACTCACTACCAACATCAAGAACGGCCAACTTAGATGAGGGACGCCGTAGGATTCCAACTGAAATCCTCACCAAAGCCGAACGAAACTGCACGTCAGCCGCCGTAAAACTTCCACCACAATGCCTTTCTTCCATTCGCCACGTGCCTCATTATCATCACAAATGATTACAATATCTCCAACTCTTATGGGATTCACCGGACGGTACCACTTGGTACGTCGAGTTAGGTCTGGAAGATATTCTAGCACCCACCTTTTCCAGAATGTTTATTTCAGTTGTTGCAATACGTGCCATTGTTTTCTAAGAACAACTTTCTCACCCACAGCAGGAGTCTGCACAATATTTGGGCAGCCAAGTAAAAAATGGTTTGGCGAAAGCGGATCAGATTCCGAACTTTCTAATGGTAGGTGAGTCAACGGGCGAGAGTTTACTAAGTTTTCTGCTTCTTTCAGGAGGCTATTGAAAGTATCGACTTGAGGTGACTTTTCATTCAACGTAAACGACAACACATTTTTAACGCTTCGTACCATTCGTTCCCAAGCTCCACCAGCTGACGGGTTAGCTGGGGTATTAAATACCCATTCAATTCTAGGTTTTGCGCATTTATCTGCTAGCCTTACTTCGTCAAAAACAAACTTTTCTTTACAAGCTCCTACAAAATTTGTTCCTCTATCGCTCCTTATACGAACTGGCATTCCCCTGCGATTGATAAGGCACAGTATAACTGCATCGGTTGACAAGTCTTTTGCTATTTCTAAGTGAATAGCCCTCACTGTAAGGCACGTAAAAATAGCTATCCATCTCTTTTCGCTACGACGACCGATTGAAACCTTGAAAGGTCCAATATAATCCACTCCCGTGTACGTGAACGGTCTCACATATGGCGTAAGCCGATCCACCGGATGTTGACCCATTAAGGGTGGCATAGGAACCGCACTCCTATTTTTACATTCTTGACAGTTCTTTTTGACTGATCTCACTAGTTGACGCACGCAAGGAATCCAAAATTTCACACGAATCGCCGCACATATAGCCTCTTGATTTTGGTACCTAAAATCTTTGTGATATTGTGTTACAATTAATTTTGTTATGAGATCATTCTTTGGCATAATTATAGGCTCCCCTGTTTCACGTCCTACACATTCTGCCTTATTTATGCGGCCGGAGACTCGAATTAATTCGTCTTGACCCAAAAAGGGCGTTAGATTAAATATAGGGCTTCTATTACCTACGGGTTTATTTAATTTTAATGAATTATATTCTTTTGCGAAGTGATTTTGTTGAGCAGTTTTACACCAGAATCTTTCTGCCTCCTCTATTTCTTCGACGGTTAAATATGAGGGAAACGTAAGTTCAGATTTTTTACGGCCTGATCCATAACATTTGAATATTTTGACGGCACGGACCAACCAACATCGAATTCTTAACAACGTGTAAAAACTTGAATTTTCTTCATATCGAATTAGCGGACAGATATTTATTGTTGTTAATAAATATTTAGATCGAACTTCCGAACCAACCTCATGTGCGTCAATATCATCAGGCAACTTCGGCCACTCGTCAGCGTCAGACTTTAAGAACTGTGGGCCATTTAACCAACGAGAGCCTGAAGAACTCTCTGAAAAATGCTGTGGTCGTGTCGCATCATCAGCAGGGTTATTTAAACCAGGAACCCATCTCCATTGCTTTACTTCCGAGAGCTCTAATATTTCAGCAATACGGTGAGAAACAAATTGCTTATAAGCTCGGCTGTTTGAACGGACCCATTTTATAACGGTTTTGGAATCAGACCAGAATATTATTTTTTGTGGCTTTATGTCATGGCTAGAAACGATAGCGTCCTTTAACCTAGCACCAAGTACTGCGGCTAGTAATTCCAACCTTGGAATGGACAGTGGTTTAATCGGTGCGCACTTTGATTTACGCGCAATAAATGCTATACTAGTATCGCCTTTATAATAAATTCTCCAATTACTGACAGCTGCAAATGCCAGCTCGCTTGCGTCTACAAAGATATGTAGCTCGATAGTTGCCGTAGAGTCACTGAAGTACGATCCGTAACATCTCGGAATTTTGATGTAGCTGACATTTTTAAGTTCAGTATACCACTCATACCACTTTCCGTATACTTCATCCGGAATCGGGGAATTCCATTCCATATCGTACCTCCACAACTCCTGAAGCAGAATTTTCGATCTGATTACCATATTGGCCAAGAAACCAACAGGATCGAATATTGACATGGTCAGGCTCAGTACTTCTTTGTAGGTCTTCGACTTCCATTTAAAACTGCTTCAGGAACTTTGGCAAATTTTAATACAAAGCAAAATGTGTCGTCAGTGGGCGACCAAAACATTCCTAGTATTTTTTCGGTTGTCGTTTCGCTTCCAGATAAATCTGTTAACTTCAAGTCTTTGCCCACACTTTCTACCCCAGTAATACAGCGCAAAAAGTCTGTTGAATTTGATACAAAACCTCTCAGCTCAAATCCAGCTTGTGCATGGGTAGATATAACGTTCTTAGTGACTGCTATTGCCTCACTGACAGTATTAAAGCTATCCACGTAGTCGTCTACATAGTGGCACTCTACAATAGCTTTATAGGCCCTTGACTCGGAATTGAAATGTGTTTTTGCGTTAAGATTTTTTACATAATGGGCAGAGCATGGCGAACTAGCCGAACCAAAGATCATGGCTTGCATTACATAAATATCAGGAGGTCTTGAACTATCTCCATCTCGCCATAAAAATCTCTGCGCTGTTTAGTCTTCTACACGAATTTTTATACGATGAAACATTTCTCGTATATCAGCACAGACTCCAATTCAGCACTGACGAAATTTAAATAATATTGATAAAAGTGGTTTTGGCTGATATTTGGACGGGCCCTTTAATAGTCTGGAATAAAAGATTCACCTTCGACTAGCGCGGCTGCGTCAAAAACAATTCGTCGTTTATTATCTTTGTTGACATTGGTAATAACAAAATGGGGCAAATACCAGGTATGGTCATTCTCAACTGTGGCTTCTTTAGGAGACAATTTCCTTGCGTAAGATTTTGAAACGTATTCATTAATTTTTTCTTTATACCAACTGGCCAAATCATCATCCTTTTTCAATCTTGCTTCGACTCCTTGAAGCCGCTTTAATGCTACAGAAAAGGTTTCTTTAAAACTAAAATGGTCTTGCTTCCATAAAAGGCCAGTCTCGTACTGATGATTGATTTTTACAGTCGTTCTTTCCAACATTTCTTCAGCCCTTTTATCATCTTCGGATATGATAGGTTCAGCAGCTTTCATACCAAAATTCTCCAACGTGAAATATTCGGATACTTGTTTTTGTATGTCATCAAGATTTTTCAAATCAATTACACATACAGTGGCCTCCATAGCCTCTTCATTGGAACCAAACAAAGTATTTCCTAATTTAGTCTGATGTACAGAAAAATTGTCATCCAAATTTATAATACTCAACGGACGCAGGAGACTTATATGCGGCAGGCCAATAAGCATCTTAGGAGTGGCATCAAAATAGTCACTAATCACAATGTCCTTTAACTCTGGAAAACTCTTTTTAAATTCATCAATACGTAGACTTTGCGATGGAAGCATTAAATTTCTTGTTGTTCTAACGTTTTTTATTTGGTAATTCCTTCATTTCCAGCTACATTGCTTATTTCAAGATTTACTTTAGCCGACATTTCATTTGAGGTTTTACCTCCAATCCAACCTAATGATAACTTACTTTTTGGTCCCTGTAATCCAAGTTGTCTTACAATATTTTCTTTTAATAATGATATTTTGGATTCCTCATCAATAAATGAAAAAACATTTATGCAACCATTTAGCCCTTTCAATTTCACTGGCAAAAATTTGAATAACGTACTTTTATTCAAACTTTTGCCAATAATCGTTGTTACGAGTGTATTATCTTTTCTACTATTTTTATCAACCGTTCCTATAGTGCCATCACTGTTGCTTTGACATTGTGTAACATTTTCATTAAAATTATTATTATTGTTTTTTATAATAGAATTTTTATTTTCATGTAACAGGGGATTGTGATATTTTGTGCAGTTCATTAAGCCACACTGGCGGCGATTGTTACAGTTAAAGGTGCTATGTCCTGCGTGTAAACAACCAAACCAAAGACGGTTGTCTTTTACAAATTTCCATCTTTCTTCAGTAAAAGTATTTTTAAATTTGGTGCACTGGTTCAAATAATGATTTTGATTGCACTTTAAACAATTTGGCTGCCGGTTTTGCTTTGTTGTGATGGCAAAGGATGACTTTACTTTTTCGCGTTTGCTGCTGCTTATTTCACCTTTGTTGGTATCAATTTCCGCTACTAAAGATATATACGTAGCAACTTCCTGCAGCCACACACTAAATTCTTTCACACTCGGATACTGGCCTAAATTGTTTAAAGAATATTTCATCCATTCTTCACGCTTGGCTAGGGGCAATTTATTTATTAATCCATCGAGGAGAGTTGGATTACACAAATGTGGCGTAGCACCGGCATTTTCCAGGAAAACAGTAGGGTTTGTTACCATTGAACTAAAGTTAGTAATTTCGTAAAGTTTATTTATAGGCGGGAAAGCACGCACCTTAGAAATTTGACTGCGTATCATGATTTGTGGTCGGCCATAGTGGAATTCTAGTGTAGACATCATCATCACTTTAGCCTTAGCGTCTCCTTTTAACGATTTCTGAAGACGGGACAGGTTTTCTAAATTTGTGTAGTTGTAGTTTTGTGTAGTTTCTCTATACGATACCGAAAACATGGGCCATTGTTCAGGTTGGCCATTAAACTCTGGCAAATCATATATCTTACGTATGGACCGATATTCATTGAACAATTGTGCGTTTGGTGATGGCGTAACAGGGATCGGCACTAACAAATGTAGATGTAGCTGAAGTTTGACGCGTCGATGCTGACGTAAACGGCTGCGTTGACAGAGGTGGCGTAAAATTTTGTGTATACGGTAAAGGCATATAACTTTGCAGAGATGGTGTCGTTAAAAGGTTATTTTGTGCAGGAGGTTGTGACATGTACACCTGCGTATTATGTGACGGCATTTGTGTGTGTGAATAATAGGGCAAGCTAACATTCGACCTAAATGAATTTGAAATGAAAGTTTTTTCAATACTTATCTTTTGTTGCATCGGCCGGCTTGATTCTAGCAGCTTGTTGCTGTTCGGCGGCATAAGGGCATTGTAGGTGGCAGTATTCGGCGGTGGTGTGACTGAATGTGGCATTTCGATGTTTTGGTGTGGGAAAGTGGCTCTTTCCAATAGCATCCTGTATGAATTTTTAAGGCTTTGAATTTCCATCTTCAATGCGTCAACGGATGATTGTTCAATAATTGTTTTTTCATCTTCACTTTCGCTAGCGTCGGGTTTAGAATGTTCTTCTGTCTCGTCGGGTACGTTTATGGGACGGCATCTGGAACTTTCTTCCTTTTGCTCAGCCACATTTTTACTCCGTAAGCGCTCACTTCGTCTCATACAACACCAGAAAGTTTCACTTCAATAGTTAAATAATAAAAAATGTTGCGGCAGCAACTGGTAAAATGAATATAGAGTTATAATAAAAACGCGATTACAATAGTTTGTTAACTGATTGTCCTGTTTTACTCAGGGTTCTGTTTTATTATCTAGAAAATAATTACAATGTTTTTTTGCAATTTAAAAATAGGGAATCAAAAAATATATTTAAATATTTTAACTTACTCTATCTCTTCGGCGTTCTTTCTGGACTTTTCGTTAATTTCAAAGCTTAAAATGATAACTTTAAATTGAGTACCTTTGTACCGGGTCAATAACTCAAGACCAGTTGTTAAGTAATAAGTGTTGCCAGAAGAATAATTAAAAGAGTAACGGCCGTTTCAAATAAATTACGTATAAGTAAGTAAAATTCAAAAATTCAAATTTAATTCGCAACAACTGTCATTAACTATACCGGCGTGGAAAACTTTCCAGCAACCTTTGATGACCATACAAGACTTCGCTTGACTTTTTCAGATATCAAAACTTTCACTTTCTCTTAGACGTTCTAACGAAAAACTCACTAGAAGATTTCACATTTTAAAACACTTCACGGAAAAACACTACGATTCTGAGGAAAAACTATGTTTCTTTTTTTCCATAACCTATTGGTTTGAATACTTTTATTAAACTGTATCAGTTCTTACAAAGTAAAATCCATAAAATAAATAAAGCAGAGTTTCGAAAAATTTCATACTAAGGGTGCATACAATCAGTAGCAAATGCAATAAAGTGCAAATGAAAGACAGTGGTGGTAGCAGAGCTGCTTTGCATTTATACATTATTTAATATTTTACAAATTACGATAAAAACTCCAACTTTTACAGCCGATGTAATTTTTCTTTTTAAAACAACATAAATTTTTTGTGTTTAATTAAAAACTTTTATTTCAGAAACATTATTATAATAAAAAGTAGCTAAGTTTTGTTTAAATAACATTTCTTGTTTATTTTTTTTTTTTTTATATTGCCAATTGGAGTTTTTCGCTAAATCGACCAACAAAAACCTGCAAACAGTCCTGAAGGAATTTTAAGAGACATATTACACTTAAGACCTTTGTAGGCAGGAAGCAGTTCTTCTATAATTTTATGTCAGTTTTCAGCTTTTTTTTTCCAAAAATCTGTGAAAAAAAGCCGTCCTAGCTCCATTTTCCACATTGTTCAATTCGTTTTAAAGATTGCGTCTGTAATAAGCTCTCGCATTTGTGGACCAACAAATATGCCTTCTTTTACTTTTATATCGCTAGTTTTAGGAAATTTGCTTTTAATGTTTAGAAAGCCTTTACCATCCTTGTTCATTGCTTTATTAAAATTTTTCATTAGGTCTAGCTTCAAACGAAAAGGCGATAGAAAATGTTTTTCTTTTTGAATTTAAGGTTCTTCTGATACATTATTTTCCTCCTGCAAAAAAATTTTCTCTTGCTGGCCTAACTTTTTCGTTGTAGTGTTTTTCTTTCACACGGCTATCCCATTTACATAAAGGGCAACAGAACTTGGTATACCCACTTTGCAGTGCAGTTAACATTGCTACAAATTACAAATCAGCACATATGTTCCATGAGTAATATGTATATGTAAAAGTAAAAGAAGGCATATTTGTAGGTTCACAAATGTGATAAATTATTACGGACACAACTTTTAGAACGAAATCGAACGTCTCTCACATATAATATTATTTATGTTACGTATCCTGGCGTATCTTTCTCTTTTTATTTTATAAATATAATTTCTAGTACTCAGTT
This sequence comes from Cistogaster globosa, assembly GCA_937654795.1. Classification (NCBI taxonomy): domain Eukaryota; kingdom Metazoa; phylum Arthropoda; class Insecta; order Diptera; family Tachinidae; genus Cistogaster; species Cistogaster globosa. Next base: position 8,057,307 of record OW569408.1, read on the forward strand.
TAATTCTTTGTTCAAAATGGAGTAATTTCAGGAAATCTAGTATAAAATGAAAAAGAGTTCATCTTTGGCACTTCAATATTGTTTTCATTTGGCCTTTAGCCGTTCGTTTACATATGTAGAGAATTAAAAAACGAGAAGAAAACATCCAGTGGAGAAATTGGCGTTCGCCCATATTTTCCGAGAAAAGTACGTCTGTACACTATAATTTTTAAAATATCAATATGGGTATCATTTAAAAGCTTTTAAAGAGATCTTTCAGGAAATTTTAAAATTAAAAAAAAATGCTTAACCCATTGAGACCGGTGACATCTTTATGTAAAATTGTATTCATTTCAATAATTTTTATTCTTATTTTTAATTCCCTGTCACCCCAATATTTGCATTTTTGATTAGAGTGACGTTACTAAACTAGATTTACATAGATGATGAAGGGTATATAAGATTCGGCATAGCCGAATGTAACACTCTTTCTTGTCTGCACCAAGTAAATTCACAAAATAGAGTATAGTCCTATTAATATGATTATTATTAAACAAATTTTAATTACTTATAAATTAGTTTTACTCTGTACTATTTCTACTATGATATCCTATAATTTTTATTATTATTTTTTTATTTTTTGTTCCATCTTATCATTCGTACTGCCATTTCTTCTATTCTTGTTTTATACCCTTCTTCCACCTGTGGAAAAGTTTGTCATTCTATTTTTAAGTTCTACAATATGTATTCTAATTTCTTATGCATAGCGAAGTCGATTTAGCGATGTATGTTTGTCCGTCCTTGTTAGTGTTGAAATCAACTTTGCCAAGGCACTAGATAAGCAAGAGAAAATTTAAGCATGCCAGTCGATCAGACATAGTTTTTGCTATTGAAAGTCGGTTAAGTCGGTCTATTTGTTATATATCTAAATGTCAAAAACTGTTAAAATTTTTTACATTATCCTGTAGGGTCCCGTGGAATTTTCAGGAAGTAAGGAGAAAAGCTACCTTTTTTTGTTTTTTTTTTTTTAAGAGAAGAAGCACTTCAGGCATTATTACCTATTTAGTTATTTTGGTAACCGTGCTACATTCTATAGGAAAGGGATAGATGAGAGATAAGACAGGTAACAAAAGAAGAAAGATAGAGAATTAGTTATTTTACTTCGCCGGCGAATATGCTATGAAGAAGTACGGACTAAGGAGGCTGCACGTTTTCGTGTTAATTCTGAATATGTATTTATACCATTACACAGAAAAAAAATATTTTTAATTTTTGATTGCCGCAGGGGTTGATCTCTGGCCAACCAGGTTTGTAGTCAACGTGTTTACCACTTCGACCACAGCAGCTTACTCTAGTATATATGTTTTTAATTTATTTTACAATTTCTTTTATACAAAAATCTTCGTCTACATAATTTAAAATTTAACTGTAAGCATATAATAATTTACATTAATGTACAATGTTTGAATTTTAAATAATAAATCAAATCTATTCTCAGCAGTTTAAAGCAAATGATACATAAATGTATGAACAAAAATAATTTTAAAGATAAAGTTATTTTGAAGAATTTACTATCAGAATTCAGCTGTCAATTTTAGTATTAAATTACTATAGGCATTTGTCAGCTTATATTTTAAATTATTTACCAGTGTTGTTCATAACACGTGTCCTGCCAGGCAGTAGGCAAAATACATAGCCCACCTCTACCTTTTCCATATCATTTAGAACATATTCAGTTTAGTGAAGTAACTCCAATCAAAAAAATAAATAAATATGTGAGGCGATAAAGAATTAAAAAAAATAGGAAAAAAAAGCGTTAAGTGACAAAATTAGGCCACTGAACATTTCATAGAAAAGTACGATTGTGCACCATATTTTTTAATATATCAGTAGCTTTTGAGGAGATATTTCAAAAAATATAATTTTTTTTTAATACTTAATCCATTAAGAGTCGATGATAATTTTAAATAAATTGTGTATTGTACTTGATTTTTCTTTTTAACTCTCTGTCACCCCAATATTTGTTTTTTATTGGCAATTGTGATAAATAAAACCAATGAATTTGCAGCTCAGTTACATAATCGCTTGTTTAGTTTAACAAAAATTCTGCTTATACACTATTTGGTTAAGTGTTTTTCCAGAATACACTCAACCTCCTGATTCTATACTTAGCCTAATTTATCTATATGAGTGATATTAAAATTTCCGCTCGGTCAAAATCAGATGATAAGATCAAATTAGGAAAATGTATTTATTTTAAAAATATATGGAATTAATCCTTAAGCTAAAGTGTTAAGCAAAGGCTTTAGCAGCGTTAAAAACAAAAGGATAGAACAAAATGTAACACTATTGATTTTAAAAGCCGAGTATCTTTTAAGTTTATATATATATATATATATATATATATATATATATATATATATATATATATATATATAAATATATATATATGAGGCTGACAGAGAAATAAGAATAAGGAAAAAAATTAAGATATCTTAAAAAATATTGTGCACAATCTGAAAAAAGTCTGAAAAAATATGCGAGCGTAAATTTTTTCACTGCATGAAGTTTTTTTTTTAATTCTATATCGCCCCATATATTTTTGTTTTTTAGACGGAAGTTACTTTAATAAATTAGAATTTTTCAAAGTTACATGGAAAAATTAGGTGTTTTAACCGCTGCTTCAAAGTACATGACCGATATTGCTGATTTTTAATAGTTTAATTTTGGAAACTATATCTGATCGATTGAAATATTTTAATTTTCTTTAGTTCTTCTGGTGGCTTGGCAAAGTACAACCCGATCAAGGACGGACAGACGGGCTTCGCTATGCATAATAACTCAGAATATGTATTCTTTACGGGGTCAGAAATGGATGTTGTAAAAATTACAAACAGAATAACAAGCTTAGATATACCCTTTTTCTACCTGTGGTGAAAGGTATAAAAATATCTAGGAATAATGACATTAGTAAGCTCTTCCTGAATTAATTCTAATTTTTAACGTATACTTACTATTAGATTCTTTTTTTCCCATATCGAAGAAACTTGTTGTCATAGCCCTCATTTTTGTCAGTAGATGTTTTTTGGGGGATTTTTGTTCGGTAACTGGTTACGTAATTGAAAATTTTTGTAAATATGGGTTATGCGTAAAAACGTAATTAATATTATAACACTTTAAATCAATACCAATATCAAGTTCTATTATTCTTTTCATACAAACTTCTGTGACCGCTTTTCCTTCTAGTTCAGACAAAGTGTGGAATGCTGTGTCACGTAACGTATTACATTCACCAGTTTCTGATTTCCATGTGCATTTACTAGTCTTTGACCATTTCGGATATCCAAAAACATTCGAAGGATTTATTGGCAATACCTCAATTAATTTGGCTTTGTTTTTAGATTGACTCTTATGTGGTTTTGCTGAAAAGAAATGACCAACATGCGAGAACGATTTGGATTTTTTCATGTCTGTAGCTAAAACACAGTAAGAAAGTGAATTGATATTGCGCTTAGTAATAAAACATATGTATAACATGAAAAATTGTTGCAGATAAAACTGTTTTTTTAATATAAAAGCAAATGTAGAAAAATTAAAAAAACAGATTTTTTGTGTATGTAACTTAATATGTTTTTGCAAAGCGCTAAGAACAAATTTAAAATGAAAAATTCTTCGTCATTATTATTTACTATTTACTATTTTTTTTTTTTTTTTGTGAGACTTCAAATACAGAGTAAAGGCCCAACTATAATGTGCATAAACTAGCTTGAGCTTATGTCAAAAACCCAACGAAAAGCCTGTCAAATGCTTAGGTAATTCTTTAAAGATTTTTATGTGGCTACAATGTACTTATATATACTTATATATTTAATAACATTGATTTAAATAAATGTACTTTCTTTTACTAGTTTTCAATAAAGTTCGCTAAAAGATGGCATGTTTTTTATGTATTTTTGGCCAAAAGTACCAAAAGATGCAACGGTGTCACTGATTTAATTTGAAAGCAATTAAAAAAAATTATAGCGAATTGTTATATAAACCCTTCTTTTTTCTACATTTTCTATTAAATTAAAACAAGAAAATCTTGTTCAATGTCGATCTCCACTGCAATTTTTTCTTTATTGATTTATGTATGTATACACCAAGCGCAATCAGCTGTTTCTGTACGGAATGTACGATCAGCTTCGTACATTGCTTAAGCAAATGACATTTGACGAAACTTGACGAAAAGTTCTCTCAACTAAATTATAGTTTACCACATTTGATTTATATGTATTTGCACAGTTGTATAAGTTGGCATAAGCTTGTATATGCACATTATAGTTGGGCCTTAAGTAGACTCCTAAAAAATAACTTAATGCTTCATGATACAATAGTTCTATTGTACATTTCATTTATTTTTTAATAATTAAAATTACTATTATTTTAGTTTTACCCATAGCGTAGAGAAAATTAGCATTACAAATACATACATATATTTTGTCTTGGAGGCGACACTTCAGCGTATGTTATATTTATATCTTTGGAGCAGTGAAATCCAGTTTTATGCAGTTTTGATTTTTAATAAAATTTAAATCTTTCTTTAAAGGTTTTGTGACATCTTAATCGTTTATTAAAATTCCAATTATTTGCTATTGTAAAGTTTTTGCTTAATTTTCGGATTTTAATGTCTTCACTGCAAAAACAAGTTTGTAGCAAAGTTCAATACTTCTCCTAAAATGTTGCAGAAAATGTAATATTGAATGAGATTTATATCGTAAAACTATGTCTAAGGGATAAGTGGTGATTATAAATATTCTGTACGTCATCTGCAAAACTGATTTCAAATCCTTTGTAGAATCTGCTTTATTTAAGTATCAAGATTTAGTAGTATTTAGAATACATTTACCAAAATATTAAAAATTAAATTATATTCTTACAAAGTTTTTGTAGCATAAAATCTCTGTTTATTGTCTTAAATGCTCTTTTTAAATCTACAAATATTGCCAGTAATTTACAGTCATTCTTTATAAATTTCCATCTATTTATCACGTAGTTTGTTAATTTTTCACATGAGTATTTTTTTAAAGCCCGATTGGTACTTTGATAGCTGATTGTGTTGCTCTAAATATTCTTCAAGTTGGGTTTTTACTACGTTTTCAATAATTTTTTCACACGTTTTAAGAGTATTGATCGGTCAGTATTCTCAAATTTATTGGTTTGTTTTAATTTGTTCCACAGGTGTTATATTCGATTCTTTCCCGATCTCTGTATGAAAATTCCAGTTTTTAGCAATTTATTTATAATTTTAAGTGTTGTAATATATTCTTTTACAATCCAGATTTCTTTTCATATTTTTACATTTATTTTTAATTTTTAAATTGACAATGGAGTTACTTAATGATGTCAAAGAAATAATTAATAAATATAACATCTTTTATTAAATTTTTGTTTTTTTTTAGTAATAATTTATTAATTCTGCTCTACACTTTCTTTTCTTTTGTTTTGTTATTTTACTGTTTACACATTTGTTTTTTGCATTATAGGCTTTAACTTGCGGTTTTAAAATTGTTTTCTTGATCCGTTGTTAAACCGTTTATTTTTGTTTTCTAGTTGTAAAATGTTTCACTGTATCATGAATACAAAAATCAAAATTACACACAGATTCATTTGAATCATTTATTTCTTCACAAATCAATATCGATATAAACATATGTTTTTAAAACTGTTTTTGTTATATTTAAAAATGACACATTCATTTTTGTAAGCTCATATTCATAAATTTTACATTCAATAAATACATATATCAATTGATTCGTCACCAGCTATTTTATTACTCACATTAACACCTGCTGAAATTTTTTTACTATTTGTAATAACAAAGTCTATTAACGTTCTAGAGTTTTGTGCTATTCCAGTAGATATATTAATTATTTGTTTAACACCGTTATCATTTAGCATGCTTTAGAGTTTGGCTTTATAAACGTCCTTATGCCAGTCAATATTAAATTTTATAATTCTATAATTTCTTTCACAGATCTTATCTAAAAATTTTACATTTCAGACATTGTATTACTATTGTACCACAATTAACTCTATTCCATTCAATAAAAAGTTTTTGTGTATCCATGACACTTTTTTTGGATTCATTGTCAATCTTCAGTTTCGCATTGAAAATTGTTATATTATATTATTCATATATTACTATTATTATATTATATTATTCATATATTTTAATTCTTTCAATTTGACTATATTTAAGTATTTGATTTTGGTTTTTTAATTCATTTGTATATTAAATCTTTTTGAAGTGCAAGTCTGTTTTGGAACTTTAATTTCATTATTTTCACTTATTCTCAACTTTTTGAATATTTTTTCACATTGCTTTTTAATATAATTTATATTTTAAATCTTTCATCTTTCCATTTTTCAATAGATTCTAATAAGGTATGAATTTCACTTTGATTTTTTTTCTTTCAATACCTGTTTCTTTATCTCAACACTAACTACACAAAATCTACACTTCGAATGCACTGAATACAATAATTACAAATATATGTATATAATTAAACTGACCTCTTCAATAATTTTTGCCGAATAATGGACTAATCCCGCACATTATTTTCTCCACGGATTGCTGATCTGCATTTCAGCTATTTTTTATTTTTACCAACTAATCAATGTCTTTTATTAAATACTTCAATGTTTTAAAGACTGTTTTTATTTTTATTACTGTTAATTGTTTTTATGCTTTCGTTTATTTATTTTTATTATAGCTTTAAAATCTTTATAAATGCCTCTTTTATATTTCAGAGTTGCCACTAAATAGTTCTTGCAAAAAAAACTGACTTCAAAACAGACCAACTTAAGATCATATTTTTTTAGGACGGTAATTATGTATTAATTATATCATTTTATATTCAACGAGCTTGCGTCAGGATTTTTTTTAAATGTCGTAGAACAAAATATAATGCAGATTAAACAAAAAAATTCAGCAGTCAGCTTTTTTTACAATTTTTATTGCTGACACAGTAAAACAGAATTTGTTTAAATTTCTAAGCATTAGTCTCTAACTGTTTATCGAATTACAATCATTGGGGCACCCTTTAATGTCTGGCTTATATTCAAGAGTGTCCGTAACGGTTTCAAAGATAGGGCCATGAAGGTCAACTTAAATCAGTTAAAGAGAGACCCTTAAATTATTAATTTCAAGTTTACTACTTGTAATAGTGGACTTAGCAATAAAGGTTCTGTGCAAGTTTGAATCAACTATCTACAGCTGCTCAACAGTTTTACATAAACTTCAAATAACAGCAACTATTGTAACACCCTATAATTTATAATTTTAAATTTTTATGCCTCTTAATATATCAGACAAAGTAGTGGACATTCTGTTTAATTTTCAAGTTTTTGTATATAATGTTTCAAATGAAATATAGGTCAATTTACTTAAAATATAGGAACACTCTTTAATTTCTAAATTTATATTTTATACTTGTTATTATTGTTATTGTTTGTAAGTTTTAACTATCTGGCTATAACAGTTCAGAAGTTTGGCCACATACATCAAATAACTTTATCTAATGAAACACCCTTTAATTTATAATTTTGAACGTTTATGCTTGTTATTATAACGGTCGTAGTAATCGACATCCAGTCCAATTTGTCTATAACGGTTCAAAATATAGGTGCATATAAATCTATTTACGTCACCTATGGGGACAACCTTTATGTTTTAGATTTATTATTGTATTTCTTTTTGCAGTTGGGAGCTATTTTTTTTTTAATTTAAAAGAAGTGCGCTTTACGGTTCATAATTCACTTAAAGAACATGTGCTTACCAATCTGTAAGCATAATCTATGAAATTAATCAATTTTTTCAAAATCGGTTAGGACATGACTGTGTGCTGCAGTCACAAACATAAAAAAATATCATTTAGTCTAATTGATACCCTATTTCTTTTTTGAAGTCAATTAAAAATGTGTATCAATGATAGATATTTAATTGTTTGCGAAAATTTTAGTTAAACAATTTACAATAATTTTACTTTTATTATGACTTAATTTTAAACCATCAATTTTTAGAATGGATAAAAATCTATACATTTAGAAAACTCTTGCGCTGGAATCGGAAATCCTAGCTAATACTGGCTAGTGCAGCTGTTGACAAAATGACTTCACAAAGGGCCAAATAAAAAAAATAATGCAGCTGGACAAAATTTGTGAAAATAAAAGGACATATCCGCTGGACTATGCTTGCATGCTTCGTGCTTGAGGTCGTATAACTAACAATGGTGCTCCAAGGTTGATATAAATGAGAGCATATTAATTGCTTAAAGTGTTGTATGCCTCAAATATTTGATTTAACAATTAAAATAAATGTGTTCCCTAACACAGATAACGTTAGCGGACACCTTCGTATATGATCCAGTTGATGATGGCAAACTACTTCTAAAATCTTCAAACATAATAATAGAAAATTTAAAATAAATTTTAATAAGTGTATAAACATAAATAACATTTGTTTTTGTCATTGACCGAAAATAACTATTGTTACTGAATTTTTTCCAAAAAAATCAATGTGTTCTAACAATATTAGGTAAATGATGTTATACATGAAATTTACTATTTTTTGGCGTGCTCCCTAAATATGCAATTTATTTTTAATTTTTATTAAAGAAATCAAAAAATAACTATAATTTTTGAGTTTTATTTTTATTCTTTTGTTAAAATTTAACTATTATATTTGAGTTTTATTTCTATTTTTATTTCTTTTTTGAAAAATAAGTAATGAATATTTCTGAGTTTTTTTATTCTGCTTAAAAATATTGATTATTTTTGAGTTTTATATTTTGGGTTAAAAAATAATGATTATTTCTGAGTTTTATTTATTTTTTTTTTTTTTGGTTTAAAAATAATGATGATTATTTATATATATATATATATATATATATATATATATATATATATATATATATATATATATATATATATATATATATATATATATATATATATACATATATATATATATGTTTATAACGACTACAAGTGCTTATCTCGCACTTTTAAAAGTTGCATAAAATTACTTATACTAGTCCTGCAAACTTGTCAAATTTAGTCAAAATAGCAAAATACGCCATTTTATATAGAACTTAACACTCGATTGCCGACTTAAGCCAAATCGAATTCTATAAATCCTACATCAGTTTTTCTAGCTCCAAATCTATGTGCTTAGTTTTTAAGCACTATAAGTAAAGGAACACGGATTTAGAAAACTCAGCATGTTAGATTTTAAAATTTAACACATGCTATTTCAATTTGTTTATTATACGAGGGCTGCTATATATATTTCTGGCCTGGCAACACTGAGTGCCGCCAAGTGCAATCTGACATTTCAATTGGAAAGTTTGTCATTTTTAAGCATAATCGTACTCAAGACGTTTTGACGTACGACCATTATTTGTGTTGTTTACAGTGACTTGAAAAAATTAATATAGAAAAAAATGGAATTAACGCGTAAACATTTTCGTGCCATCATTTTTCACATCTTTCGACGAGGATTATCACGACACTCTTGCATTGATGAACTTTAATCTTTGTATGGCGATGAAGCACCATCCTATAGCACTGTAAAAAATTGGTGTAATGAATTTAATCGTGGCCGAAGCTCGCTCAAAGACGAATTCCGTTAAGGTCGTCCAAAAACGGCTGTTATGCCAGAGAACATTGATGCCGTGCGTGAACCCATAACGCAAGATCGACATGCGACATACCGAGAGATAGAGACATCCTTGGACATTTCTTCCACCAGCATACATTCGAAAATGCATGAACACCTGGCCGTAAAAAAGGTTTGTTCTCGTTGGATCCCGCACAATTTGAAAATCGCTTAAAAAAAGGCTCGTGTCGATTGGTGCAAAGAAATGTTGCAAAAATACGATTGCGGTGCTTCAAAAGACGTTTATAAGATCGCCACAGATGAACAATCATGGATCTATGCGTATGAGCCCGAAACGAAACAACAATCGACCGTGTGGGTCTTCAAAGACGAGCAAAATCCAAAGAAAGTTGTTCGCGGAAGAAGCACTTCGAAGCAAATGGTCGCCTGTTTCTTCGGCAAAACTGGTCATGTGGCGACTGTTCCGCTTGAGCAACGTAGGACGGTCACTTCTGAGTGGTACACTACAATTTGTTTGCCTGAAGTCATCGGAGAAATTCGAAAAACCAACAAGAGAAGAGGAATCATTGTTCACCATGACAATACGAGCTCTCACACATCGGCTTAAACCAGAGCGTTTTTGACCGGCCAAAACGTCGAATTAATGGGTCATCCGCCGTACAGCCCTGATTTGGCACCTAATGACTTCTTCTTGTTTCCGCACATCAAGAAAAAAATGCGTGGTCAACGATTTTCGTCGCCAGAAGAAGCTGTTGAAGTGTTAAAAAACCATGTTTTAGAGGTGTCTCAATTGGAGTGGAAAAAGTGCTTCGACAACTGGTTTGAGCGCATGCAAGTGTATAAATCATGCTGGAGAATACTTTGAAAAACAATAAAACCATTTTTGGTTATATATATTCGCATTTACACTATGAGGCCAGAAATATATAGAGCAGCCCTCGTATGTACCTATGTACGTCACAATAATATACAAGAAGCAAGTGATTCGAGAGTTCTTTATGTCGCAACTTGACATAAAGGTTTTATTTTTATTGTCAAAGTTTGCATATTAAGGTGTAATTCAGCAGTTGTCAGTTTATCTTAAAAACAAAACTCTTAACTTAGTACGTGTGTGTGTAATATAATTTTTATATTGTTTAACAATTTTGTGTCATTTGTTATTTACGAAACAAATAATACTTTGTGCCACTTTTTTGCCATAAACAAAATAATATATTAATATTTAAATTTAACTTTACTGAAAAACAGGGACCCCACCTATTGAGTTTTCCTTACCTAAGGAGCAAGAACAAATTAATGTGGTTATTAGCAGCAAAAAATAGAAAAGACCGTTGAAGATTAAATATAATTATAAAATTATTTTTAAATAATGTTGTGTTAAATAATAATTTAATTTTTATATTAACAACCTGCAATAATGAAATTAATAATGATCTGAGAAAAAAGTATCTTGAGTGTATTCCCTTTTCAATATTAAGAACTTACCCAACAGTCGATTGAATATTGTTTATCACTGCATTCCAAAATGTTTAAACTATAAATCATAAACATTTGACTGTTGCAATTCTGTGATATTTCAATAATTTTTTGTTGTTGGTATTATCGCAATAAAAAAGTTTTTGGTTTTGTTCTTTTAAGCCATATTCCAGTTATGCAATCAATAACAGCACTTTTCTAGCTACTGTTAACTGACATTTTAAGCGAAAGAATGTTTTTTATACTGTAATTAAAAGCTTGTGCTCTTATACTGGTATGATTTTGCTTGAGATCCTCTAAACGAAAAATTTACTTATGTATATTTCACAAAAGCCCCGAACTGCAAAATAATTGTGATGGATATTATATTTTTAAACATATTGTTAAGTAGCTGCTGTCTTTTGGTATTTTTTCATATTTTTTTTATTTTAAATTTACGAGTGCTCAAATGCTGCTTGTACCACTTATTCTAATATCGATTATTTTTTTTATCAGCAATTGCCAAAGTTAATCGCAAAGTTACGTACCGATTTCATATAAGTAATGGAGAATGAAAGGTGTTATTGTCAAATTCGTTATACTGTTAGCTGTCAATTTTTAAAAGTAATTGACTTGATTATTAAGTTTCTATTCACAATTTTAATATTAACGATCTTTAATTCTCCTTATCAATAATTCGCTGAAACTAAGTAAAACAATTCTTATTCCATCGCAAGATGAATATAAAATTCTTACCTCAGGGTCTCTAACTTGCAAAACAATAAATTGACGATGGTAGAACGATGGTTGATAGCATTATAACAGAGAGATGTAGCTTTCACTTAACAATGAAAGAAATATATTTTTTCTAATAACTGGCTTAAAGAGGTTAGAAAATATTATTTAGTGACCAAACCAAACAGTTTTAGTATACATATTTTACTAACATACCTGTCGACACATGATTTCGCTACTATCTTGGTGTTGATTTGGCGGAATATACTTCTCCAACTTTAATATCTTTTTTATTTTCGTGAGTTATAAAAAAAGTTCAGGGACAGTTAGATCTTGTAAAAAGGGAAATTGTCCTAAGAGACGACAGAATTGCTGTCAGGTTAAAAGCTGTCGTTCCTTTTTAAAACCTGTCATGGTACATTCCGTTGATTGTTTTTTGCTTATGTGAATGTTTTCTTCTTGAGTAACGTGGTGGCGGTGGAACTATGTTCCATCAATGGTTGTAGAACGAAGCATTTCATTTGTAAACATATTTCTGTCCACTTTTCCAACTTATACGAACTAAAGATCAATTTTTGCTTTTGAATGTGCCGATTCTGGTACACTCATCAAAATTGTTGCCCACAGGGAACTTAATAACTTATAACAACTGTCGACCAATATACTAAGTTCATAACTGACAGAGAAGTAAATTGTTTAACATAATGTTTTTCTATTTCTGTACTAAATAAACTCACTATTTTACTCAGTAATGTGATGTTGTAAAATTTTTTATTAAAAAGCGTTGCCACCTTTCGCAGTTAATATGTGAAATTGTTTTAGAAACTTCTCTAAGCCCACATAAAAATGCTAGAACGTAAAAACAAATAGAAATGTAATATGAACGCATTCAAAACAAAAATATAAAAATATTCAATTTTATGAATGTAAGAGTAATTTAATAAAACAAAAAAAAAATAAGGAATCACACAATGAACTATTTGTTACCTTTTGTAAATACTCGTTTTGCAAATAAGGCGTGCTTCAAAATCATAAGGTCATATTGCTTTATTTGTGCAAAAGTACTAAGAAATTTGCGGAAGTCAGTGATTGGCTTTACATGTAGGTACGTTCAAAAGGAGTTATAGCATGGATTATAAATAAATATGTGTGACAGATTCTGTGATAGATTCTTCCGATTAGCTAATTGTTTGCAAATTTGCACTTTGTGATGCAGCTGATAAAGAAAATGAGAATGTTTTTTTGCATATCGCTTAAAAATCAGACTCCCGAAAATAAATTAAATTCTCGTATCTCATTACTCTTAAAAATAAATATAAAATCCAAGTTATTATAATTGAAAATACAGATATGAATAGACGCGTACAAATATTTATCGATTAATACTATTCGACTTCTCCTCGTTCTTTTCACTTAATTTATATACTTTTTAAATTTTGTGAATTTTCCTGCATTTCTTAAATTCAGATTGTGTCTACAATAAAAATTAGTAGTGAATAATGCGTTTGTTATTGCAAATATATTAGCAATGGCTGTTTAAAATTACAGAACTAACCGAAAAGACAGAAAATATTAAAATTTGATAAAAAAAATATATTAGGTGTCTGTAGCACTGACGCAATGATCTTTGTAATTTAATTAAATATAAGTGACCTTATAATTTTGTATCACACCTCATATCATCAATCAGATAATGTTATATATAGTGACCGACATTGTATATAATAATAACACGAACATATAATTACGCAGCCGAGTTCTATATTCAAATAATGTCTGTGCATCGAAATACACAAAAACTTATATATACAATATACTCGTATAAATGTTAAATGCTAAAAATTTTAATGAAAAAACTTCTATTCAGGAGCCATTCAGTGTGCATTTTATTGCTTATCAGACTAAAAATTGATCTTTAACAGATCAGCATAAATAAAACAACAAAAAACAATGTGTATAAATATGCATTTATATATGTATATACATATATTCATTATATATAGATGTATGCAAATATAAAATTTAATATTAATATTTAATTTAATTTAATATTAAAAAAAAGCAGAATAAGAATACGTATTAACATTTCTTCTTGGCAATATTGTACAAAACTCTTTTTTTAATTTATTTCACCAAATGCCCTTTTATTTATAATTGTAATAATTTGTAATATAAGTTGATTCATTTTTCATAATGGGTCGTGCTGTTTAACCGATACAATAACAATGTTTTTAAGTTGTAGAAAGTTCAAATAACAGCTGAGTAAAAAGCTAAGTGGTTTTTACATCATTTTGAACAAAAAAATAGTTTTTCTTTCAAAAATCATTTGTACGTTGATGGCCTAAGGCAAACTTCTTAACCTGCGTGTCATAACTTATTATATTATTATGCAGCCGGTGGATCGCTTGCACAAAAAATATTTACAAGTATCTATTAAAATAAAAAAAAAAAATGAACCGCGCCAACAAAGGTAAGTTTATGTGGCAGAAATTGAGGAAATTCAACATTTTGGTGACAGTGGCAATATTTATGTATAAAAAAATCAACATACAATAGAATGTTGTTTTCCTTAGTTAAGTTTTTCATAAGACTACATAGGTGTCTACATAGGTATTCCCACAAAAAAAAATATATTTAATACGAAAAAACATCTACATACATTGCGATGAAAATAAATATTCAGTCCGATTTTTCCCAAGCTCCTACTGAACCCTGCAATAATTCCTCGAGGAAATAGTAAAAGGTTTTACAAATTGGCTCGAGTGATATCGTAAGAAAAAATAAATTCATAGAACGGATAAAAATTAAAATAACCTTCTATTTTTTGTTTGTCATTCAGCTTGTAATTTCTACAATATCCATTTCTGACCTCATAAAGTATATATATTCTGATGCCCGTCTGTCCGTCCGTGTTCGGGTTAAAATCAACTAAATACGCCAGTAGATCAAAAATAGTTTTGAAAATTTTGCTATTGAAAATCAGCAATATCGGTCCATGTCCTTTAGGGCAGCAAGCAAAACGCCACGCTTGCCTCTTTCTTTTTCTATATCATTTGGTACAAATCTAGTTTAGTGAAGTAACTCCAAATTTATTTTTAAATTCTTTGTCATCCCAATATTTGTTTTTTTGATTAAAGTTACTTCACTAAACTAGATTTACATGAATAATGAAGGCATTCTTAAGTGGTTCTAGTCAATATATAAATTTTTAAGAATAACGAAAATATGTAAAGAAGATATAAATTGCTTGATTATCTTAGTGTTAGAAAATGATTAATACCTTTATTTTTATCATTATTTACAGCAATGTTATATTTGATTATAAAAATTTTTTAGCTACGAAAGATATCAGTATAATTGGAATTAATGCTTTTACGACCTTTGTGTTGTTTACAATAAATATTTCTCAAAAAAAAAAACAATATTTTTTTATTAAACATTTTCTAATCAAAGGATATCCTCAGAATTTGAAAATATTTGGATAAAGTAGCGTGAAATGTAAACCCAGGCTAAAATATATTTTTTATATAAAATTGTTACAGCGAATATTTTCCAAATAAAAAATAACATTTGAAGATTCTAAGTAATTGCTTTGGATTTAAATTTGCAATGCGACTTTTGTACGATACACATATACAGTAGACGCTCGTAAATTAGAACCACTTTGTTCCTGGGGTGATTCTAATTTTCGTGAAGTTCTAATTTCCAAAGATTTTTTTAATATGTATAAAGCAACATAAAAGTGTATCTTCGTTTAGAAAATAAAAAAACTCTTCTGCGTAGATATTTTAATTTTATTTGTATAAAGCGAGCATAAAACATACTATTTCATTGAAATATATTACAGCTAATTTAAGAAAAATATACACACTTATGTATATGTGTTTAAAGTTGAAAGATTTGTTAGATTATTTAAATTTCTTAGTGCCCAGTAAGTCAAATTTCAAAATTACTAATCTTTTATGATATAATCAGAAAAAATGATTGCTCATGTACTTTGTAGAAAACAATTCTACACCAATTTATTAAATTTTTTACGCTCTCAGTGGCTAAAGCATTAGAAGTAACTCTTGTGACTTCAACAATATCTTTATCGCCGCTATCTAAATTTTCATCATCGCTACTTTGTTCATGTTCCGATAAATTCTTTTTAACTTCAAACACTAATGAACAAAGTGCAAAGAAAATAAAAATTAAATAAATATTATGGGATTCCCCTTATTTACTATGTTAAAGCCAAATAAAAACTATAGAGATAATTTTTAAGTGTTAAAAGCTAACAAAGAAATAAAAACGCTCAATAATTAGAACCGACAGTTCTAATTTCAGAGTATGTAATGTATTATAAACGTTGATTCTAATTTCCGAAGGATTCGATTTTCAGCGAGTTCTAATTTACGAGCGTCTACTGTACTTTTGTGTAATATCGTTTTGTTATTGCTTTCTTAAGATTTCAATTTAAATTCTCTAACGGCTTTTTGCTACTTTATTTAAATTTATTAACGTTGCATTACTTATTGTTTTTAATTTTGTTGCAATTTAGGAAAAAATGTTTTCTTAATTTAAAAAAAACAAAATTTTGACGCTATCGTAAAAAATGTATTCTGTCAACAGTAGCTTAATTATAATTCGCCGTTCTCTCTTTGATGGTAGGCCGTCGTCAGTTACTGGAATTAGTTCTTGTCTTAAAAAACAAATCAAAAGAAAGCTTTCTGTTCTGCCCATTATTATTAACACAAAAAAATAATAATATTTATTTTAAAAATTCTAAAATTTGCAAACAAGTGAATTTAAGTTGAGACACGCGGAGTTTAAGTTTATAATAGAGTTTTAAATTGTATATGTAACAAGCCTTTTTTAATTCATTTAATTTTAAATAAAGAAGGAGAAGAAGCCTGAAGCAAATTGAATTTTTTTGTATATCTTTACTATTTTTCTCAATTCTCTCGCAATTTTGGGCCTCTGAATATATTTATCTTTATTTTTCTATAATCTTTATTTAATTACTAATTTGAGGTAAAGACAAAAACTTGCAAAATCTTATTTTATTATGATTAGCACAACAACATGTTCTTCCATTGTACTGTGTTTTATTTTTAAATATTTAACTACTTTTTAGTTATATAATTTTGATTGCATTATGCAATAATTATTATGATTATTAAAATTATTATTTCCTAAAAACAAAATGTTTAAGTTAAACTTATAAAAGAATATACTAAGAAATATTTGTATGAAATAATAAAGCACACATAACAAAGAAAAAAATTAACACGAATAAAGTTATATAATAGAAATCTGAACACCTACTTCCATTAACTTTTTCACGACAAGTATGTAAGTATTAAACTTTTTCATTAAACTTTAATAATATCCCAATCAAAATGATTAAATTCACCGATATTTATTATTGAGAGTGAAAGAACGTCTAGATGGCCATTTCGCTTCTGCTTACTTAGCTTTCTGATCGAAATAATAGCACGGTGTTTTTAAAGTCCAATTAATTTTATATTTGTGTATTCGTAATGTTTTGTTATATTTTATTTGTTGTTATACCCTTCACCAAAGTTGAAAAAAGGGTATATCTAAGTTTGTCATTCCGTTTGTATTTCCCGCAATATTCATTTCCGACCCCATAAGTAGTAACTTCAATAAAAAAAAACAAATATTGGGACGATAGAGAATTAAAAAATAAGATAATAAAGTGAAAAAAATGGCGCTCGCCCATATTTTCCGATTATGGAGTTACTGCACTAAACTAGATTTACATACATGGTGAAGGGTTTCTTTAAAATTTCATAGTTATTTAGAGATACAAGGCCTGTTCGTAAATGCATTATTGCACTGCATATGATGCGAAGCACGTTCGTATGTGCAAAAACCGGCAGAACTGCAAACGTCGTCTGTTTATTAATGCATCACTTAAGTATATTTTGCCCAAATAAAAGCAAAAAACTAAACATAAAAATGGCTGATGCAATAATTGTGTGAGTATAAATTTTGTTATGTTATTATTATTTATTTCGTTGTGTTTAATATTTTTTATTATTATTTTTACTCAATTTTTTATAATATTTGTACCATGTAGTTCACAAATCGAGTTTATTATTAATTTTTCCACTTTCACAGTATTTCTTCTTTCGTAAATGCAAACTAAAATGAGCAAAACAAAGCATACGCAACAGCTGATTAGCAGTGGCAGTGCAGAATAATCATATTATGCAGTGCGATGATGCATTTACAAACAGGCCCACAATTATACGTATGTACATTATAGAAACAACTGAATGCATTTAATTAATACTTAAATTGAGAAACTCCATACATGTGGTCAAAAAACTTGTTGCGAATTTGAGGAGCTGTTAAGTTCGTGAAAATTGAATTTTATTAGAAGATAAAGATGGGCCTTAAGTATAACGCATGATTTTTTTGATGCATATGTACTGAGAAAATGAAAAATAGCGCAACTGCTTCGCGGTTAAGCTGTGTATTGTGTCAGCAGCCGGATAACTGCAAAATGGCCCAGACTGGTATATGCGACACATGGTTGTCGACAAAGTAAGGATTGGATGTGTGTAAAGTGCAGTGGTGCATCAAGAACGAGCGTAGTGGAGGCAGCAAATTTGCATAAGCATTTTAACAATCCAATGCTAATTCGTAAATTTATTGCACGTTTATCTTTCCATATGAGATTGGAGTGGGCATTACACTCAAGGAGACTAAAAGTGGTCACTTTTTCGAATTTAAGTAGTTTAGCTGAAGCTACCAGCGAAGTTTTACCTGTATAAGAGCAACATTCAGGCGTATGTGAAAAAAATCCAAAGTAAAACCTCTCGTGTAAATGAACATGAGGATCGTACTCCAACTGATAAGAATATATACGGAGACGCGCAAAAGCGAGAAAGTGGATCATATATCACAATCTTAAAAATTTTAAAAATTGGATTATAATGAAAAGTGGAATACTGTTGTCATAACGTTCGGTTAAAAACATCAAAAACGTCAGCACTGGCTGTTTATTTGGTATGTTTGGAGAGTGGAATGTTATTTGTGAAAGAAAACTCTGCCGCTAATGCCTTAATGTACATGTTGGTAAATTTTTTAGGGATCGTAGGGTAAGCGGAATTCGTGATTGTACAACAAAACAACACTCACTCATTCACAAGCCTAAAAGCGCACGTGTCTTGATTTTAATTATACTATATAGAAAAGCTCCCATTACCATATATGAAAAAGTACAAAGATTTCTGAATATCCTCTTTTGGACAAAGCATCTAAGAGTTTGCGTTCTGAAATGTTTCAGAACAGGTATATTTAAAAATATCTCCAGATGGTCTTAGCAAATTTTGATATTCTCTGAATTAGCTTGCGATTATAAAAGAATAACGACTTGAATGTTGAAAGGGCTATGCGCAAAAGTTAGAGAGTCGAAGTCCAACACTGAGTTTTCTAGAAAGTAATACTTGCCAAATTTTGTGGCAAAGAACCCAAATTTGCCTGAGATAAATCTAAGATTCTGGGATGCCGCTACTTAGTACCAAAATATCTCATTGAACAGCTGTCTTGACAATGGTTCTGATCTAATGATTACTCTTACAGATGTTCCCCGTAATTTCACAATTAGTAAATTCAAAATAAATGCAAATGTTTCACTAAAAATAAGCACAAAAAAAAAGAACAGTACATTACAAATAAGGTAAAAGACTTTAGATTAAGAAAAAGTACAGATTTAATAACAAAACAAAAATATAGTTTAAAGAATCAAATTATAATTTCATAAAAAGAAATAAAAGAAACGTGTTGTTATTTTCGAACGTGCAAATTCAATCAAACTCTGTATTTGCGTACCTTTAGTTTAAGAATTAATAGATTTTTTCTGAGATTTCTAAATTACTCTTTCGGTTTTGCAATTTAGTAAAGAAGGCTATGATATAATTACAGTACCTAGAAAGGCCTTAAAATTTGACACAGGCTAGGCCGCTCAGTGCTTTGTTCTCATTTACTTTTTGAAAACGTTGGAACAAGGACACGCCTACCGTCCCTGTTACAAGAAGCGAATGTTCTCATATATGCTATGTTTTTCAACGAAAACATTTGAGAACATAGGGTTGTTAAAACCACCATAATCGCTCTTGAAAAAAGGACTTTTGATCCTGTCAAATATCCTTTACAGAAAAAATGCAATAAATTCTACAAAAGGTATCCCAAATTGATAAAACAGTGTTTTATGTGAATTTGGCTTACGATCACGTATAATTATGATAAGAAAATTTTTACGAACTATTTCTCAAAATAACTCAAATAATCATAATTTGGTATCAATAAAAGAGGTCGATTACCCAGCTAAATTGGTGCAATCGACATACTTATGCATAATTAACATTTTTGTGTTTGCAAAAGTCACTCTTTCTTGTTTGTCATTTATGCAAAATGTAATTTGACACTTTTTAGGTTTGAGTAAAATACTAAATAAAAATTAGCACACTTCTAATTTCAGGTAAATTAATTTAAGGTAAATTAGTCAAAATAGTTCTAGTTTTAATTTTAGAACAATAATAAATATAATAATGAGACAGAAGCAAATTAACTTAATATTTTTTTTATTCCATAATTCCAAAAAGATTTTTAAGTCACGCAAAATTAAAAAAAAATTAACTGAAATTTCGACACTTTCGATCTGTACATAATTAGATACACATATCCTAAAAATCTATATTATTTTTCATCTTAATAATCCTTCTTAAAGATGAAGGTGGATCTGAGGGTAGTAACAAGTAAATCATAATACCCTTATGCGTGTCTATTCCAGACGTTTTTCTGGCATGGGACATCCAAACTTTTCTTGCATTGTTGTGATTTGTTCTTGCGCTTATTTCAACAAGTGTCCTAAAATTGCTTTTCATCTTATTATTGCATTTAAAAATATTTTATAATATCACATCCGTAGCTTAAAACTTTATGTACAGTACTTGGCACTTAAAACCATCTATAATGCGTTAGATACATTTCTCTTGATAGTGTTTAAAGGTGTTTGAAAGATTTAAAACCTATCGAAAACAACATGGTAGCACTCTAAGTAAAATACCAAAATAGTCAATAAACTCGTTCTGAATACTAGTTAATTCTGCCGGCTACAGCACTATTTGAGGTAAAACGACGTGCTGTATTTCCGTCACTACATTTGCCATATCCAGACTTAACTTCCCAGTGGAATTTTTATTACATACATTTTCCTTCTGAGACCACTGACAACGTATGTACAACTCATCCGAAGTATATATTTAATCGCTACTTACATACATTTACATAGCGATATCCTAAGCCGTCAGATTGATTCGGTTATTTTGGTGATTTAAAGGGTTTTAAGACGTATAGCGATGTAATTAGTCGTTAGAAGCAGACTGTCTAAACTCGGTTTAGACACTACATTTATATAAGCGTAAATTTTGAAGAAATAAATAAGAAGTAACAACATTGGTTTATATTTAACGAAAGCGACATTAAAGACACAATGTAGATTTCGTCTTCTATTAGCGAAAAAAAGCAAGTTAAAGAAAATTTTTTATTCTTAATTCAACCCTTGTGAAGATAAGATCCTCATAAAATTTATTTTAATTACTTGCCAGAAACCTAAAGGAAAATTTTAAATAATACTAACAAACCGCTATCCATCATTATTTTAATAAGCAAAACGTATAAGTCGTATTAAACAACCACCAAGTGCAAGTCATAAAGTGAAAAAACTAAGAAAAGAACAAAATATATTCTATGTATGTGCACATATACATACTTACGTATGTAAATTGTACCAGAGCAATTAAACCCGGTAAAAATTAAATCGCCTACAAATAAAAAGTGTTATATAAAAGTGTAAAACTATTTGTTATTAAATTTAAAAAATGTTTCTAAAAAGAACAAAATTAACAAATAAATTTAAATATGTAAAAAAAGTGTATTAAAAACTATAAAAAAAATGCAGAAAACAACCAAATTAAAATATTTTTGAAAAGTAACGGTAAAATAAAATCGCCATATTATATAAAAAAAATTGTATACATAAACAATAAGTTTTTGTACATAGGTATATAAATACAGTTAAGAAAAAAAATAAAAAAAAAATAAAAATATCGTTTAGAAAAATGTATATACCTAGTTCACGAAAAAATACTTGCATACATTGTCTAAACTGCATTAATATGTAGTTATGTGTTAAAGTACGTATGTACATAAATAAGTTCAACGGTTCAACAAAGTGAGCAGATAGATAAATAGAAAAAGTAAGAAAAAGAAAGAATAATACCAAAAATATAAACAAAATTATTCCAAAATTTCCAAAAGATACACATATATCTCAACAACTTTTTTGGTTATTAAAAACTACAACAAAAACAAATAAAAAATTTTTTAATACTATAGTGATTATAAAAGTAATTTAAATTATAAATTTGTAAAATTAAAAATAATTTTGTAATCTTTTTCAATTGTGCAGTTAAAAAACAAAATGTTAATAAACAAAACATATTAAAATTTTTATACATACCTATGTGTAACACTGTGTGCATTCTGTTAAAACAAATGAAAAAGTAAAAATCTGTTAATAAAAAAAGAACAAAAGATCAAATGTAAGTTTTTCTTTAACTTTAAAGTATATCAAAAGAAAGCAACAACAATTGTACTGCATTTATTGCTTAATGCTGTAAAACATTAACTCTTTATGCTATGCAAAGTAAAGGTAATCATACACGACATGTTTTTTACATCTGACATGTCAAATTTCCCACTGTAAAACACATACAAGTTAACAAACTTGTTTATTAACATTAATAATCATTTAACTACTTTAATTCACTGTAGTATTTTTTTTACTTCTCTTAATTACAATATTAGATATGTATAAATTATGAGTAACAGTCCACCCTAAATACGGGCGTTAGGCACGACGTAATTTAGCGTCTAGTTTTTACGCTATAATGAGTAACAGTCCACCCTAAATACGAGCGTAAGACGTTATTTAACTGTCAAAAATTCTCATGCCCATACAAAATGTATGAGACCAACCCAAATAGCGCGACGCTAACGTTGAACAATTGAAAAATCCAATTTTGACGCGCGTAAAAAGTGAAGTTGGCTGCAAAAGAAGTGTTGTTATTGTTTTTTGTTTTTGTGGTATATACAAAAGTATTTCCGACGGTAATGACATTACAGCTACTTTAAGGTCAATTTCGCGATTTTATCTCTGAAAATTGTTATATTATATTATTCATATATTACTATTATTATATTATATTATTCATATATTTTAATTCTTTCAATTTGACTATATTTAAGTATTTGATTTTGGTTTTTTAATTCATTTGTATATTAAATCTTTTTGAAGTGCAAGTCTGTTTTGGAACTTTAATTTCATTATTTTCACTTATTCTCAACTTTTTGAATATTTTTTCACATTGCTTTTTAATATAATTTATATTTTAAATCTTTCATCTTTCCATTTTTCAATAGATTCTAATAAGGTATGAATTTCACTTTGATTTTTTTTCTTTCAATACCTGTTTCTTTATCTCAACACTAACTACACAAAATCTACACTTCGAATGCACTGAATACAATAATTACAAATATATGTATATAATTAAACTGACCTCTTCAATAATTTTTGCCGAATAATGGACTAATCCCGCACATTATTTTCTCCACGGATTGCTGATCTGCATTTCAGCTATTTTTTATTTTTACCAACTAATCAATGTCTTTTATTAAATATTTCAATGTTTTAAAGACTGTTTTTATTTTTATTACTGTTAATTGTTTTTATGCTTTCGTTTATTTATTTTTATTATAGCTTTAAAATCTTTATAAATGCCTCTTTTATATTTCAGAGTTGCCACTAAATAGTTCTTGCAAAAAAAACTGACTTCAAAACAGACCAACTTAAGATCATATTTTTTTAGGACGGTAATTATGTATTAATTATATCATTTTATATTCAACGAGCTTGCGTCAGGATTTTTTTTAAATGTCGTAGAACAAAATATAATGCAGATTAAACAAAAAAATTCAGCAGTCAGCTTTTTTTACAATTTTTATTGCTGACACAGTAAAACAAAATTTGTTTAAATTTCTAAGCATTAGTCTCTAACTGTTTATCGAATTACAATCATTGGGGCACCCTTTAATGTCTGGCTTATATTCAAGAGTGTCCGTAACGGTTTCAAAGATAGGGCCATGAAGGTCAACTTAAATCAGTTAAAGAGAGACCCTTAAATTATTAATTTCAAGTTTACTACTTGTTATAGTGGACTTAGCAATAAAGGTTCTGTGCAAGTTTGAATCAACTATCTACAGCTGCTCAACAGTTTTACATAAACTTCAAATAACAGCAACTATTGTAACACCCTATAATTTATAATTTTAAATTTTTATGCCTCTTAATATATCAGACAAAGTAGTGGACATTCTGTTTAATTTTCAAGTTTTTGTATATAATGTTTCAAATGAAATATAGGTCAATTTACTTAAAATATAGGAACACTCTTTAATTTCTAAATTTATTTTTTATACTTGTTATTATTGTTATTGTTTGTAAGTTTTAACTATCTGGCTATAACAGTTCAGAAGTTTGGCCACATACATCAAATAACTTTATCTAATGAAACACCCTTTAATTTATAATTTTGAACGTTTATGCTTGTTATTATAACGGTCGTAGTAATCGACATCCAGTCCAATTTGTCTATAACGGTTCAAAATATAGGTGCATATAAATCTATTTACGTCACCTATGGGGACAACCTTTATGTTTTAGATTTATTATTGTATTTCTTTTTGCAGTTGGGAGCTAATTTTTTTTTTAATTTAAAAGAAGTGCGCTTTACGGTTCATAATTCACTTCAAGAACATGTGCTTACCAATCTGTAAGCATAATCTATGAAATTAATCAATTTTTTCAAAATCGGTTAGGACATGACTGTGTGCTGCAGTCACAAACATAAAAAAATAGCATTTAGTCTAATTGATACCCTATTTCTTTTTTGAAGTCAATTAAAAATGTGTATCAATGATAGATATTTAATTGTTTGCGAAAATTTTAGTTAAACAATTTACAATAATTTTACTTTTATTATGACTTAATTTTAAACCATCAATTTTTAGAATGGATAAAAATCTATACATTTAGAAAACTCTTGCGCTGGAATCGGAAATCCTAGCTAATACTGGCTAGTGCAGCTGTTGACAAAATGACTTCACAAAGGGCCAAATAAAAAAAATAATGCAGCTGGACAAAATTTGTGAAAATAAAAGGACATATCCGCTGGACTATGCTTGCATGCTTCGTGCTTGAGGTCGTATAACTAACAATGGTGCTCCAAGGTTGATATAAATGAGAGCATATTAATTGCTTAAAGTGTTGTATGCCTCAAATATTTGATTTAACAATTAAAATAAATGTGTTCCCTAACACAGATAACGTTAGCGGACACCTTCGTATATGATCCAGTTGATGATGGCAAACTACTTCTAAAATCTTCAAACATAATAATAGAAAATTTAAAATAAATTTTAATAAGTGTATAAACATAAATAACATTTGTTTTTGTCATTGACCGAAAATAACTATTGTTACTGAATTTTTTCCAAAAAAATCAATGTGTTCTAACAATATTAGGTAAATGATGTTATACATGAAATTTACTATTTTTTGGCGTGCTCCCTAAATATGCAATTTATTTTTAATTTTTATTAAAAAAATCAAAAAATAACTATAATTTTTGAGTTTTATTTTTATTTTTTTGTTAAAATTTAACTATTATATTTGAGTTTTATTTCTATTTTTATTTCTTTTTTGAAAAATAAGTAATGAATATTTCTGAGTTTTTTTATTCTGCTTAAAAATATTGATTATTTTTGAGTTTTATATTTTGGGTTAAAAAATAATGATTATTTCTGAGTTTTATTTATTTTGGTTTAAAAATAATGATGATTATTTATATATATATATATATATATATATATATATATATATATATATATATATATATATATATATATATATATATATATATATGTTTATAACGACTACAAGTGCTTATCTCGCACTTTTAAAAGTTGCATAAAATTACTTATACTAGTCCTGCAAACTTGTCAAATTTAGTCAAAATAGCAAAATACGCCATTTTATATAGAACTGAACACTCGATTGCCGACTTAAGCCAAATCGAATTCTATAAATCCTCCATCAGTTTTTCTAGCTCCAAATCTATGTGCTTAGTTTTTAAGCACTATAAGTAAAGGAACACGGGTTTAGAAAACTCAGCATGTTAGATTTTAAAATTTAACACATGCTATTTCAATTTGTTGATTATACGAGGGCTGCTATGTATATTTCTGGCCTGGCAACACTGAGTGCCGCCAAGTGCAATCTGACATTTCAATTGGAAAGTTTGTCATTTTTAAGCATAATCGTACTCAAGACGTTTTGACGTACGACCATTATTTGTGTTGTTTACAGTGACTTGAAAAAATTAATATAGAAAAAAATGGAATTAACGCGTAAACATTTTCGTGCCATCATTTTTCACATCTTTCGACGAGGATTATCACGACACTCTTGCATTGATGAACTTTAATCTTTGTATGGCGATGAAGCACCATCCTATAGCACTGTAAAAAATTGGTGTAATGAATTTAATCGTGGCCGAAGCTCGCTCAAAGACGAATTCCGTGAAGGTCGTCCAAAAACGACTGTTATGCCAGAGAACATTGATGCCGTGCGTGAACCCATAACGCAAGATCGACATGCGACATACCGAGAGATAGAGACATCCTTGGACATTTCTTCCACCAGCATACATTCGAAAATGCATGAACACCTGGCCGTAAAAAAGGTTTGTTCTCGTTGGATCCCGCACAATTTGAAAATCGCTTAAAAAAGGCTCGTGTCGATTGGTGCAAAGAAATGTTGCAAAAATACGATTGCGGTGCTTCAAAAGACGTTTATAAGATCGCCACAGATGAACAATCATGGATCTATGCGTATGAGCCCGAAACGAAACAACAATCGACCGTGTGGGTCTTCAAAGACGAGCAAAATCCAAAGAAAGTTGTTCGCGGAAGAAGCACTTCGAAGCAAATGGTCGCCTGTTTCTTCGGCAAAACTGGTCATGTGGCGACTG
This sequence comes from Cistogaster globosa, assembly GCA_937654795.1. Lineage (NCBI taxonomy): Eukaryota > Metazoa > Arthropoda > Insecta > Diptera > Tachinidae > Cistogaster > Cistogaster globosa. The sequence continues at coordinate 8,084,310 of OW569408.1, forward strand.
TTCCGCTTGAGCAACGTAGGACGGTCACTTCTGAGTGGTACACTACAATTTGTTTGCCTGAAGTCATCGGAGAAATTCGAAAAACCAACAAGAGAAGAGGAATCATTGTTCACCATGACAATGCGAGCTCTCACACATCGGCTTAAACCAGAGCGTTTTTGACCGGCCAAAACGTCGAATTAATGGGTCATCCGCCGTACAGCGATTTGGCACCTAATGACTTCTTCTTGTTTCCGCACATCAAGAAAAAAATGCGTGGTCAACGATTTTCGTCGCCAGAAGAAGCTGTTGAAGTGTTAAAAAACCATGTTTTAGAGGTGTCTCAATTGGAGTGGAAAAAGTGCTTCGACAACTGGTTTGAGCGCATGCAAGTGTATAAATCATGCTGAGAATACTTTGAAAAACAATAAAACCATTTTTGGTTATATATATTCGCATTCACACTATGAGGCCAGAAATATATAGAGCAGCCCTCGTATGTACCTATGTACGTCACAATAATATACAAGAAGCAAGTGATTCGAGAGTTCTTTATGTCGCAACTTGACATAAAGGTTTTATTTTTATTGTCAAAGTTTGCATATTAAGGTGTAATTCAGCAGTTGTCAGTTTATCTTAAAAACAAAACTCTTAACTTAGTACGTGTGTGTGTAATATAATTTTTATATTGTTTAACAATTTTGTGTCATTTGTTATTTACGAAACAAATAATACTTTGTGCCACTTTTTTGCCATAAACAAAATAATATATTAATATTTAAATTTAACTTTACTGAAAAACAGGGACCCCACCTATTGAGTTTTCCTTACCTAAGGAGCAAGAACAAATTAATGTGGTTATTAGCAGCAAAAAATAGAAAAGACCGTTGAAGATTAAATATAATTTTAAAATTATTTTTAAATAATGTTGTGTTAAATAATAATTTAATTTTTATATTAACAACCTGCAATAATGAAATTAATAATGATCTGAGAAAAAAGTATCTTGAGTGTATTCCCTTTTCAATATTAAGAACTTACCCAACAGTCGATTGAATATTGTTTATCACTGCATTCCAAAATGTTTAAACTATAAATCATAAACATTTGACTGTTGCAATTCTGTGATATTTCAATAATTTTTTGTTGTTGGTATTATCGCAATAAAAAAGTTTTTGGTTTTGTTCTTTTAAGCCATATTCCAGTTATGCAATCAATAACAGCACTTTTCTAGCTACTGTTAACTGACATTTTAAGCGGAAGAATGTTTTCTATACTGTAATTAAAAGCTTGTGCTCTTATACTGGTATGATTTTGCTTGAGATCCTCTAAACGAAAAATTTACTTATGTATATTTCACAAAAGCCCCGAACTGCAAAATAAATGTGATGGATATTATATTTTTAAACATATTGTTAAGTAGCTGCTGTCTTTTGGTATTTTTTCATATTTTTTTTATTTTAAATTTACGAGTGCTCAAATGCTGCTTGTACCACTTATTCTAATATCGATTATTTTTTTATCAGCAATTGCCAAAGTTTTTCGCAAAGTTACGTACCGATTTCATATAAGTAATGGAGAATGAAAGGTGTTATTGTCAAATTCGTTATACTGTTAGCTGTCAATTTTTAAAAGTAATTGACTTGATTATTAAGTTTCTATTCACAATTTTAATATTAACGATCTTTAATTCTCCTTATCAATAATTCGCTGAAACTAAGTAAAACAATTCTTATTCCATCGCAAGATGAATATAAAATTCTTACCTCAGGGTCTCTAACTTGCAAAACAATAAATTGACGATGGTAGAACGATGGTTGATAGCATTATAACAGAGAGATGTAGCTTTCACTTAACAATGAAAGAAATATATTTTTTCTAATAACTGGCTTAAAGAGGTTAGAAAATATTATTTAGTGACCAAACCAAACAGTTTTAGTATACATATTTTACTAACATACCTGTTGACACATGATTTCGCTACTATCTTGGTGTTGATTTGGCGGAATATACTTCTCCAACTTTAATATCTTTTTTATTTTCGTGAGTTATAAAAAAAAGTTCAGGGACAGTTAGATCTTGTAAAAAGGGAAATTGTCCTAAGAGACGACAGAATTGCTGTCCGGTTAAAAGCTGTCGTTCCTTTTTAAAACCTGTCATGGTACATTCCGTTGATTGTTTTTTGCTTATGTGCATGTTTTCTTCTTGAGTAACGTGGTGGCGGTGGAACTATGTTCCATCAATGGTTGTAGAACGAAGCATTTCATTTGTAAACATATTTCTGTCCACTTTTCCAACTTATACGAACTAAAGAGCAATTTTTGCTTTTGAATGTGCCGATTCTGGTACACTCATCAAAATTGTTGCCCACAGGGAACTTAATAACTTATAACAACTGTCGACCAATATACTAAGTTCATAACTGACAGAGAAGTAAATTGTTTAACATAATGTTTTTCTATTTCTATACTAAATAAATTCACTATTTTACTCAGTAATGTGATGTTGTAAAATTTTTTATTAAAAAGCGTTGCCACCTTTCGCAGTTAATATGTGAAATTGTTTTAGAAACTTCTCTAAGCCCACATAAAAATGCTAAAACGTAAAAACAAATAGAAATGTAATATGAACGCATTCAAAACAAAAATATAAAAATATTCAATTTTATGAATGTAAGAGTAATTTAATAAAACAAAAAAAAAATAAGGAATCACACAATGAACTATTTGTTACCTTTTGTAAATACTCGTTTTGCAAATAAGGCGTGCTTCAAAATCATAAGGTCATATTGCTTTATTTGTGCAAAAGTACTAAGAAATTTGCGGAAGTCAGTGATTGGCTTTACATGTAGGTACGTTCAAAAGGAGTAATAGCATGGATTATAAATAAATATGTGTGACAGATTCTGTGATAGATTCTTCCGATTAGCTAATTGTTTGCAAATTTGCACTTTGTGATGCAGCTGATAAAGAAAATGAGAATGTTTTTTTGCATATCGCTTAAAAATCAGACTCCCGAAAATAAATTAAATTCTCGTATCTCATTACTCTTAAAAATAAATATAAAATCCAAGTTATTATAACTGAAAATACAGATATGAATAGACGCGTACAAATATTTATCGATTAATACTATTCGACTTCTCCTCGTTCTTTTCACTTAATTTATATACTTTTTAAATTTTGTGAATTTTCCTGCATTTCTTAAATTCAGATTGTTTCTACAATAAAAATTAGTAGTGAATAATGCGTTTGTTATTGCAAATATATTAGCAATGGCTGTTTAAAATTACAGAACTAACCGAAAAGACAGAAAATATTAAAATTTGATAAAAAAAATATATTAGGTGTCTGTAGCACTGACGCAATGATCTTTGTAATTTAATTAAATATAAGTGACCTTATAATTTTGTATCACACCTCATATCATCAATCAGATAATGTTATATATAGTGACCGACATTGTATATAATAATAACACGAACATATAAATACGCAGCCGAGTTCTATATTCAAATTATGTCTGTGCATCGAAATACACAAAAACTTATATATACAATATACTCGTATAAATGTTAAATGCTAAAAATTTTAATGAAAAAACTTCTATTCAGGAGCCATTCAGTGTGCATTTTATTGCTTATCAGACTAAAAATTGATCTTTAACAGATCAGCATAAATAAAACAACAAAAAACAATGTGTATAAATATGCATTTATATATGTATATACATATATTCATTATATATAGATGTATGCAAATATAAAATTTAATATTAATATTTAATTTAATTTAATATTAAAAAAAGCAGAATAAGAATACGTATTAACATTTCTTCTTGGCAATATTGTACAAAACTCTTTTTTTAATTTATTTCACCAAATGCCCTTTTATTTATAATTGTAATAATTTGTAATATAAGTTGATTCATTTTTCATAATGGGTCGTGCTGTTTAACTGATACAATAACAATGTTTTTAAGTTGTAGAAAGTTCAAATAACAGCTGAGTAAAAAGCTAAGTGATTTTTACATCATTTTGAACAAAAAAATAGTTTTTCTTTCAAAAATCATTTGTACGTTGATGGCCTAAGGCAAACTTCTTAACCTGCGTGTCATAACTTATTATATTATTATGCAGCCGGTGGATCGCTTGCACAAAAAATATTTACAAGTATCTATTAAAATAAAAAAAAATGAACCGCGCCAACAAAGGTAAGTTTATGTGGCAGAAATTGAGGAAATTCAACATTTTGGTGACAGTGGCAATATTTATGTATAAAAAAATCAACATACAATAGAATGTTGTTTTCCTTAGTTAAGTTTTTCATAAGACTACATAGGTGTCTACATAGGTATTCCCACAAAAAAAAATATATTTAATACGAAAAAACATCTACATACATTGCGATGAAAATAAATATTCAGTCCGATTTTTCCCAAGCTCCTACTGAACCCTGCAATAATTCCTCGAGGAAATAGTAAAAGGTTTTACAAGTTGGCTCGAGTGATATCGTAAGAAAAAATAAATTCATAGAACGGATAAAAATTAAAATAACCTTCTATTTTTTGTTTGTCATTCAGCTTGTAATTTCTACAATATCCATTTCTGACCTCATAAAGTATATATATTCTGATGCCCGTCTGTCCGTCCGTGTTCGGGTTAAAATCAACTAAATACGCCAGTAGATCAAAAATAGTTTTAAAAATTTTGCTATTGAAAATCAACAATATCGGTCCATGTCCTTTAGGGCAGCGGGCAAAACGCCACGCTTGCCTCTCTCTTTTTCTATATCATTTGGTACAAATCTAGTTTAGTGAAGTAACTCCAAATTTATTTTTAAATTCTTTGTCATCCCAATATTTGTTTTTTTGATTAAAGTTACTTCACTAAACTAGATTTACATGAATAATGAAGGCATTCTTAAGTGGTTCTAGTCAATATATAAATTTTTAAGAATAACGAAAATATGTAAAGAAGATATAAATTGCTTGATTATCTTAGTGTTAGAAAATGATTAATACCTTTATTTTTATCATTATTTACAGCAATGTTATATTTGATTATAAAAATTTTTTAGCTACGAAAGATATCAGTATAATTGGAATTAATGCTTTTACGACCTTTGTGTTGTTTACAATAAATATTTCTCAAAAAAAAAACAATATTTTTTTATTAAACATTTTCTAATCAAAGGATATCCTCAGAATTTGAAAATATTTGGATAAAGTAGCGTGAAATGTAAACCCAGGCTAAAATATATTTTTTATATAAAATTGTTACAGCGAATATTTTCCAAATAAAAAATAACATTTGAAGATTCTAAGTAATTGCTTTGGATTTAAATTTGCAATGCGACTTTTGTACGATACACATATACAGTAGACGCTCGTAAATTAAAACCACTTTGTTCCTGGGGTGATTCTAATTTTCGAGAAGTTCTAATTTCCAAAGATTTTTTTTAATATGTATAAAGCAACATAAAAGTGTATCTTCGTTTAGAAAATAAAAAAACTCTTCTGCGTAGATATTTTAATTTTATTTGTATAAAGCGAGCATAAAACATACTATTTCATTGAAATATATTACAGCTAATTTAAGAAAAATATACACACTTATGTATATGTGTTTAAAGTTGAAAGATTTGTTAGATTATTTAAATTTCTTAGTGCCCAGTAAGTCAAATTTCAAAATTACTAATCTTTTATGATATAATCAGAAAAAAAGATTGCTCATGTACTTTGTAGAAAACAATTCTACACCAATTTATTAAATTTTTTACGCTCTCAGTGGCTAAAGCATTAGAAGTAACTCTTGTGACTTCAACAATATCTTTATCGCCGCTATCTAAATTTTCATCATCGCTACTTTGTTCATGTTCCGATAAATTCTTTTTAACTTCAAACACTAATGAACAAAGTGCAAAGAAAATAAAAATTAAATAAATATTATGGGATTCCCCTTATTTACTATGTTAAAGCCAAATAAAAACTATAGAGATAATTTTTAAGTGTTAAAAGCTAACAAAGAAATAAAAACGCTCAATAATTAGAACCGACAGTTCTAATTTCAGAGTATGTAATGTATTATAAACGTTGATTCTAATTTCCGAAGGATTCGATTTTCAGCGAGTTCTAATTTACGAGCGTCTACTGTACTTTTGTGTAATATCGTTTTGTTATTGCTTTCTTAAGATTTCAATTTAAATTCTCTAACGGCTTTTTGCTACTTTATTTAAATTTATTAACGTTGCATTACTTATTGTTTTTAATTTTGTTGCAAATTAAGAAAAAATGTTTTCTTAATTTAAAAAAAACAATTTTTTGACGCTATCGTAAAAAATGTATTCTGTAGCTTAATTATAATTCGCCGTTCTCTCTTTGATGGTAGGCCGTCGTCAGTTACTGGAATTAGTTCTTGTCTTAAAAAACAAATCAAAAGAAAGCTTTCTGTTCTGCCCATTATTATTAACACAAAAAAATAATAATATTTATTTTAAAAATTCTAAAATTTGCAAACAAGTGAATTTAAGTTGAGACACGCGGAGTTTAAGTTTATAATAGAGTTTTAAATTGTATATGTAACAAGCCTTTTTTAATTCATTTAATTTTAAATGAAGAAGGAGAAGAAGCCTGAAGCAAATTGAATTTTTTTGTATATCTTTACTATTTTTCTCAATTCTCTCGCAATTTTGGGCCTCTGAATATATTTATCTTTATTTTTCTATAATCTTTATTTAATTACTAATTTGAGGTAAAGACAAAAACTTGCAAAATCTTATTTTATTATGATTAGCACAACAACATGTTCTTCCATTGTACTGTGTTTTATTTTTAAATATTTAATTACTTTTTAGTTATATAATTTTGATTGCATTATGCAATAATTATTATGATTATTAAAATTATTATTTCCTAAAAACAAAATGTTTAAGTTAAACTTATAAAAGAATATACTAAGAAATATTTGTATGAAATAATAAAGCACACATAACAAAGAAAAAAATTAACAAGAATAAAGTTATATAATAGAAATCTGAACACCTACTTCCATTAACTTTTTCACGACAAGTATGTAAGTATTAAACTTTTTCATTAAACTTTAATAATATCCCAATCAAAATGATTAAATTCACCGATATTTATTATTGAGAGTGAAAGAACGTCTCGATGGCCATTTCGCTTCTGCTTACTTAGCTTTCTGATCGAAATAATAGCACGGTGTTTTTAAAGTCCAATTAATTTTATATTTGTGTATTCGTAATGTTTTGTTATATTTTATTTGTTGTTATACCCTTCACCAAAGTTGAAAAAAGGGTATATCTAAGTTTGTCATTCCGTTTGTATTTCCGACAATATTCATTTCCGACCCCATAAGTAGTAACTTCAATAAAAAAAAACAAATATTGGGACGATAGAGAATTAAAAAATAAGATAATAAAGTGAAAAAAATGGCGCTCGCCCATATTTTCCGATTATGAAGTTACTGCACTAAACTAGATTTACATACATGGTGAAGGGTTTCTTTAAAATTTCATAGTTATTTAGAGATACAAGGCCTGTTCGTAAATGCATTATTGCACTGCATATGATGCGAAGCACGTTCGTATGTGCAAAAACCGGCAGAACTGCAAACGTCGTCTGTTTATTAATGCATCACTTAAGTATATTTTGCCCAAATAAAAGCAAAAAACTAAACATAAAAATGGCTGATGCAATAATCGTGTGAGTATAAATTTTGTTATGTTATTATTATTTATTTCGTTGTGTTTAATATTTTTTATTATTATTTTTACTCAAATTTTTATAATATTTGTACCATGTAGTTCACAAATCGAGTTTATTATTAATTTTTCCACTTTCACAGTATTTCTTCTTTCGTAAATGCAAACTAAAATGAGCAAAACAAAGCATACGCAACAGCTGATTAGCAGTGGCAGTGCAGAATAATCATATTATGCAGTGCGATGATGCATTTACAAACAGGCCCACAATTATACGTATGTACATTATAGAAACAACTGAATGCATTTAATTAATACTTAAATTGAGAAACTCCATACATGTGGTCAAAAAACTTGTTGCGAATTTGAGGAGCTGTTAAGTTCGTGAAAATTGAATTTTATTAGAAGATAAAGATGGGCCTTAAGTATAACGCATGATTTTTTTGATGCATATGTACTGAGAAAATGAAAAATAGTGCAACTGCTTCGCGGTTAAGCTGTGTATTGTGTCAGCAGCCGGATAACTGCGAAATGGCCCAGACTGGTATATGCGACACATGGTTGTCGACAAAGTAAGGATTGGATGTGTGTAAAGTGCAGTGGTGCATCAAGAACGAGCGTAATGGAGGCAGCAAATTTGCATAAGCATTTTAACAATCCAATGCTAATTCGTAAATTTATTGCACGTTTATCTTTCCATATGAGATTGGAGTGGGCATTACACTCAAGGAGACTAAAAGTGGTCACTTTTTCGAATTTAAGTAGTTTAGCTGAAGCTACCAGCGAAGTTTTAACTGTATAAGAGCAACATTCAGGCGTATGTGAAAAAAATCCAAAGTAAAACTTCTCGTGTAAATGAACATGAGGATCGTACTCCAACTGATAAGAATATATACGGAGACGCGCAAAAGCGAGAAAGTGGATCATATATCACAATCTTAAAAATTTTAAAAATTGGATTATAATGAAAAGTGGAATACTGTTGTCATAACTTTCGGTTAAAAACATCAAAAACGTCAGCACTGGCTGTTTATTTGGTATGTTTGGAGAGTGGAATGTTATTTGTGAAAGAAAACTCTGCCGCTAATGCCTTAATGTACATGTTGGTAAATTTTTTAGGGATCGTAGGGTAAGCGGAATTCGTGATTGTACAACAAAACAACACTCACTCATTCACAAGCCTAAAAGCGCACGTGTCTTGATTTTAATTATACTATATAGAAAAGCTCCCATTACCATATATGAAAAAGTACAAAGATTTCTGAATATGCTCTTTTGGACAAAGCATCTAAGAGTTTGCGTTCTGAAATGTTTCAGAACAGGTATATTTAAAAATATCTCCAGATGGTCTTAGCAAATTTTGATATTTTCTGAATTAGCAGAAAGATTCAAACGCTTGCGATTATAAAAGAATAACGACTTGAATGTTGAAAGGGCTATGCGCAAAAGTTAAGAGAGTCGAAGTCCAACACTGAGTTTTCTAGAAAGTAATACTTGCCAAATTTTGTGGCAAAGAACCCAAATTTGCCTGAGATAAATCTAAGATTCTGGGATGCCGCTACTTAGTACCAAAATATCTCATTGAACAGCTGTCTTGACAATGGTTCTGATCTAATGATTACTCTTACAGATGTTCCCCGTAATTTCACAATTAGTAAATTCAAAATAAATGCAAATGTTTCACTAAAAATAAGCACAAAAAAAAGAACAGTACATTACAAATAAGGTAAAAGACTTTAGATTAAGAAAAAGTACAGATTTAATAACAAAACAAAAATATAGTTTAAAGAATCAAATTATGATTTCATAAAAAGAAATAAAAGAAACGTGTTATTATTTTCGAACGTGCAAATTCAATAAAACTCTGTATTTGCGTACCTTTAGTTTAAGAATTAATAGATTTTTTCTGAGATTTCTAAATTACTCTTTCGGTTTTGCAATTTAGTAAAGAAGGCTATGATATAATTACAGTACCTAGAAAGGCCTTAAAATTTGACACAGGCTAGGCCGCTCAGTGCTTTGTTCTCATTTACTTTTTGAAAACGTTGGAACAAGGACACGCCTACCGTCCCTGTTACAAGAAGCGAATGTTCTCATATATGCTATGTTTTTCAACGAAAACATTTGAGAACATAGGGTTGTTAAAACCACCATAATCGCTCTTGAAAAAAGGACTTTTGATCCTGTCAAATATCCTTTACAGAAAAAATGCAATAAATTCTACAAAAGGTATCCCAAATTGATAAAACAGTGTTTTATGTGAATTTGGCTTACGATCACGTATAATTATGATAAGAAAATTTTTACGAACTATTTCTCAAAATAACTCAAATAATCATAATTTGGTATCAATAAAAGAGGTCGATTACCCAGCTAAATTGGTGCAATCGACATACTTATGCATAATTAACATTTTTGTGTTTGCAAAAGTCACTCTTTCTTGTTTGTCATTTATGCAAAATGTAATTTGATACTTTTTAGGTTTGAGTAAAATACTAAATAAAAATTAGCACACTTTTAATTTCAGGTAAATTAATTTAAGGTAAATTAGTCAAAATAGTTCTAGTTTTAATTTTAGAACAATAATAAATATAATAATGAGACAGAAGCAAATTAACTTAATTTTTTTTATTCCATAATTCCAAGAAGATTTTTAAGTCACGCAAAATTAAAAAAAAATTAACTGAAATTTTGATTCTCAAGGTCTCCCACCATCAATAAAGACACTTTCGATCTGTACATAATTAGATACACATATCCTAAAAATCTATATTATTTTTCATCTTAATAATCCTTCTTAAAGATGAAGGTGGATCTGAGGGTAGTAACAAGTAAATCATAATACCCTTATGCGTGTCTATTCCAGACGTTTTTCTGGCATGGGACATCCAAACTTTTCTTGCATTGTTGTGATTTGTTCTTGCGCTTCTTTCAACAAGTGTCCTAAAATTGCTTTTCATCTTATTATTGCATTTAAAAATATTTTATAATATCACATCCGTAGCTTAAAACTTTATGTACAGTACTTGGCACTTAAAACCATCCATAATGCGTTAGATACATTTCTCTTGATAGTGTTTAAAGGTGTTTGAAAGATTTAAAACCTATCGAAAACAACATGGTAGCACTCTAAGTAAAATACCAAAATAGTCAATAAACTCGTTCTGAATACTAGTTAATTCTGCCGGCTACAGCACAATTTGAGGTAAAACGACGTGCTGTATTTCCGTCACTACATTTGCCATATCCAGACTTAACTTCCCAGTGGAATTTTTATTGCATACATTTTCCTTCTGAGACCACTGACAACGTATGTACAACTCATCCGAAGTATATATTTAATCGCTACTTACATACATTTACACAGCGATATCCTAAGCCGTCAGATTGATTCGGTTATTTTGGTGATTTAAAGGGTTTTAAGACGTATAGCGATGTAATTAGTCGTTAGAAGCAGACTGTCTAAGCTCGGTTATATAAGCGTAAATTTTGAAGAAATAAATAAGAAGTAACAACATTGGTTTATATTTAACGAAAGCGACATTAAAGACACAATGTAGATTTCGTCTTCTATTAGCGAAAAAAAGCAAGTTAAAGAAAATTTTTTATTCTTAATTCAACCCTTGTGAAGATAAGATCCTCATAAAATTTATTTTAATTACTTGCCAGAAACCTAAAGGAAAATTTTAAATAATACTAACAAACCGCTATCCATCATTATTTTAATAAGCAAAACGTATAAGTCGTATTAAACAACCACCAGGTGCAAGTCATAAAGTGAAAAAACTAAGAAAAGAACAAAATATATTCTATGTATGTGCACATATACATACTTACGTATGTAAATTGTACCAGAGCAATTAAACCCGGTAAAAATTAAATCACCTACAAATAAAAAGTGTTATATAAAAGTGTAAAACTATTTGTTATTAAATTTAAAAAATGTTTCTAAAAAGAACAAAATTAACAAATAAATTTAAATAAAAACGTATGTAAAAAAAGTGTATTAAAAACTATAAAAAAAATGCAGAAAACAACCAAATTAAAATATTTTTGAAAAGTAACGGTAAAATAAAATCGCCATATTATATAAAAAAAATTGTATACATAAACAATAAGTTTTTGCACATAGGTATATAAATACAGTTAAGAAAAAAAATAAAAAAAATAAAAATATCGTTTAGAAAAATGTATATACCTAGTTCACGAAAAAATACTTGCATACATTGTCTAAACTGCATTAATATGTAGTTATGTGTTAAAGTACGTATGTACATAAATAAGTTCAACGGTTCAACAAAGTGAGCAGATAGATAAATAGAAAAAGTAAGAAAAAGAAAGAATAATACCAAAAATATAAACAAAATTATTCCAAAATTTCCAAAAGATACACATATATCTCAACAACTTTTTTGGTTATTAAAAACTACAACAAAAACAAATAAAAAAATTTTTATACTATAGTGATTATAAAAGTAATTTAAATTATAAATTTGTAAAATTAAAAATAATTTTGTAATCTTTTTCAATTGTGCAGTTAAAAAACAAAATGTTAATAAACAAAACATATTAAAATTTTTATACATACCTATGTGTAACACTGTGTGCATTCTGTTAAAACAAATGAAAAAGTAAAAATCTGTTAATAAAAAAAGAACAAAAGATCAAATGTAAGTTTTTCTTTAACTTTAAAGTATATCAAAAGAAAGCAACAACAATTGTACTGCATTTATTGCTTAATGCTGTAAAACATTAACTCTTTATGCTATGCAAAGTAAAGGTAATCATACACGACATGTTTTTTACATCTGACATGTCAAATTTCCCACTGTAAAACACATACAAGTTAACAAACTTGTTTATTAACATTAATAATCATTTAACTACTTTAATTCACTGTAGTATTTTTTTTACTTCTCTTAATTACAATATTACATATGTATAAATTATGAGTAACAGTCCACCCTAAATACGGGCGTTAGGCACGACGTAATTTAGCGTCTAGTTTTTACGCTATAATGAGTAACAGTCCACCCTAAATACGAGCGTAAGACGTTATTTAACTGTCAAAAATTCTCATGCCCATACAAAATGTATGAGACCAACCCAAATAGCGCGACGCTAACGTTGAACAATTGAAAAATCCAATTTTGACGCGCGTAAAAAGTGAAGTTGGCTGCAATAGAAGTGTTGTTATTGTTTTTTGTTTTTGTGGTATATACAAAAGTATTTCCGACGGTAATGACATTACAGCTACTTTAAGGTCAATTTCGCGATTTTATCTCTCTTAATTATTTCAATTTTGTGGTTTTTAGCAAATAAGATAAGTAAACAATACTGTTCGTTTCACAACGTTGGCGCTCGTATTTAACAAATTTCAATTTTCTCAAAACAAAACTAATCTTAGATATAACATAATTTACATGAAAATCAAAACTCAAGTTGTTATCCAAGTAAATCCCTAAAACCTTATAATGAGATACAAATTCAATATTCCCACTACCTAAAATCAAGTTTGGTAGAACATTTATGTGGGAAAACCACATACACCGAGTCTTTAGGGGGATTAAGTTTAGAAAATTATCCCTTGACCATATCATAATAAGTTTCAAGTCGCTGTTAACCTTATGCTCCAAAAATTCTAATCCATGCCCCTTATCATCAGCTAATAACTGGACATCATCTGCATATGAACAACACCTGCAAAATTTAAGCTGCTGACATAAATCATTCATATAAATCATAAAAAGAAGCGGTCTCAATATGGAACCCTGAGGCACACCTCTATGAATTCTTAAAGTTGAAGAGATAATTGGCCCAAGATGTACATACTGGCATCTGTTATTAAGAAAAGACCAAACTAAGTTGCAGGCAGATGATCCCAAGTCAAATTGTGATATCACTTTATGACAAAGTCTACCATGGAATAAAGAATCGAAAGCCTTGCTCAAATCAAGAAATATTAGCACTGAATTTAATTTTTGGTCAAGATTTTTTCTCACATTTTCAAAACAATCTAACATTAAACTAGTGGTACTGTGACGCTTTCTAAAACCCGATTGACTTAAGTAATTGCCTGATGAAAGATGCTCCAATAGTTGATCTTTTAATAACATCTCTAGAATTTTCGAACTGGCCTTTAAAATTGCAATAGGACGATAATCAGAAAGACAACGAGGTGACTTAATTTTGGGGATAGGATTTATTCTGCCAACTTTCCAGTTTTCAGGAAAAGTAGAGGAGGCTATATTTGTATTAAAAATAAAACACAATTGCCGGGATATAATGCGAAAAATTATTTTCAAAAATTTTAAAGGAATTCCGTTAGGTCCACTAGAATTCGTTTTAATGCTTGCCATAGCGTTAAAAATTTCATTTTCAGTAACATTACGAAAAGTAAAATTAAGACTATTACCTAAAGTAACTGAAGAAATAAACGAATTGTTATCTACAGGAGGAAAAATCGAAATCTTATTAAATTCCTCTACATCAATTCCATTATCACTATGTGTATCACTTGTAACGCCTTCAGATTTGAGTCTACGCCACATCTGAGCCGGAGTGCAATCGCGAAAATATTCTAAACACTCGCGTCTTCTAATACGCCTTATTACAGATTTAACTTTATTACGATATTTGCAAAAATTTCTACGAGTTTCTGCCGATACATCTTCACAATAATAACGCCAAGTCAAATTTCTACGAGCCCTAGCAGCCCTTATTTCTGAATTATTCAGCCAACTAGAATTTTTATTGTGAGAATACTTTTGTAATGGAACTTTACTTTCAAAAGCACTTGTAATGCACGCCTCAAAAATTCGTGTTTGCTCATTTACACATGATTTGTTAAAAATTTCCGAAAATCCCATTGAATTAAGTTGTTGAAGGCAAGATTCTAAATTTACATTGTTATAATCTCTATAAAAATAGTCCTTTGAAATTGTTTCCATAACAACACGATAAGATAACGAAACTAATGCATGACCAGAATTCAATGAGGGAATTTGATATTGTCCCTTTCGGGAAACGCGGTTTGAATCTAAAACAAAAAAATAATCAAGTAAGGATGATCTGCCATGTACTTGGTCATAGTGAGTGGGCAAGCAGCTGTGTATAACTGATAAACAAGACCGACAACAGAAGTTTCTAATAGCAGCAGAGCACGTAAATAAATCATTATTGAAATCTCCCATAATAATTTTATTTGCATATTTACTAGACTGGTCAATCAAAAGATCCTCACAATCCCTAAAATTACCCTTATGTAAGTAAAAAATTCCAATTAATATGTTTTCCGTATTACTTAGGGAAATTTCAACAAATAAAGATTCAACATTACCATCGTCTATATAGTCACACACTATTCTACTCTTAAGTTTATTAGAAACATATAGGCAGACACCCCACCTCTTATCCAGCATCTATCACTTCTATAAATTTTATAACCATTTATTAACAGAGCATTATCAGATACATATTTTGTTTCCGTAACGCCAACAACGTGAAAAAGGCTATCATCAAAAAAATCTTTGATCTCATCAAACTTAGTTGACCTTTCTCTAGGAACCAAACTTTGAGCATTGAAGTGGCAAACATGTAGGTCATTCATGCTTAACTTAGAGTTAAGATATGTGCTATCAACAGCTACCGGTCCTAAATTGTCAAACATGGTCATAACCAAAGACGTAACCTTCAACATTTGTGCAAAATATAACCCCATTATAGATACAATATATATAAATAATTAACATTTCAAAATAATTCATCCTTAAAACTGTGCGTAAAAATAGTAGAAATAAGTATTTTGTAAAATACTGCATATAACACATTACAAAGTAACTAGTTACACATCAGCACTTAATTTCTAGCATGGGTAAATATGTATCCTAAAATAACATTATTCACAGAATCAAGTTATATAAGAAGATATGTTAAAAGACAAAACCAGTCTTTACTTATCATGATAAATTACTGAGTTAAGTATTATTGGAAATAAGTTTGTGTACTAGTCTTTCTGTTCCGTTGTGCTCGTATGAATAAATGTAAAAAAAGAATTGTAGAAATGTAAAAAAAAGAAAAAAACAAAAAATTATATGTGTTATTCAAATCAAGGCGAATTAAATATTAGGTGTCCGCACCACTAAATCATAAGAACACGATGTTAAAAAATAGCTGACTGAATAAAAAGAAGCCGATTTCAATTCATCCTTCTATCATCATATGGTACCAGTTGGTTTCTTTCTACTACATATCTAAATTTGTTTTAGATTTAAAATATGATTATAAAAACTTTCAACCTTTAATACTTTTGCAATCATTTGACAATTTTTATTAGTCTTAAAATCAACTAAAAGATTGAACAAAATCATATATAAGCGCAACCTATAAATCAATTCGCCTTGTTTCAATTCTAAATATTTGGGTTATAAATACAAATACATACAATATTCATACGAAACCGATAACTGCAGAAATTATGTAGCAGCACGAATCCTCACAGATTCGCAAATTAAACGGAAAGACTAATGAAGCCTTAATATAAGAAAGCAACTAATATGATGCTTGACACATGAAAGCATTATGTACATATATATAATTGTTATTAATGGACATTTTCCATCTTACCCCCATCACTTGGATAAAAAAATCTAAATTTCATTTACATATTCTTTTATTCAATTATTATTTGGATAATACATTACAACCTGTGCTCATACACAATTAATAAATACTAGCCTGATACATTTATTTCGCTTGGCAGCAGTGTCACTAAAATGAAGCAAAAGGCTATTAATAACAGTTTTGCAATTCGAAATGTCCAAGAAAGAAAAACCGAAAAAGACAGAATTAATAATTTAAATATAATTTTCATATTCTCAAGTTTGAGTTTTGAACGCAAATTTTAATTGTACAGCATAAGCAACTGTTGGTATTTCAAAGCATAAAATAGCTTATATAAAAATTTTGTAAAAAATTTATCCAAACTAGGATTGATTTCAGAATTTTTCGGATTAATTTTATCTGAACCCGAAAAAGCAAGTCCAAAATTTGAATCAAAATCAGTAAATCCAAAATTTTGATCATATCAAAAATTTGTCCTATGACTTCAACCTAAAAAGGTTCAAGTCAAAATAACTTCATTTGGAATGACACGCATAATGTTGTTGTTGATGTTTTTTTAATTTTATCTCAATGCAAAATTTTTAGACCTAATCGAGAGGTAAAAATTTGCTGAAGAGAGAAAAGCAATATTTCGAATAGTTCGCGAGATATAGACTTAAGAATCAGTACATGTTTTTTGAAAATTGTACTAAAATCCACCTCCCAGTCGAAAATTTCAAAAATGAATTAAAAAAAACCTTAGCTAATAATTGAAAACCCAGCTAGGGTTTTTCTTCTACCATCATAGGCTATCAGATTTTGGGGGTCTCAATTGGTTCAAGATTTTAGTGCTGCACTGTGTTAGCACAAGAAATAATAAAAAACCCAAATAAAAAGATGATCAAAACAAAATACTAAAAAACAATTAGCGAAAGAGATTAAAGGAAAAAAAAAACAATTTATACAAAAATATCATTGTCAAACCCCATAAAAGAAGACTAAAAACTTATTTTTATATATATAAGTACATACGTATATGTATGTATTTACAGATGAAAACAAAAAGAAAAATAAAGAGTGACAACAAAGTACATTAATCTGACTAGGCAGTAGCTGATCTACAGCAAGAACAATAATGCCTTTTAGTTGTTGCTTTGTCCGTTGAAAATCACAAGAATAGAGAGAGGATAAAATATAATTGCTCTAAATACAAATTTTGGTCCTATTCTGGAACTGCTTGTTGCTGTTATTTTATAAATTCGTAAGCAAACGAAGTAAAATACAAACAACTTTAGACATTTTCAACTCAAAATCAGCTGGGCAGACAACACTACCTAATAAAATGAATGTACCTTTAAACCAGATTATAAAAAGTAAATAAAGAATGATAATGACAATCACATTTGTAACTACTTATGTGTGTATGTACAAAAAGGCATATTTTTTTATAATGATTAAAAAAATTCAAGAAATAAAATCCAAATCATTTTTGTTAAGCCTTTATAAAAATAACTGATAAAAATAAAAATTAATAAGCTCTTAAACTATTTTGATTACTCCTTTTATATTTAAATATTTACGGCATTATATCCAGACTCCGAGCTTTTATGGTTAATGGCTTCATTGATGACATCCAAGTAGTTAAAATCAACAACTTTGTTATTTTTACAAGTGAACTTAACTTTAATTTGACCAGAATTTACAATTTGATAATGTCTGATTTCATTTCCCTTGATTTTTTTGCGACAAATATAATGAAGCTTAGAAATAATTATAATGTGATGATCATTTAAGTATATTCGACTGTCAGAATCTGTTTCAATGATATCTCTAAGTTTCAGATTATAATGAAGGCGATAGTTCAGTATAATTTTATCCCTTTTTAGTACGCTGTTAAACTTAATCAAAACAGCAGTTTTTTTCCTTATTCATGTACAAAAGTTAACATCGTATTCGGAAAGCAATACATTACAGGCCTTGCCCACAGCAATAGCAATTTTATATAAACCTTCAGTTTGAACATTTTCAGTTGAAAGTGCAGTCACAATTATATCCTGACGATTCAACTGCTTCTTAAGAATGTTGTTTTCGTTTTCCAATTTGCTTATTTTAGACACAGTTTCTTTCTCAAAATTATTGGTTCGCAGTAAGGTTTTAGCTAGGTCAGTTTTAAAATCACTCAATTGTGATGCAATGCCATCTTTAATGTAACTAGTTAGGTCTTTAAGCTGTTTTTCAACCATATCAAACTTATTTGTAAATGGATTTGTTTGTTAATTCTCTACACATACGGCACATCCGTAGGTTATTCCAGGCTTTGTTTTTATTATACTGTCAATTGTAATTTGATTCATTGCTAGATTCTGTTTAATGAGACAATTGTAATGATAGTACGTATTACACAAAGCACACATCATGGAATCCGTTTTTTACATTCCGCCTTGCAAAAGCCACAATTGATTGTCATTTTGTTACCGCCTTCTACTTGAGTTTTCTTTATTAAAGAACACAAAATGTGTTTTAAGGTTATACACACCCACAAAGTAATGGAAAATTAATTATATTTTTAATTAAGGATCAAACGGTAATGTTAATGTATAGTCTTAAGTTAACTTATAGTTTTTGCAGTATTATAGCTCTTAGTGAATTTATATCGATGGAATTTTTATAAAAATAGAAAATTCGGCGCACAGATTATTATTTTATTTATTTGCTTGCCATGGCGTTGCCAGATCCAAAAATACCAAAAAAATCTAGCCGTGCACTAACCAATTATGTAGTTTGCGATGTTGTTTTTATGTTTGTACAGCTGTTTGGAGTTTATTTGTGCAAAAGTTTAAAAAAGTTTTTGTTTTTTGACTGACGTTAGTGGACTTTTGTTTAACAGTTTGGAATTATATTGGCTATTTATTGTATAACACAAAATTGCTTAGAGTACTTCTTTAACAGAATTTATAAATCTTTGACATTGTTATGGTGATAATGATGTTCAAATCAAAATCAGAGAAGTATTCGGATTTACTTTTAGGAAGCAAAATTATTATAACACATGCGTTTGTGCACATATCGCAAACATTATGCAAACGATATCATGATTAAATTTTGGGTAGTGTGGTTGCAAATAAAAAACAGTTTGGCAATCTTTTTGTGTAGTTTAGTTGACCCTTAACCTAAATATTTAGGGAATTTGGCAGCATAAATTTTACTTATGAGTTTTTATCAATGTGGCAACTATAGAAACCTAGCGTCAGAAGAAATTTTCCCGTTATATTTAAATATAACTGCAATCCCTAAATTAGCGCGTAAAGCGCAAGATATCTGTTAAAATTTCTCATGTACATACAAAATGTATGAAGCATCCTTAAATAGCACGGCGTCAATGCTTAGCAACAAGAAAATCCAATTTTGCCAGTGTGTTAGGAAGCGAAGTTGGGTGCTTGTTGGCTTGTTTTGTGTTGTTATGGTGTAAAAGTATTGACAATTTAGTTATTTTCAAGGCAATCTAGTTGTTTTATCTCTTCTTTATTCTTACACAGCGGGTTTTATAAAATCTAATGAATAACATTACTGTTAAAGACACAAAGTTGACGTTCTTATTTAGGGATGACATTCCAGAGCAAAAGCTATAAATTACATTGCTTTGCGTCTTACAGTCCACCCTAAATACGAGCGTAAGACGTTATTTAACTGTCAAAAATTCTCATGTCCATACAAAATGTATGAGACCAACCCAAATAGCGCGACGCTATCGTTGGGCAATTGAAAAATCCAATTTTGACTGCGCGTAAAAAGTGAAGTTGGCTGCAAAAAGAGTGTTATTGTTTTTTTTTTTGTGGTATATACAAAAGTATTTCCAACAGTTATACATTTTGCAAATGGAGGTAAGTTATTTTTATTATCAAAAAATTTATTTTTAATAGTTTTTTTGCTTTTAGAACTTAAATTACTAACTAATTGAGCTGGTGCGGGCAAATCCATGCATTTATAATAAAAGGGATGGTAAATTCAAGGATGTTAATTAAAAGGAGAAAATTTGGGAAAACATTGGAATGGACATTAATTTGCCAGGTACTTTGAATATTTAATCAACATTTAAACATATAAATATGTACATACATACTTATGTTTGATTTTTATTTAAGCTAAAGAATGCAAAACAAAATGGAAAAGCTTAAGAGACCGGTACAGAAGGAAGAAAAATGCCGATGATCTTCCCTCAGGTTCTTCCAAAAAGATTGGCGCTCCGTGGAAGTACTTTAATAGCGTTGAGTTTTTAGCAGACTCTATGGAATGCGCCAGGTAAGACTTGCAACATAATCTTTGTTGTTATATGAGTATGTGTAAACATGTATTTTTATTTTGCTCAAATAGCACATCAAGCAATTTTTGTGAGGAACTAGATGATAGCACCATAGAATGGCTCGCGGACGATAGCCAAGGTCAATCCGCGCCTTTAAAATCATCAACCAGAAAAAGAAAACATGACGATCTTTTTGTGGATGTATTAATGGCCATGAAGAAAAAATATGAGGTGCCTGAGACATCCAGCACGGTCAAGTATGACAATTTCTTTGGAATGTTGCGAGAAAAACTTGATCGTTTAACGGAAAATGAAGTTGATGACGTTCAACTAGAGATTCTGCAAATAGTGAATAAGAAAATAAATTCAAAACGTTTTTAATGTTTGTAAATTTTGTACATTTTATTTTATGATTTTTTAATTAAATTTGAAATAATAAAAAGTTAACACTCACATATAGAAAACAATGTTTATGGTTCGTTTTTACATTTCTATAAGTCTTTTTTTTATTAAAAGATGATATATTTCTTAAATTAAAAGTTAACAAAAAAGTTATTAATAACAAATTTAATTCAATAACAAAAAGCAGTGTAATAAAATATTCAGGTAAAATATTCAGTATGACTTCATACATATAAATAAATAATAATATAAAAAATTAATTAAATTGATATATTTTTAGTAAAAAAGTTATTTATAACGAATTCAATTCACTACAATAAAATATAATAACATTTTTAAAGCTATTTCACAGTTGGCTTCAACATTTAAATAAATAATAATATAAAAAAAATTAAATTGAATGAAGGTAATTACACAGTTCGTTTCTTAAATTAAGAGCTGACTGAGCAGACGTATTGGCTGTATATAAGTCTTGTCTGTTTACGCTGGTCAAATTTTGACCATCAGCTTCCTCTGGACCCCTAGAGTTTACTTTATCAAACCTTAGATAATTGTGGAGCACTATTGTTGCTAAAACTATCTAAAAAAGGAAAACAAATTAAAAAGAGTAAAGTTAGAATTATTGTATAAAAACCTTTTTGTCATTTTCCGGTTTAAACGGCATACATGTTCTTAAAATTCTCCATTGCGACGTAAGAATTTCTTTAAAAATTGAAATATAAAGTAATAATAAAAACAAAGTACATATGTATAACGCATTTTTTGTCTAAAGTATGAATTACCAAACGATATTTCAATGCGTATTCTAGCGCCACTTATTTTTTTATTAAAATTCTCCTTTGACGCGTCGGTTACTTTCGAATATTGCTTCTCAATATTATCCTTTAAAGGAAAGGCAGTATCTGCAACGAAATAGAACGGAAAAAATGTGTTTGAACCAGGCAAGTTCTTTGGTGCAGGGGTGTCAAGGGTTTTCGACAGAATTTTTTTCCAAAAGTCTGAATTTTTAAAAACGCCTCCACTAACGTGAATGTGTAGTTGCTGTCGCATGTTGCAAGTAACGCCTGTTAAAATAATTAATTTTACGAAATACATTTTGTCATAAATAATACCATACTTACAATGCTATGAAATTTTTTGTAATTAAAATATTGTGAGCCAGCTTTCTGTGGACAAGCTATTCGTATATGCTTGCCATCTACAGCTCCTAAACAATGTGGCAATCCAGTGAAATTCAAAAAGTCTTTAGAAATTTTATTCCACTCTGCCATATTAGGCGGGCTTACATACATATTTTTAAGTATTCGCAACAATACATCGCAAGTTTCCAAAACGACACGCCTGGCTGTTTCCAAACCTATTCTAAATTTCATTGAAATCATATGCAGTGAGGATCCATGTGCCAAAAAGCTAGATATAATATAAAAAATTATTAAATTAAATTTTCGTCTGAATAAATATATGTATGTATGTATAAGCATGTTTACTTACTTAATTGTAATATAAAGTCTTTGTTCAGGGTCAATAGGTTTTCTGCGGGAATACTTTTTCAACCATGGCTCAATCAAGTTCAACAACGCTTTAAATTGAACGTGGTTAAGTCTGGTTGATTTCTCAAATAATTCTGGGTTCTTTTCTATTCTATTTCTATTCTATTTCTATTCTTTTCTATTCACTCCTGTAGAATAAAACCCTAATGAATCCCGACTTTTAAATAATTCTTTGTTGCCTTCCCGAAATCCAGCATTCATCATTTTTAAAAAAAAGTAAGTCTTCCAAGTCACTTAAAACATCAATTTTTTCCAATTTTAACTTTTGTTTATTTTTTCCAATTTGCACTTGTTATTTTTATTTCACTTGTATGTCTTATTTATTTATTAATTTTTTTTTTTTGACAATTTCATTTGTCATTTTTTAAGTAATGACCTTACAGCTACTTTAAGGTCAATTTCGCGATTTTATCTCTCTTAATTATTTTAATTTTGTGGGTTTTAGCAAATAAGATAAGTAAACAATACTGTTCTTTTCACAACGTTGGCGCTCTTAGTTAAGTTACTCATTACAGCGTAAAAACTAGACGCTAAATTACGTCGCGCCTAACGCCCGTATTTAGGGTGGACTGTTACGCACTAATTTAGGGATGGCAGTAAAGCAAAAAACATTTTTAAAAGATTTTATTTTGCGTTCATTGTTCAGCGGTTAAACAATTTGTCTCACAAGAATATAAAAAACTTTTTTTTCTGTGATGTCAAGCAATATTGCTGAGTTCCCTTCGGACTCGGAAGAATCCGAGTCTGAAAATATTAATAGTTATATTTTTCCATCGGCAGATATAACATATTACGAAAATTTATTTAAAAAGAAAGAAGAAATAAAAAAATGGCAACAGTGAAAGTTAACGAAATCGGTATTTCAGAATGTTGGTTACATTTTGGAAATTTATATTTGAAAAATAAAATTATTTTAGAAAAATACAAATTTTGTAAAATATGTTTCGAAACCGATGTTTCATTAAAAGGGTAAGTCAGCTTTATTATTAGTAACAGTGTATGAAAAACTATTTGATTCAATCGACAGCTTCTCCATATTTTAAATAAAACTTAAAAAATATAAGTATATCCGTTAAGATTTTTTTTACAGTTTTACTTAAAATATTGTCTAATTGTTAAAATTTATATAAACTGCGCAGTTAATGATGCGGAAATATTTTTTCAGTAATATATTCTGCAATCAAGGATTTCAGTTTTCTAAATAAGATTTTTCATGTTTATTTTTGATTAAAAAATATTTTATCGCAAAAATATCAAAAATAAAATCTGTCTAAAAACGTACGAGCAAAAAATATTTAAATAGGAAAAATAGAAAATAAATAATTTTTCCGCAGTTCAAACATACTAAGAAAAAATATATTTATCCTATTACTGCATGTAAAAAAATAAAATAAGTAGTAGTGAAAACATTATTGTTGTGAAACTAAAAAACTGAATTTGTCATTTTTAAATAAAGTAAAGGAAAAACGCATTTAACATGAATAATAGAAGTACCGTTTAAAGTGCTAATCTAACTGTAAAAAACTGTCGGTTATCATACTTTTTAATATTGTGCTAACAAAAATTTTCCACCCTTATTCCAAAAAAATCTGCACTATTTCATATAAAAAACACATGTGCACACACTAATCTTCTTAATAAGAAGTTCTTATAGTCCAGCAAATAAATTTAACGGAAAAACAAAATACAGTTGTCGTAATTAATTTAAAGCTAAATTGCTAACAAAATCGTCCTTCTAATCCTACTTTTTACAATATATCCTGATATTAGTCGTAATAATTAAAAAAAAAATTGCCAACAACGTTACGATAATCTATTTTTACATAAAATGTTTGTTGAAACTCTTTATGTAATCATTTTTACTTGAATTTTGAATTGTGTAGCTTACAAAGCGATATTACTGCACTCATTTCTTCCGTTTTATTTAACATAACATAATTAATTACTAATTATAATGTTTTATTTATATTTAAATTTTTATTTGAGTGCTTAAACCACTGATTAAAAATGCTTGCGAAGAGCTTAGTGCTGTTGCTATGTCCTATTCCATCTTCCATGAGTCAATGGAAACCCTCCACTACACCTGCTACACTGGCAACTTGTCATATATGCGCGGCTATTCGCTCAGTGGGCTTGGGCGGGTGTTCGTCGCAGGCAAACGTAGAGGTCACAGACCTAATTAAAATTGTGCCAGTGCGGCCGACAAAAATACAAAAACAAAGGGGCTCATATGCACAGGAGATTCTGTAAAAAAAAGGTGGTAGATTTAGATTGTAGTCATCTACCTGGCTACCCTCCCTCGCTTTTACTCTTGGCTTAGTAAAGCTTATCCATGGTGATCTCGGCTGCCTATATTTTCTGGATCACCCCTATGAAACCCGTACACACACTCAACAATACTCACCCTCTTGATTTATCTATTTATTCCTCCATCAAAAAGAATGTCTGTTTAAATTCATAAAAATGTATTTCCACAAAAATTCACAACATCCGATTACAGATATTTATTATCTTAAGCCTTATGCGGCTATATTCTATATGCTACCCTAAGTTCGAACTTGTACAACAGTTGCTCACCTAATCACTTAAAATATTCGTGGCCGGGATTTCCAGCTCTAAATATTATTAATTATTTTTATGATATACTTTCATTTTTTTTGTTTATTTTTTTTTTTTGTTCTTTTGTTTTTTTTTTTTTGTTCTTAACTGGCCATCTCTAAGGTTGGCTTATCTGGGGTGAATTTTGATTAAGGGATTTACGGATTTCATCAATTCTTTGCTTTACAAGTCTTCAAAATTTATTTCCCCAAATAGACCAAGCTTTACAGGGGGCTAACTATTGCTATAAATTTTGACAATTGTTTTCTTTACCAGCTATAATCCAATTACAAATTTATTTTCTTATGTTTTTTAATTAGTATGTGTTAATGTTAACAATTTCATTTTATCCACGACCGTTGCTTTATGGGTGTTCACTATCATAAATGTAAACGGGTGGATTTACATGGATTATAATCTCCTACCAATCACAGATAATATAAATCAGAAACTGTTTCCAGCAAGTGGGAAACAACTCAAATTATAGGTAATTATTAATTTCAAATTGTAGGTAAGTATTAATTTTCAATTGTAGGTAAGTATCAATTTTAAATTGTAGGTAAGTATTAATTTTCAAAGGTAAGTATAGACTGAGAAAAACCGGACTCGGTGATGAGACATTGGAAGATAACTTCTTTTTTTTTCTTTTTTAAATATTTTTTTTTTCAGCAAACAGAAAAATTTTTTTTGTTTACCTTCGAAACGCATTCATGTGACTGAGGGGGAATAATTTTAATTTTAGGGATCTTTATTTACTTGTCCAAGATTATGATTTTCTTTCAAAACTAATTTCAACTTTGGATTCCTTAAACAAGCTGAATCAAATACATAGTGATAATAGGATGGGTGCAACTTATAATTATTGCAAAACTGGGCTATTTGGTGCCTCAGATCGGGCGAAACGTGACTCTATGTTTATGGCTTAAAATTTACAATAAATACTACACTTTAGACAATCATATCTTCTACACTAACTACTGTTACTTATCTTTTTCCCTTTCTCCGCTCGTGTCGTCCGTGGTGCTTTCGCAACTTCAGCAGCTATTACAGGTACAAGATGGTGGAACGATGAAGTGGTTGTTGTTGAGGATTTCAAAAGGATGTCTGACGATGCTATTGTTGTTGTTGCGGATTCCTTGTTGTAGTAACTATATTTGTCATTGCTGTTATTAGTTGTTGTTGCTTGTTGTTGTTGTAGTTATAGTTGCTTGTTGTTGTTGTAGTTATAGTTGCTTGCTGTTGTTGCAGTTACAGTTGTTGTTGCAGTTACAGTTGTTGTTGTAGTTATAGTTGTTGTTGTAGTTATAGTTGTTGTTGTTGTTGCTGTTACAGTTGTTGTTGTAGTTATAGTTGTTGTTGAAGTTATAGTTGCTTGTTGTTGTTGCAGTTACAGCTAGGCTGAACTTAATGAATTTAATTCTCCAACTGAGCCCGCTGAATCAGATGGGTGACCGGCAGAATTGGCCTGTTGGTTTGACGATTGTTGTTGTGTCCGGTTTTTTTGCTCCTGTTGAACTCTGGCGTTAGCTGTTGTTACGGTTGCTAAACGATCACTTGACTGTTGCTATCAGTTGTTGTTGTTGTCCAAGCAGTTATGGCGCTAGGCTTCGCTGATGATGCCTCTTGCCGCTAATGGTTATGGTTGTAGCCACCTTTAGCGTCTTACCTGGTGGTGGTTGTGGTGGTGGTGGTTGTTCGCCGGGGTAGTCTGCGGATTTTGTTCCAATGGTGTAATGATTATTACTCTGTTGGAATTACTGTGCTTTTCGGTGCTTGGTTTTTCTTCACGCGTGTGACATTAAGTACGCCTTTTTCTGTCTGACGTTTTCGCCATCTTGTTGAGCCATACGTTTAAACTTTTCCACGAGCTACTTGGCATACGTCAGTAATTTGGATACGTTAAGTGTTTTTTTTTTTTTAATATATATATAAAATGCCTACACACTTCTTCACTTCACACACTTGCACAATGCTCAATCGAGTCTTCGAATCGCAGAGCTTTTCCTTGCGTTCATTAAAATAAAATTTTCTTTTCTTACCCAACTAAGAAGCGAACTATCTCCACACGTCAATCCACCTCCGCACTCAGAACCAAAAGGAACGGAAACTCGTTAGCGCCATTTTAATGATGGCCGTTTTCTCGAACATTCTACGCCACTGCTGCCAACTTCGTCATGCAGAGTCGCTATTACCTACGTTTTACTGCAGCTCTGCGGAGTGTTACCCAATCGCGTTGGCGCCTGCCCCTTAACCACTTAAAACATTACAGCTATTTTAAAGCAAGCAATTCAAATCAAAAAATTATTTATTTTATATTTTTCGTATTCAAATATTTTTTTGCTAGCATGTTTGTAGAGAGTTTTTTTAGTATGTCGCTATTAAATATGAAAATGATTTTAAGATATAGCAACCAATTTTGTTTTAAAGATTTGCAAAGTCAACTTCTACAACCAACTATTTAAACCATCTGAAAACTGTACATAACATGAATGTTAAGTCAGTTAACGAAAAAAATCCACCTTAAAAACACAAAGTGCTTTGGAAGCAACATCCAAAAAGAATTGCAAATATGAAAATGGTCGCCGAATTTCAGAAATTTGTTGCTGGGATCTGCAGCCATTTAAAATAGTTGAAAGACCCAGCTTCCCAAAATTTGTTAAATTTTTAAATCTTAAAACAGAACTGCCATCTGACAGAACAGTAGCAAACGCGGTTTATTTTGGCCACGTAAAAGGAAAAGGCTCCAAACAACATATGTTTATTACAGACATGTGGTCAGACAATTACCAACACTTGTCTTACATAAATATTAAAGTTCAATATTGCGACAACTTCGAAATGCATATAGTAACTCTTAAAACGGAAGTTTTTGCACGGCCGCACACTGCATTAGCAGTATCGGAAAAAATAGGTGAAGCACTATTAGAGTTTAATTTATATTCCAAGAACATATGTGCTGTAACAGACGGTGGAAGTTATATCGTGGCAGCACTAGGGCAAAAAAGTATAACACGTTATGGGTGCACTGCTCATACATATATTGCTCAGGTTCCTGTCACATGATGTCCTTCGTAATGAACAGTTCAGCCACATAAATTCAATTCTATTAAAATTGGAACAAATATTCGGAAACCTTATATACAGCACAGAAGAAATTAATCGCTTGCAAAATTTAGAAGAGCAGGGGGAGTTGCACAAAATTATCTTGGATGCCGAAAACCTTTTGAAAGTTTAGACACAGATGAAGAAGATGGAATTCTACCCTGAAAATGATAAAAAGTTTTGTTAAGAATATAAATATTATTAATATAGCACTGTTAAAAGTAAAACAGGAGCTGCTGACTATCCCAGAAATGGAAAAACAAATAATACGAGAATTTGGCAAATTTTTGAAAGTGCAACGCACTACTTGCAAGGGCAGCACTATCCAGCAATTTCTTCCTGCGTTTTTTCTGCGAAACAATTTTAAATTCATTAGACCAAACAGAAATGGAATCTTGCTTTATATCTAATAACGACTGCGAACCATCTTGCAGTCAACCATCAACTAGCCAAAATGTAGGACACAAAATAAAGAAGCAGGTAAAATTATATAAAGCTGATATACGTTTGTGATGAAGTTATGAACTTGTATTTTAACCAAAAAATAGAAAATATCTAGTGGTCGCAAAAAAATGTTGGAAATTATCAAGTCACATCCATATTTAAATAATAGTTTAGAAGAAGAATTTAGAAACTATATATTGAAGGATGTGTATGAAATGGAAACCCTCGATTGGTGGAAACAAAATTCAGAAGTTAGCTCTTCTTTTTTAGTTATTGATTATAATTTTATAAATATAATTTCATTTCAGACCTTTCCAAGTATAGCGAAGTTAGCCAATTTTTGTTTTGGCATGTCAGCGACATCTGCGTCGTCGGAGAAAGCATTTTCTGTAGCTGTAAACTGTATATATGCTAAAAGAAGCCGTCTTAACCCCGCTACTATAAACAAACAGTTATTTGTATATGACAACAAGACAGTAGCGGAACCCTTTTTATATAAATAACTAATTTATTTTATTAAAACAATTTTATTAAGAAATAACTTTTAATTTTTAGTTGGGCTTATGATGCTCAATAAAAATTATAAAAATTATTAATTCATTTATGATAAAACATAAACTTTACTTTTTTCAATTGCCGTACACGAATTTAAAAAAAAAAACTTTTTAATCGCATGAATTTAGTATTAAAAATAATTATTAAGCTAATATAACGTATAACGTGTTGTGCTTGTTTTTTAAAAAAGAAAAAAAAAATAAATATTTCATAATATTCTCATAAAATATTTTTATAATTAACAAAAAATATGATATTTATTATTGCAGTGAAACTATGTCCATAAGGTCATTTCGCTACTGCCTATATAGAATCCATTGATTAACTACATATATAAGCAGCGAAATGGCCATATGTATATGCTTTTACCGCACTAATAAATTTCAAATTTTTTTGATTATATATATTTTCCATGAAAATATCTATTTATTTATTTTTTTAAGAAGCCGAACACAATTAAGGTAAAAATCAAAATAAAATTATTATTTTTTAATTAATATTTTTTTCTATAATAAATTGAATGAAAAAATATATATATTTTGAATTTTATTGATAACAGTCGCTGGCTTAGTCGTTTTTGAGCCGCCGCTGAATTATTATAAACTTAGCCGTCGCCAACTTCAGTCGATTTTGAGCCGCCGCCGTAAATATTTTGCTTAGCCGCCGCCGATGGCAATTCGACATCGGCTTCGTTCCCTGACGTTCACAGCTAACATTCCAGCAACAAAACTATACTATTAATTGGCGCCCAACGTGGTTAATCCACCTTGTAAAGTTTTTTAAATTATTAAACGCAAAGCTGTGAAAAAGAAGTGAAAACTATTAATTAGTAGAAGAAAAAATATTTCTCGTCTCGGAGTACCTGCATCAATGAGCTTTCCCGTATTCGTATGAAGATAATGTAAGCAGGAAGTTGAAGTTGAAAAAAAACTGTAGCAATTATTTTTGTAATTTTATATAATAATATTTTTAAAGTTCTCTGAGTGATTATTGTAAATTTAAGACAACTCATTTTGACACCTTTCTGATAAATGCTTTTAAAGTAGTTTAGCAAACGAATAAATAAATTTTTGATTTTGTAATAAGTGTTGAAAGTTTGACCGATAGTTTAAGTGATTTAAATATAAGTCAAATTCAAAGTTGAAGTATGGATCCCCAGACTGTACAGTCATTAATTACTGCAGCTATTAGAGAAGCCACTGAGCATACTCGTCATGAGTTTCAAGCTACTGTTGATAAACTTGCATGTAGGTTGCAAACATTGGAAACCCCTATAGTTGTTGAGGAGCACAGGCATTGAATGTAATGAAACTTTAAACGTAGTCAAATCTGTGCCGGAATTTAATGGTGATGCATCTAAATATATTTCGTGGCGTCAAGCTGCAATTACTGCTCACAAACTGTATGAAAGACATATTGGACGCTCAAAATATTACCAAGCTGTTGCTATATTGCGAAGCAAAATAGTCGGCACTGCGGATACAGTTTTGAGCTCATACAATACAGTTCTTAATTTTCATGCGATTTTGGCCAGATTAGATTTTGCTTACGCAGATAAGAGGTAAGTTTTTACCCTTGAAAAAGAGCTATCTACCCTAACTCAGGGACCAAAGTCTATACAGGACTTTTACAATGAGGTAGAAGAAAAACTTAATCTGATAATTAATTAAACTTTAATGAGCTATGAAGGAGATACAAACCTAATAGAATCTTTGAACAAAAAGTATAGGCAGGATGCACTTCGTGTATTTGTTTCTGGTTTGAGAAAACCTTTGTGTGATATCCTCTTTTCATGTAAACCTACTGACATGCCCAGGAAATGGCAACAAATCGAAGCAGATATAATTTTGCTTAAGTTTATAGTGGAGACTTAACTAAGTCAAGACTTAATGACTATCCTTGTCCAACAACAAACCAAAATATTTTAAGACATCCTTTTCAAATTTCATCAGTTTCAACAAATCCTACCCATCTTAGATCTCAACCAGAACAACTGTCATTTGTACCGAAATATCAGA
Organism: Cistogaster globosa; assembly: GCA_937654795.1. NCBI lineage: Eukaryota > Metazoa > Arthropoda > Insecta > Diptera > Tachinidae > Cistogaster > Cistogaster globosa. Next base: position 8,115,580 of record OW569408.1, read on the forward strand.
ACAGTAATATGATGCGTAGTAGCAGACATTGGCGAGCTGTGCCAAATTTTCAAGCAGTATCGAAGAATAACGTGTGGCCACCACAAAGAGCAGAATCAAAATTTCCAACCTCCTGCCCTATGTGGAAAGGGAATTCGGAGGAAGAAAACTAAAGTTTTTGATGGACACTGGTTCATCAAAAAATTATATTAAAGATTTAAAAATCTTACCTTATGTTACCAACACTAAAGCCCCAATTTTAGTTAAATCGGTCCATGGAGAAAATTTAGTTAATCGTTAAGCCCCAGATAAGTTGTTTAATAAGCTTACCAATTTTTATATACTTCCATGCTTCACTACATTTGACGGTATCATAGGTTTCGATCATCTTAACGAGATAAAAGCTTACTTAGATACGAATAATGGAATATTAGAGTATGAAGGTGGTGTAGAAAAACTGAAATTTTTTTATTGTGATGAGGTCAATCATATCTCAGTCGACTCAAACGAGTTTCCAGAGAAAGTTTGTAATAAATTTTTAATGTTATTGGAAAGGTATAAAGGAGTTTTTGCGAGCCCAAACGAAGCTCTGCCCTACAATACTAAAGTTATAGCAAGTATAAGAACTAAAGACGAAGCACCAGTATATTCTAGGTATTATAATTATCCTATGTCAATGGCAGATTTCGTAAATTGGGAAGTAGATGACTTGTTAGCGAACAAAATAATAAGACCGTCTCGATCGCCATATAACAACCCCATCTGGCTGGTCGATAAAAAAGGCTTAGACGAAAATGGAAATCCGAAAAGGCGATTAGTTATTGATTTTCGAAAATTAAATTCAAAAACTGTAAGCGACAAATACCCAATACCTGAAACATCCGTTATTTTAGCAAATCTTGGTCGGGCCAGGTATTTCACAACCTTAGATTTAAAATCTGGCTTTCACCAAATTAATCTAAGAGAACAAGATAGAGAAAAAACTGCTTTTAGCATTAACAATGGGAAGCTCGAATTTTGTAGGCTGCCATTTGGGTTAAAAAATGCGCCTAGTATTTTTCAGCGCACTACAGATGATATACTGCGTGATGAAATAGGTAAATGTTGCCAGGTCTATATTGATGATATAATCATATTTTCTGACTCGGATCAAAAACATATTGATGATATTGAAAAAATATTAAAGAAGCTATATATCGCTAATATGAGAGTCTCAATAAAAAAGTCTAAATTTTTTAAGACATCTGTAGAGTTTTTAGGTTTTCTGGTTTTAACAGCTGGAATTATAACTTGTCCTGATAAGGTTAACACAATAGTAAATTACCCGACACCATCATCTCTACGGGGATTACGTTCTTTTCTTTGTTTGGCTGGGTATTATAGAAGATTTGTAAAGGATTATGCAGCCATTGCAAAAACCTTGACGAAATACCTCAGAGGAGAAAATGTTCATATAGGTACAAGGCAATCGAAAAATGTAAAAATAGCTTTAGATAATGAATCCATTAATGCCTTTAATAAATTTAAAAAAAAATTCTTCTTCAGAGGAAGTTTTATTGCTCTACCCAGACTTTGACAAACCGTTCGACCTTACCACCGACGCCTCTTCACACGCTATTGGCGCTGTAGTGTCACAGGGTAATCGTCTCATTACGATGATTTCTAGAACCCTTTCCCCTGCCGAGGAAAGCTACGCATTAAATGAAAGAGAGTTACTACCCATTGTTTGGGCCTTAAAAAATTTTCGAAATTATCTTTACGGCGTTAATAAACGAAACATATTCACAGACCACCAACCGCTAATATTTGCTATTTCAGAAAAAAACCCCAACTCAAAATTAAAAAGATGGAAACCATTTATTAGGGAATATGCACCAACGTTTCATTATAAGCCCTGTAAAGACAACGTGGTTGCTGACGCACTTTCCCGGCAATTCAGTAATATGATTTTTCATTTTTCCACAAACTCATCATTGGATACTCAAAATAGCGAACAATCTCACACCGAAGTCGTACCAACCGTTTAAAACCCGGTTAACTGTTTTCGGAACCAAATCATTCTTACTCAGGGATTAGAGTGCAAAAAATGAACAAAAATTATTTTTAAAAATCGACTGCGGCACAATATAACATTCACTAATGGGGAAACTATATTTAGTAATATTGAACAAGCGGTCAATCCTAATGTCGTAAACGCGATTTACTGTGACTTACAACTTTTAGCCCAAATTCAACACTTTTTAGTAGCCGCTTACCCATCTGTTATATTCTTGCATACAAATAAATTTGTAACTGATATATTTAATGCTGATGACCAGTTTGAAATTTTGAATAACGTGCACAATAGAGCTTATCGCGCACAGACGGAAAACGTTAACCAAATCTTACAAGAATATTACTTTCCAAACATTCGTAAAAAACTAAAAGAGATAATTCGAAACTGTAGGGTTTGCAATCAAGCCAAATACATAAGACATCCAAAAAAACAGCAAATATTAGAAACATCGATTCCCTGTTATCCAGGTGAAATCTTAAATATTGATATTTATTCTACGGACGGAAAATCGTTTTTGACTTGTGTGGATAAATTTTCTAAATATGCAATTGTTAAGCCAATAGCCTCAAGATCCATAGTTGACGTAAAACCAGCTCTTCAGGAAATTTTAAATACTTTTAATAATACAAAAATAATAGTTTGTGATTATGAGAAATCTTTGAATTCCGAATCAGTCAAGAGTTCAGTTGAAAAGTTTTATGGGGCAAAAATTGTCGCGGTCCCCCCTTTACACAGCATTTCAAACGGACAGGTTGAAAGATTTCACAGCACGCTTTCAGAAATAGCTAGATGTATAAAGTTAGAATACTCCATAGATGATACTACAGATGTTATTCTTATAGCCGCTTCAAAATAAAACCGAACCATACACTCCGTTGTTAATCTCAGACCCATGGATATATATCACTCAATACCAGATGAACTGAAAAACTTTGTAAAAAATCAACTTATTATAAAGCAAAAAAAAGATCTAGAATTTCACAATAAAGCAAGATCTATACGTATTTTCGAGCCAGGACAAAAAGTTTTCGTTAAGGTCAACAAAAGACTAGGAAACAAGTTTAGTGAAGTTTTCATTGAAAAAGTAGTTAAAAAAGATCTGGGATCCACAGTCCAAATCGACAACAAAATTGTTCATAAAGATAATATCCGCTAATTTTCAAAAAAATTTCTTTTCCCGTTAAATTTAAACTTTCGATTTTACTATGGTATTAAATTGGAGCGAACAAAGAGTTATTTATATCAACATCCTTTGAAAACATATTTAATATTAAATTAAAATTTATAACAAAAATTCTATTTAAAAAAAAGGAGCTTTGAATTGTGTGATAAATACAAAAAAATTAGGAATTACATTTATTTGTACTGAATTCATCTAAAAGAAAATATTATTGTATTATTTTTATTTAAGTATTTTGCTAAATAAGTCAGAAAATTGAATTAAAAACCTAAATTTGTAGAAAAACTATTTTCATTTATCTTATAAAATATTGTTTTTCGTCAGTCGGGGACACTGTTTTTAAACAAGGGGAATAGTTAACAAATAATAGGGCTGTTGAAACATTGCTTCTGTAAAATGCATATAAAAAGTCATCTGAAAAAATTTCGTTGAGTACGTGTTCTATTTTCATCTGACAAACCATCTGACATCAGCTGTTTTTATAATTGTAAAAAGTATTGCCAAAAACATATGCCGTATGAAATAAATCAACGGCGGCTGACCATTGACGGTAGTGTTAGCCGGCTGATTGTAATATTTTATATGACCAAAATCTAAAATTGCTTTTAACTGTTTCATAACGGTTATGTAAATTCTGTCACATTATTTAATGCAAACTGTTCTTGTTCATATTTAGAGTAAAAGGAAAATAATTAAAATTGACAAGTCTTCAGTAATTTTGTAATGCTTGGTTTTCATTATGTCATTTGAACTGTCAACAAAAACTGCCTCAAATGAATTTTGCGCCATTTTGCGTCAAATGTGTTTTCACTACATTTTAAAAACTGACAAAAAGTCGATAAAACAGAGCTTATCAAAGACTTACGTCAAATTTTGCTGTCAGTTGAATGATTCGCTGTTTTTATTACAAAAGGCAAATATGGTGTGTGTAGTAGTAAAAAAAAGTTAAAAAGTAAACAAAAATTAAATATGTTTAAAAAAAAGCAAATGGCTATAGCTACTGCGGCACTTTGTGTTATTACAACACTAAGGGCTTGGAAGAATAAACGGAAGCAGCTTAGAAAGATGAAGTTATATTGGATTAGCCCAGGATTAAGAAATAGAAGAATAGAAGAAGGCTCCGCGGTGGTTAAAAAATTTCCTAAGAATGAATATGGAAGATTTTGAGTTTCTTGTGGAGCGTCTCACCCCACACATTATGAAAAAAATACAAGGTTTAGGAATGCTATCACAGTTGGTGAAAGATTGGCAGTAACTTTACGTTACCTGGCAACAGGCGATAGCTTTTCGAGTCTGATGACTGTTTTTCTAATCGGAAAAACCACCGTATGCCATATTATTCACGAAACTTCTGCTGCCATATTTGAAGCACTGAAGGACGATTTTTTAAAGGTAAGTATTTGAGCAATATGCCCACAACTTCACACAAATTTTTAATGTTTTTGATAAAGATTCCGACAACTTCCGATGAATGGACAAAAGTTGCTGATGGTTTTAAACAACGCTGGAATTTCCCTAATTGCTGTGGATCAATAGATGGAAATCACATAGCAATTCAGGCACCTGCTAACTGCGGCTCGGAATATTTCAATTACAAGAAATACAATAGCATAGTCCTGATGACTATGGTGGATGCTGAATATAAATTTTTGTTTGTAGAAGTTGGAGCGTTTGGTCGTGAATCAGATGGTGGTGTTTTCACACGGTAGGCGATCTACAATATATTTTATATTTACCTATATTTATACTTATACTTTGCAATTTTCAAATATTTAGATGTCCACTTTCCAAAGCGCTTGCTGACAACACAATAAATTTACCACCACCAAGACCATTTTCACACGAAATTGATCCGATGCCATTTGTCATCGTAGCTGACGACGCATTCCCTCTAAAACCGTACTTGATGAAGCCTTTTTCTTATCGCGACCAAGTGATCTCGCACAAAATTTTTAATTACAGGTTATCGCAAGCAAGAAATGTAGTTGAAAATGTTTTTGGGATATGTGCATCGCGCTTTAGAATCCTCAGGAGGCCTATGGACGTAACAACTAAGCACGCAAAAGGCATTGTCCTAGCCATTTGCGCATTGCACAATTTTTTGTTAACGCGAAAATCTATTTATTTACGAAAATCTGACGTCGACGATGACAAAAATGGTATTGCTGTACGTGGAAATTGGCGAATGGAGCTGGGTGAGAACGGAATGCTAACATCTATTCGTCCTGACAGCGCTCCAGGTAGGCCAGCTGATAATGCGATAAAAGTCCGTGAAATGTTAATGGAGTATTTCATGACACCTCATGGGGAAGTAACATGGCAATATAATAGGACAATTCTGCACAACTCATTTTAATTCAATAAAACACTTTTTTAAGTTAAGATTTTGTACCTTTTTATTTATCACATTTAAGATATAAAATAATTAATAAATTCAAAAATTCATTCGACTATAAAAAAAGAAAAAGGCACATTTATTTTTAAACATTAAAAACAATACCATGTTAAATACGTAAAAAAAGAAGGTAACTTATGTTGAGATCATAAAAAACTAAAACAATGTGGAGTTTTAACTAAAAATTGCGATAATTTAAAACAACAAAATAATTATGTGTAACTTATGTTGAGCTGCAAACGTTAATAAGAAAACTGGTGGTTAATACTTATCGATACAAATTCAACAGAGCAAAGAGTCTGTATGCAAACGATATTGGAAAAACTATAAAATGAAAATAATACAACCTATGAAGATAAAAACGTAATAATTTAATGTAAAAATTAAATGAATATTAAATTAATAAAAATTACATGTCATTTCATTTAGTTTATTTTTATTCCGAATGCCGACAAAAATTGTTGCCTCTCTGCATATATAATGCTGCACTTACATACCTTGTAGGTTTTTTCTGATAATTTAAAACAAGTTCATAAATATCAGTCTTGAAATTGTTTGCCAGTTGTGGCTTTTCTGTTGTCCATAGACGACGATTGGATGCTACAAAGTCGCCTACATCACTCCAAGCATCACTTTTGGTAGATTCAGCCATAGTCTGTAATGCATGTTTTACCACTTTGGAGTATTCGTCCTCGTTTTTCACGGCACAACGCTTTACTGCTGCTCTCTGCGCTGTTGGCTGTGAGTCGTCCAAATCTGAGTAGGCTTCTGCACCATGCGGCGAACCAGGAGAAGATAATAGAGAATCCTAAATTTTTAACGACACAATTATTTAGGTAATAACTTCTAAACCATATATACACATACATTTGCAAAGTTTGATGTTGTGGGCGCTTGAATTTGTAATGTTGGCTCCAAAAACTTAAGACTATTGTATAATGGGTTTGTAGGTGTTGTTTTTTCAGCAGCTTGTCCACTCTTTGTCTGCCCCATTTTGTTAAACATCGCCTAAAAACTTATTTTAAGTAAATAATAATTTGTTTATTTTACACAAACTTACTCGGAAAGAGCAGCGAAGACTATTCCATTTTGTTGCCACTTCGAATCGCGGCATTATTAAAACATCTGCCACTTCTTGCCATAGAGCCTCTCGTAAATTTCTGTCCCGATATTCTCTAGACAGGAAATTCCATGTTCCTTCCCTAGATTCTACCTCTTGAATTAGACTCACTGTTTGCTCACTTGTCCATTTTTCTTTAAGTTTCCGAACGCGCTTTTTAGGATCGTTTTGGCTCTGACACACAAAATTTGTGTCATCCAAATCATCTAATATATTGCTCAACTAAAAACACGTTAAAAATTTTAAATAAGTTGTTAAATTCTTATATATACATATAAAAACTTACCATTTCAGCAAAAAACAAAAAATCACACAGCTTTGCGAACGCCAAACAAAAAAAAATTGACAACTTGTTGTCAAATTTACTTTTTAAAAAAATGCTGCCATATTTGCTGACAAACTGAAATTTACCGTTTTCACTTATTTGTCATTTTAGATGGCAGTTTGTGTGCATAACTGACTGCAAACCTCGATGGCACAATATGACAACCCGTTTTCATACAATTGCCAACAATTTGGACAAATTGACAACAAAAATGACATAGTGAAAACCAAGCATAACGCACGCAAAAATATTTTAAGATGACTGCAAGCCGTTTTGAAAAAGGACGGCTTCGACATCTGTACAGTGAGAAATGCGAATTATTAAAAAAAAAACTAGAATTTTTGTTTTTCATCAGTTGCTGTTTATTTTGTGTTTATTTGTTGTAATGGAAAAAGAATTAGTGAAGGTAAGTTTATGTTTTAACATTTAACGAAGGAATTATAGTTTTAGTAATTTAAATTTGATTTAAGTTTGATTGGCCCAAGGAAGCCGTTTTCATATGGTCCAAATGTGGCAGCAGCATGAATGCTTGTATAATCCGAAGGATAAATTCTACCACAACAAGCATGCGCGGTATGCTGCTTTTAATGAAATCGCGGAAAAGTTAAAAAATCTAAATTTTTACGGAGTTGCTGAAATAAAGGTAAGATTTGATTAAATTCCGGAACGAAATCTGTACAAATTTACTGACGCTTAACTTTATAATGCACTTGTAGCATAAAATGTCGTATTTGTAAGGGCAATATACGCGTGAAGTTACAAAGATAAAGGAAAAAGTGAGGCAAGTGCTGAAGATACCTATCATCTTTCCGCTTATTGGTATACTGAGCTGTCGTTTTTAGAAGACTATATTAAAATAAGAAAAGGATGTTGCAATTTAAGCGTAAGTATTATCTTCAAAAGATTGAGTTTTTATAACAAACTTTGCTTTTTCTTCATAGAACCAAACTTCTTTGTTGGTCGACGCAGCAACAAATGTTTTAACAAAAATTGCTTCACAGAAACCAGAAACTCTTCATGAGGAGCAAGATGACAAATTTTGCGAGTATATAAACACTGAGCTAAAAGAGACTATTAGTTTGGAAATTTTTAAAGCCAAAAAAAAGCAGCGAACGCTAAACACCAAAAACGGTAGTTTAAGTTTTCTTTCCTTTGAATCTTAGGAACTCAAAACTGTATACTTATTATTTTTAGATGAATATTTTTCGCAGCAATAATGAAATTTAATTTCTCTTAATTAACATGTACCTACATATATATATATAACTCATATATATGTATATATAATTCAATTATATATAATATATAATTAAAACAAAAATATTATTTTATAAAAAAATATTTTATTTTATTTATTTCATTTTTATTTTAGAAATTGAATTTCTTTACTGCTTCATTTTGCCAGAGAACTGACCCTTTCCCGTTAAAGTATTCGGAATATATATCTCGCACTTTCCTACCTTCATCACCAAACCGATTTCCATGGCATCTTTGCATGTCTGTTAGGGTGACACTATTCCGCCAAGATCCGTTTTCTATACTTATAGCACTTATATATGTCGGGATCTCGGTGAAGTCTTATGCGGTTGCTTTTGTTGTTACCCTTGTACTTAGTGGCAGTTAGTCTTTGATTATTCCTAATTTAGAAAAAAAGAAAGAATTAGATAGGACCAGAAATAGCAAGAAAACTTCTGGGTGTCTTCATTAAGTGTAAAATAGTGAATGATGTAAAATTAAATGTGTATAAAAGTAAAAGATCTGAAATGAAATAGAGATACTAAGATGTTAAGTTGTAACAGTGTAAGCTTTAATCAGAATTTTCATTGTTCAAAAAGGGCAGGTAGCATAGTTTAACAATGGGTCGTGTTATGATTCCTGAAGTGGTGCGTACATCAGTGGTACGAACGTTGTTGTCTAATCCGGAATATGTTTTCTCGATTCTGCCTAATCGCCATTCATGCGGTGCTTGCAAGTCGTCCATTACTACAACAAGATCTCCGACTTGCAAATTCAGAACTGAGGTTTTCCATTTATAACGGTTTTGTAGCGACTTGAGATAATCAGCTTTCCATTGGATCGAGAATCGATGGTGAATAGCTTTTAAATTTTTTATCTTGAGAATGCTGTTCCGGAAAAGCAATTAAAGGAGCACCCCTTAAAAAATTACCTGGAGTTAAGGCCGCAAACTCAGCTGAATCTTTAGATTAGGCAGAAATTGGGCGAGAATTGAGAACCCCTTCAATTCGAGCTAATATTGTCAAAAATTCCTCAAAACTCAACTTTTGAGCTCCTACTATCCGTTTTAAATGAAATTTAAAGCTTTTTACTGCGGCTTCCCATAGACCACCCATGTGTGGTGCATAAGGTGGGATAAATTTCCACCCAAATCCATGTGCTAAATATTTTTGAGATAAATCTTTAGAAGCAGTTTTTAAAAATTTGTCAAATTCGCACTGGAAAATTCTACTGGCACTAAGAAAGTATCTTTAATTGTCAGTAACTACCCTTTGGGGGAGCTCCCGCCTCCCAACGAATCGAACAAATGCAACTTGGAATGCCGCGGAAGACAGGTCTGAGCATGGCTCCAAGTGAATCGCTTTCGTACTGAAACATACGAAAAGGCTGACATATCCTTTAACCAAAGGAGATTTTCTCAGTATAGAAGCTTTTATTTCAAAGGGGCCAGCAAAATCAATACCCGTAGTCTGAAAGAGAAGAGAAAGAATACATCTTTCCGGTGGTTAGGGAGCCATTATTTGCGAGCATGCTTGTTGTTTGTAAATGATACAAGCTTTACAGTTACGTATTATCTTTTTTACTCTGAATTTAAGCCGCACATGAGATTACACCCAGCATGTAAAAGAGCTTAGTGCAAATGGTTAAGGTACAGTTAGCAGAGTCGAGAGCTGCCAGGTAATATAATTGGATAGCGCTCGTCATATGGAAGAGACGACTGACCTAGTCTACCGTTTACTCTTAAGACTGAGTTTGAGTCTAGAAATGGATTAAGAGTTTTAAGCGAACTTTTTTTTTGGAATATTTCGGAAATTGCATAAACACTGATAGTGCTCGTAATAAAAGGATTTTTGATTATTAACAATCAATCTCGTTTTAACAAATTTCATTTCATCACGAGTTAGATAAACCAAATGGGGAATTTGCATCGTTGGCCTTACTTTTCGGATAGATTTGATAAAAAATCGGAAAACATAACAAATGACACGAAGGGCTTTGTCATATGACGAGAATCTATTCAGGATATCATTCTCTTCCGCCTCAGCATAAAAGGTTTGACTAGAGACAGGGTTTTCATCAATTTTTCAAGGATTTCTTTTAGGCCATTCAGACGAAGCTTTTTTGAGCCAAGCTGGTCCGTACCACCATAAAGAGTTACACTCAAGATCTTGTGGCTTCAATCCGCGTGTACCAAGACCTGCTGGGTTGTCATGAGTCGAAACATGTCGCAATGGTGCGTTCGGAGATAAATGATGAATCTGAGCATTTCTATTTGCAATATAAGTTTCCCATGACGATGGTGGTTTAGACAACCAGCCTAGGACTATGGATGAGTCAGTCCATAAGTATATTCCGTTATTACATAAATTCAGAGATTTTGTAACATAATTTACGAGACTCGCCAGTAAAACTGCGCTATTGAGTTCTAAGCGCGGGAGGCAAACAGTTTGTATAGGAGCTACTTTACTTCTTGCAAGTAATGAGTTTGAGAAAATATTGTGATTTTCATTTTGGCAGCGAATATATACCGCAGCACAATAAGCTACCTTGGATGCGTCACAAAAGCCAATAATCCCCACCGAATCACTAGGGGTATATTGTAGCCAACGGGGAATAGAAATTATTTCAACTTAAGCTAAGTCTTGGACGAAATAATTCCACTTATGGAGAGATTCATTTAAAACATATTCATCCCACTCCAACCCTTCTAACCACAGCTGTTGCATGAGTATTTTTGCTCAAATAACGATCAGTGCTAACCATCCCGCAGGATCACAGAGCTTTGCAACTGCGGAAAGAATTTGGCGTTTAGTAATTTTATTAGTTTGATCGATCGGAGAAAAACTGCAGGTAAACGCACCCTTTAATGCATTCCATTTAATGCCAAGAGTTGTGGTAGAGCTTGACTCGTGAAACCGAAAAAAATCTGAATCATATAAATTTACTAAAAATCATATATATATATACGGGCTTTTAAGGTCAGTACTATTTAAATGAAAATAAAAGACAATTTATTCCATTTTCTTTAAGCGACGTTTCGTTAGGATTTTTCCAACATCTTCAGGAATAAACGTTTTTTATTGAAATCTGGTAACATTGTTTAGAAAAGATAAATAAACAAACTTTGATATAATAACAACAATGAAAAATAAAACATCAATACTAAACTTAAACTATCATAATTACCTTCTTTGTCAATTTAACATTTAAATTTAAAAAGACAGTCTAACGCGACACAATTACGACATAAAAACATGTAACTTAAAAATATAATTGTAAATAGTCAAAAACTTTATAAAATATCACAGAAAAAATGTTTCTTAATGTTATATTATAACAGTTGGAATTACACTAAAGTTTAAACTAAAATAATGCTATAAGATGCATTGGTGTTGTCTTTGTCTGTTTTACTATTCAATGCTATGTCTATTTTCTGCTGTATACTTAAACTTTCTAAAGTATAACGTTTATTGTGTTTTTTTCCTTATGTAGTATTTCAACATTGTCCAGATCAGCTGTGTGTGAATGTTCCAAACAGTGTTGTGATAATGCAGTTGATGGTCGGCCTTTTTTATATCGGATTCATGTTCAGCTATTCTAACGCTTAAATTTCGTTTTGTTGTTCCGATGTAAACTTGTTTACAGCTTTTGTTCGTTTTTCCCTTACATTTTATTTCATATACAACATTATTTTGGTCTTTTTTGTTTATCTTAGTTTTTAAATTTGTAAATAGTGTGCATGTTGTTTTATTTGCCTTGTGTGCATAAATAACTTCTTCTTCATTTAATTTCTTTTAGTTGCGTATTTTCAGTTAATTTTAGTATATAAGATAAGCATACATATTTAGGGTTACCAGACGTTGTTTTGGAGCTATTATTTCTCGGAGTATTATTGATTGATCTGCATATTAAGTTGTTAATCATGTTGATCGGATAATTGTTGTTTTTCAAAATTTCTTTAATTATTTTTATATTCTTCATTTTACATTTTTCATGGCTCAGTGTTAAAACCTTGTTGATGAAATTGGAAATGGTATTTATTTTCTGTCTCATGGGTTGTGTTAAATTATAGTTGATTATTCTGCCTGAAGCTATGGGTTTCATATACCAGTCTGCTATAATTTTGTTGTTATGTCTAATAATTTTCATATCTAGATAAGGTAACGAATTTTCTTTCTCCTTTTCTATTGTAAATTTTAGTTTGCTATGGTAAGTGTTAAAAATCTTCAGTATATCTTCTTTGTCTCTTCTTTTTATTATTGCAAATAAGTCGTCGACATATTTCGTGAATAATTTAATTTCTATATTTTTCTCTTTTAATTCTTTAGTAGTTTTTTCTATAAGAGTATCCAGTACAATATCGGCGATATTTGGGGAAAGTGGATTACCCATAGGCATTACATATGTTTGATTATATACAGTCCCTTCGTATATAAAATAATTGTTTTCGTTGAGGCAGAATTGTAGAAGTTTTAAAAATTGTGTCCTAGGAATTTTTGTATGATTTTGTATGATATTCCATTTTTCCATTATATTGCTTATAGCTAGGTGTATAGGTATGTTAGTAAATAACGATACCACGTCCAATGATATGAAAATTTCGTCTTCGTCCAAAATAATACTGTCCAATTTGCTTTTTAGTTCTAGTGAGTTTTTGATGTTGTAACTTTTTAAAATAATGTTTTTAAAAATTATACCTATATATTTAGATAACCTATAACATGGTACTTCTACAGATGAAGAAATTTTTGGTAGACCATAAAGCCTTGGCGCTACAGCGTAGTCGGAAATCAATTTTGATTTTTCGCCTTGTGATATATATTTTTGTTTATATAAATCCATTACTAGCTTATTGTTTTTTCTCATTAAACATTGTGTAGGATCTGAACGTACTGTTTTGTATGTTGTTTTATTTTCCAACAATTCTTTCATTCTATTAGTGTATTCTTCTCTGTACATAACAACAGTTTTGTTTCCTTTGTCAGATTTGATGATAACGATTTTATCTTTATATTTTCGAAGTAAGTGATTTGTGTCTTCGTATATGTTTAGAATGAATTTTTCTTTTGGGTTGTTTCTTGATGTCCTCTTATATGTTAGAATTCTATTTGTTATTTTTATTCTTATGGTATCTTTTATTTTATCATCTGCTAATGTTTGAACCCACTGTTCTAGATCAGCTATTAGGTTTATAGCGGAAAAATTATCTCTGTTAACCGGAAGAGAAAACTTTGGTCCTAGTGAGTGTAGCCACTTACTTTCATCCGTAAAAGTTATATTCGTTCTGTTTATAAACTATGTTGGGTTGAACTTTAAATTATATTTTTCAAACTCTTTTTGTTTTTACTTTTGTATCTTGGCCGAGTGCGTCAATTTATCTGATGATATAAAATGTTTATATCTTAGACTCTGTCTTTTAATGAAACTTTCGTATTCATCGTCTGTAAGTACTAATTTTAGCTCATTCTTCATGTCCAGTTTTTTGCGTGTAAGTCCGATATTGAAATTTGTTCTTTAATTTCCAGATTTAATAGTTTTTTATGAAATTTCTGTTCAGTTTTAACAAATTACTGTGATATTCTCGTCGTATTAAATAGTTTCCACGAGTTAGTTGTGGTATTAATGAGGTGAGTTGGTGTTAACCCGTGTTTTCTACAGGTAAGCAGGTACTTTAGTCTCTACATTTGTTTAGCAAGTCTTTTTTTTTTGTCTCTGCAGTATTTCTTTAGTGTTGTAGAAATGTCTACGTTGTATTTAAAATTTGTGTGTTCGAAAAAATTTTCCATTGTTGTATTTATAAACAGTAAAAAGGTCGAATATTGTTATTGATATTAATAAAAATACATATAAATTATCTTTTGGGATATGAAAGAGTAGCCGTGGATCATTTGCAGTGATTTTTTTAAGAGCAAATCCTGCTGACTTTAAAGAATTTAAAAGTTGGGTCTAAGCAGTTAGTGTTTCTTCTATTGAGTAACCTCCAGAAAGGATGTCATCGACATATGTCTCTGTTCGTAGAATCGATGCTGCTTTTGGGTAGTTAACTTCGGAATCAGATGCAAGTTGAAGCAGAGTTCGAATCGCGAGGTAGGGAGCGCAATTGACTCCGAAAGTAAGTGTTTTTAATTGGAAGTCTTTATGTGGTTCATCAGACTTGTGTTGAAAAAGAATCCTTTGGAAGGGTCTATCATCAGGATGTACTAATATTTGACAATACATTTTTTCTATGTCGCCGCTGAAAACGTGTTTGTACTTTCACCAATTGAGTATAATAGTTATCAACTCGTATTGTAGAGTAGGGCCTGTGTAAAGATCATCATTGAGTGAAAACTGAGATTTAGTTTTCCTTGATGCATTGAATACAACTCTAGCTTTTGTAGATTTGTGTTCCGGGCGAACAACCGAATGATGTGGCAAAAAATAGGAATTACATTTGCCCTAAGATAAGAGTTTATGCGAGGAAGTTTCTTCCATGTAATCTAGAGTTAAGTATTCATTCAACACGGCTTGATATTGGGATTAAAGTTTAGGATTTTTTGCAAGAGTTTTTTCCATATTGGAATATTGTGCCAAAGCAACGAAACGAGATGATCCAAAAATATTTTCTCAGGAAACTCTTTTTTGAAAGGCAGTCGCACCATGTATTTACCACTTTCTTGGTGTTCTGTCGTTCTTGAGTACTATTTTTCGCAAAAATCGTCTTCAGCTGAGTTTGGATATATATCGGAAATTTTTTCCTGCTTTCAAAACTTTTTCAATAGTTCAGTTAGATATGAGGTATCGGATATCTGAATTGATGACATCCTTTCTGGAGGTTACTCAATAGAAGAAACACTAACTGCTCAGACCCAACTTTTAAATTCTTTAAAGTCAGCAGGATTTCCTCTTTAAAAAACCACTGCAAATGATCCACGGCTACTCTCTCATATCCCAAAAAAAAATTTATATGATTGTGATTTTCTTCGGTTTCACGAGTCAAGTTCTACCACAACTCTTGGCATTAAGTGGAATGCCATAAAGGATGCGTTTACCTGCAGTTTTTCTCCGATCGATCAAACCAATAAAATAACTAAACGCCAAATTCTTTCCGCAGTTGCAAAGCTCTGTAATCCTGCGGGATGGTTCGCACCGATCGTTATTCGAGCAAAAATACTCATGCAACAGCTGTGGTTAGAAGGGTTGGATTGGGATGAATATGTTTCAAATGAATCTCTCCATAAGTGGAATTTTTTCGTCCAAGACTTAGCTCAAGCTAAAATAATTTATATTCCCCGTTGGCTACAATATACCCCTAGTGACTTGGTGCGGATTATTGGTTTTTGTGCGGTATATATTCGCTGCCAAAATTAAAATCACAACATTTTCTCAAACTCATTACTTGCAAAAAGTAAAGTAGCTCCCATACAAACTGTTTGCCTACCGCGCTTAGAACTCAATAGCGCAGTTTTACTGGCGAGTCTCGTAAATTATGTTACAAAATCTCTGAATTTATGTAATAACGGAATATACTTATAGACTGACTCATCCATAGTCTTGGGCTGGTTGTCCAAACCACCATCGTCATGGGAAACTTATGTTGCAAACAGAAATGCTCAGATTCATCATTTATCTCCGAACGCAGCATGGCGACATGTTTCGAATCATGACAACCCAGCAGATCTTGGTACACGCGGATTGAAGCCACAAGATCTTGAGTGTAACTCTTTATGGTGGTACGGACCAGCTTGGCTCAAAAAAGCTTCGTCTGAATGGCCTAAAAGAAATCCTTTAAAAATTGATGAAAACCCCGTCTCTACTCAAACCTCTCATGCTGAGGCGGAAGAGAATGATATCCTGAATATATTCTCGTCATATGGCAGAGCCCTTCGTGTCATTTGTTATGTTTTCCGATTTTTTAACAAATCTTTCCGAAAAGTAAGGCCAACGATGCAAATTCCCAATTTGGTTTATGTAACTCGTGATGAAATGAAATTTGTTAAAACGAGATTGACTGTTAATAATCAAAAATCCTTTTATTACGAGGACTATCAGTGTTTATGCAATTTCCGAAATATTCCAAAAAAAAAGTTCGCTTAAAACTCTTAATCCATTTCTGGACTCAAACTCAGTCTTAAGAGTAAACGGTAGACTAGCTCAGTCGTCTTTTCCATATGACGAGCGCTATCCAATTATATTACCTGGCAGCTCTCGACTCTGCTAACCGTACTTTAACCATTTGCACTAAGCTTTTTTACATGCTGGGTGTAATCTCATGTGCCGCATGGTACAAACAGAGCTAAAAAAGATAATACGTAACTGCAAAACCTATATCATTTACAAACAACAAGCATGCTCGCAAATAAGGGCTCCCTTACCACCGGAAAGATGTATTCTCTCTCTTCCCTTTCAGATTACGGGTATTGATTTTTGATTTTTTTCTATGCTGAGAAAATCTCCTTTGGTTAAAGGATACGTCAGCGTTTTCGTATGTTTCAGCACGAAAGCGATTCACTTGGAGCCATTCTCAGACGTATCCTCCGCGGCATTCCAAGTTGCATTTGCTCGATTCGCTGGGAGGCGGAAGCTCCCCCAAAGGGTAGTTACTGATAATGAAAGATACTTTCTTAGTGCCAGTAGAATTTTCCAGTGCGAATTTGACAAATTTTTAAAAACTGCTTCTAAAGGTTTATCTCAAAAATATTTAGCACATGGATTTGAGTGGAAATTTATCCCACCTTATGCATCACACATGGTTGGTCTATGGGAAGTCGCAGTAAAAAGCTTTAAATTTCATTTAAAACGTATAGTAGGAGCTCAAAAGTTTAGTTTTGAGGAATTTTCGACAATATTAGCTCGAATTGAAGGGGTTCTCAATTCTCGCCCAATTTCTGCCTAATCTAAAGATTCAACTGACTTTGCGGCCTTAACTTCAGGTAATTTTTTAAGGGGTGCTCCTTTAATTGCTTTTCCGGAACAGCATTCTCAAGATATGTCTCTAATTAATAGATGGGAAAAGTTAAAAGCCATTCACCATCCATTCTCGATCCAATGGAAAGCTGATTATCTCAAGTCACTACAAAACCGTTATAAATGGAAAACCTCAGTTCTAAATTTGCAAGTCTTAGATCCTGTTGTAGTAATGGAAGACTTGCAACTACCGCATGAATGGCGGTTAGGCAGAATCGAGAAAACATATTCCGGATTAGACAACAACGTTCGTACCGCTGATGTACGCACTACTTCAGGAATCATAACACGACCCATTGTTAAACTATGCTACCTGCCCTTTTTGAACATTGAAAATTCTGAATAAAGCTTATACTCTTACAACTTAACATCTTAGTATCTCTATTTCATTTCAGATCTTTTACTTTTATACACATTTAATTTTACATCATTCACTCTCATATTTCACACTTAGTGAAGACACCCAGAAGTTTTCTTGCTATTTCTGGTCCTATCTAATTCTTTATTTTTTTCTAAATTAGGAATAATCGAAGACTAACTGCCACTAAGTACAAGGGTAACAACAAAGCAACCGCATAATACTTCACCGAGATCCCGACATATATAAGTGCGTACTCTGCAAAAGTTACCACGCATTGCGTTTTTGCCGAAAGTTTTTGAAAATGACAGCCGCAAATCGAGAAGAAGTAGTGGAAAACCACCGCTGTTACGTCAATTGTTTGGCAAAGAGTCACGACCTTCGATCATGTTTTTCGTTAGATACGTGCAAAATCTGCGACAAATTTTATCACGCGCTTCTTCATCCCAGACCTCCAAGAAGGCAAGGCATTACTACCAAACAACTACCACACCAGGTGCGAAGATAATCTTTGAAGCAATACGATCTTTGGCCCACGTGCTTGTGGTTGGTTACAAACCTTCTATTACCTAAGGGCAAGGCCGGCGCCATGTCTTAACTCGGCATAGACACTACATTTAAATAAGCGTTAGTTAGTTAGTTAGTTAGGAGTGGCAGCCTCTCGCGACGAAGCTCACTTGAGCACAAACGAATGGCCCGTTGTGATACCACAAAGAAGGCGGCATGACTCCCATTACCCAGCCGAGAACCATGAGGATTCACGGATGAACTTCGCTATGTCCCTTATAGAGTGGGATGATAGCTCCGTCAGAGTTCCAAAGAAAGGAGAGCCCAGAATTCTTAGTCTTCTTCGAGCCAGGGATGGACAGTGGCACAGGAGGTGCAGTACGGTCTCTTCCTCATCCTCCGAGCCACAACTGCGGCAGAAATCATTAAAAGGCAGACCAAGTCTTTCCGCATGCCTACCTATTAGACAGTGTCCAGTAAGTACAGAGACCGTGATACTTATGGATTTTCTGTCCAGTTTGAGCAGCTGCCTGGTCCGCTTGAGGTCCAGTGTAGTCCACAGTTGTCTGGAGACACAGCAGGAACTTTCATCTACCCATAATTTGCGAGCCAAATTTAGATAGTGGTTCTTTATGGCCATTTTCACCGTTGCCAGAGGAATTCCAATGTCTGGTAGCGGGGAGACATTAGGAAGCAATGTGCCCCGTTTTGCGAGATCATCGGGCTC
Organism: Cistogaster globosa; assembly: GCA_937654795.1. Lineage (NCBI taxonomy): Eukaryota > Metazoa > Arthropoda > Insecta > Diptera > Tachinidae > Cistogaster > Cistogaster globosa. The sequence goes on from OW569408.1 coordinate 8,134,409, forward strand.
ACAGTTAACCTGGATATCCCTGTGGCCAGGGACCCAAAACAGGTCAATCTGTGATCGCTCCGATAAAGTGTTAAGTAATGAGCGACAACTCAGGACTAGCTTAGATGTACTATATGCACCAGCAAGCGCCCTGATTGCCGCCTGACTGTCCGAAAATATCCGAATACCATGACCAGAAAGATCGTCCCCGAGCGCTATTTCGGATGATTTCAGAATGGCCATTACCTCGGCTTGAAAGACGCTACAGTAGTCAGGGAGTCTGAGGGAGAGTCTTAGTCCAAGATGATTGGAGAAGATTCCGCAACCGACTCTGTCGTCCAGTTTCGAGCCATCGGTGTAGATGTCAACAGTACCACTCACGACCACTTCGTTACGGACCCAAGTCTCCCTATTTGGAATATGGATTCGAAACCCGTGGTCCAGAGCGGGAGTAGAAGAGATGTAGTCCACCATTGATGGCAGTGGAACATCCCGATCAATAATCTTAGAGTGCCCTATGTCCAGCCTGAGCCAGCGTGAGAGGGCATTAAGTCTGGCTGCACAGCATTTAGCCTGTTGCAATGCCAGAAGTTTGGTGGGTAACCAGTGGAGAAGAGCAAACAGAGCCTTTGTCGAAGTAGTTCGAAGAGCCCCAGTAATCAAAATGGCGGCTGTTCTCCTGACTTTGTCAAGAGGCTTTTGGTTGACCAATCTCTCAAGAGCGGGCCACCAAAACACAGCTCCATAGAGAATATTTGGCTCTATAACTGCCTTGTAGAGCCAGGAGATGATTCCAGGCTGAAGGCCCCATCTTGGTCCTAGAGCTCTCTGACAGAGATAGAGCGCACAGGTCGCCTTCCGAGCTCTTTCGGCAATGTTTGCCTTCCATTGAAGTTTGGGGTCAAGTATCACCCCAAGGTATTTCACACTTTTACTTACACTAAGCACAATGCCATTCAGCCTAGGTGCAGTAAAATTCGGGATCTTGTATCTCCGTGTGAAGAGCATAACCTCCGTTTTGCCGGGGTTAACCGTAAGATCAAAATCGCAGCACCATTTAGACAGAAAATTAAGCGAATAGTTCATTCGTTCTGTGAGTGTTGACAGGTACTTCCCAGAGACTGCGATAGCAATGTCATCAGCATAAGCTATCACCCTATTACCCGTTTGGTCCAGTTGCCGTAGCAGCGTGTTGACTGCCAGATTCCAGATAAGGGGAGACAATACGCCACCTTGTGGAGTGCCCCTTTTTACTACCCTTACAACGTGATAATTTCCCAAGGTGGACGTGATGATACTTGTCTTCAGTAGTTGCGCAATGAATCCCACCAGATTTGCATCAAGATCGAGATCCAAGAGGGCCTTTATAACGGCATTGGGGCAGACGTTATTGAAAGCTCCTTCTATGTCAAGAAACACTGCAAGCGTAAAATCCTTATTTGAAAGGGACTTTTCAACATCGGATAATAACACATGCAGCGCTGTTTCCACAGATCTCCCTTTCGTGTAGGCATGCTGCGAGCTAGAAATTAGCGCGGGATTAATGGAGTTCCTGATCTGAAGATCAAGAATCCTTTCCAGCGTTTTGAGTAAGAAGGACGACAGGCTTATGGGCCTAAAGTCCTTGGGTTTAATAGGAGATGTCTTCCCCGCTTTAGGGATGAAAACAACTCGGGCTACACGCCAGCCCATGGGCATGTAAGTATTTTCCAGGCAAGCATTGTAGATTTGCAATAGCCATGGTTTAATAAGGTCCATGCCATGTTGCAAGTCCGCTGGAATGATATTGTCAATCCCAGGAGACTTAAAGGCATCAAACGACATGATGGCCCACTCTAAGTGAGCATTGGTCACCCGGAAAGTGGCTGGAAAAACCGACGCGGAATTCACAATCCCCATCGCTTCGTCAATCCTTTCACTACCAGGGAAGTGAGTATCAAGCAGCGTCTCCAAGGTATCGATTACAGAGTCCGTCCATTTACCGTCCGGCTTCTGAATACTCTCAATAATTCTCGGGGACGTGCTAAGAATCCTGCGTAGCCTGCTGGTTTCGGACGAGCTTTCTATGTTGCCACAGAAAGTTTTCCATGAGGCTCTTTTGGATCTACGTATGGCATACTTAAACTCCCTTTGTTTATCCTTGTAGGGCAGCCAGTTTCCACTATTTTTGGCCCTATTAAAGAGTCTTCTACATTCCTTGCGTAACTCTGCAATCTCCGTATTCCACCAAGGGGGTTTCGGTTTACCCCTTGGCTTCGGTGGATTGCAGGCCGCTTTCGCCGCAGAGCATATCTGCAAGGTCAAGAATTCAACCGCCCGATCAATATCGCAGTGGTCATTAATCTTAAAGGGAGCAGGCCTTAGGCCAAGCTCTAAAATGGACCGAAATTTATTCCAGTTAAATTTTGAAGAAATAAATAAGAAGTAATAACATTGGTTTATATTTAACGAAAGCGACATTAAAGATACAATGTAGTTTTCGTCTTCTATTAGCGAAAAAAAGCAAGTTAAAGAAAATTTATTATTCTTAATTCAACCCTTGTGAAGATAAGATCATCTTAAAATTTATTTTAATTACTTACCAGAAACTTAAAGGAAAATTTTAAATAATACTTACAAGCCCCTAAAAAGAAATCTTTAATACTTACCTTGGTACTTATTGAACCTGAAAACTAAAATCTACAAGAAAATTTAAATTAAAACTTAACACAAAATTACCATTTACTTAACCCTGAACTGAAAGGTTAGTTAAAATTTGCTGCCAATGCAAATATCAACCAAACCAATAATTCTGGTTTTTTCCTTCCCTTACTTTTGTGAAAGTAATTACGATTTTTATCTCACGTAGATTGGCATCATTTAATAATATAATTCAAACTCTGCCAACTCTCCAAGAGATATTAAAAAAAAATCAATTTGTTTCGCAGACATTGTATTATTAACCGATATGTCCAATTAATTATTTAATTAATCTTTCAAGGGATGGGTTAACTTTTTAAATAAATTAGAAACACGCTATATTTTTGTCAAATATTTTTATTAATTTTTTTTTCTCCGTTACAATGTTAGTTTCATGGTAAGATTATAAAATTAATTAATGTTTTCTTTTTCAATAAATCCGTTGATTTTAGAGGATTCTGAAATAAGGCATGTAAAAACAAAACAATGGTATTTTTTATTGATCCTTTTCTAAAAATGAAATGTTCTTAACCAACCGAAAATGGCCTTATTTAAGATTTTAATTCTTTAAGTGGCTACTTATTTTGTAAGCTGTCATAATCATAGGATAGTGTTATAGGTAAGTCAAAATTTTTTCTTATATATCCTTCAGCATTATGTATGACTATATGTACATATAAATCGGCATTAGAAATTCCTTTCTACCATTAAATTATTCTGTTAAAAAAAAGAGTCGAAAATCGTAGGTTTTGCTGAAGGTTGTTGTTCCATCAACTTTCCTGTCTATACTACTTATTACTAAGTACTAAACATTATATGTTTTTATTTTTAGAAAAAAACGCTTGGCACCCTTTAATTTCTAAATTAAACTTTAATGCTTGTTGTCATAGCCAACTTAGCACTGCAGCTTCTTATAAATTTAACCTGTTAAACAGTTTGAAAGTATAGGGGCACCCATTTATTTTCAAATTCAATTTTTATACTTGATGTTGTAGCGGACTTAACCAATAGATTCATTGTAAGTTTTAACCGTTGTTTATAACGGTTCAACAGTTTGGCCATATACATTAAATTACATCAACTATTGTAACACACTTTAATTTTTAATTCTAAATATTTATACTTTTTATTTTACCGGACAAGGTATGAAATATTCTGCCTAATTTTCCAGTGTTTGTATATAACGGTTTAAAAGATAGGGACATATGGATCAAATTACATGAAATATGGAAACACCCTTATTTTAGCGAAATTGTAAATTTGAAATTTAAGCTGTGTGTCTAAAATGGTTGAAGGGATTGGTTACATAAATCAAATTACATCAACCATTAGGACACAATTTAACTTTCAAATCCAAATTTGGTACTTGCTTTATGGCCATATACATCAAATTAAATGGACTATTCGCGGACTATTTAATTTAATTTTTAAATATTTATACTTATTATTAAGACGATTTTAGTAATTGATATTCTGTCCACTTTTTAAGGTTTGTTTAAAACAGTTCAAAAGAATGCCCATATAGGGCAATTTACATTACATAAAAACATGCACGTTGTTTGGGGACACCATTTTCTCTTAAAAACTGTTTTTAAAACCGAAACATTCTGTAGGCATGACCTTTCAAATAACAAAAAAAAAAATTCAAGATCGGTTTAGAAACGGCTGAGCGGGCACAAATATAACAAGTAAGAGTGCTATATTCGGCTATACTGAATTTTATGTACCCTTCACCATGTATGTAAATGTAGTTTAGTGAAGAGAACAGGACAGAGAACCAAAAAGTAAGAAAAAAAATTAAGTACTACATAAAATTTTGCATAAAAATGTATAACATTTTAGGTTAAGCTTTTAAATGATACCCATACTGGTATTAAAAAAAATGGTGCAAAATGGAAAATATAGGCGAGTGCCAATTTTTTCACTTGATACTTTTTTTATTTCTTAATTCTCTATCGCCCTATATACATTTTTTTGATCGGAGTTACTTCATTGTTTCAAATAATATGAAAAAATTAGAGGTAGGCGTGGTGTTTTTCCCGCTGCCTCGAAGGACACGGACCGATCATGCTGATTCCAAAAGCAACTCTTTTGTCCTATCGATTGGCGTATTTAAATTTTCTGTAGTTGATCTAGTGCCTTGATTTCAACACTAACACGAAAGAAGAGGCGGACATCGCTCAATCGCCTTTGCTATGCATAAGAAGTCAGAATATATATACTTTGTGGGCTCAGAAATGGATATTGTAGAAATTACAAAAGTAATCACAAACTCAGATATACCCTTTTTCCACTTTTTGTGATGAAGGGTGACTTTTTACGCCCAATAAGAAGTCAGTTTAACAAATTACTTGCAACATTTTTTGATAACTTATTATTTCTTAAAATGATAACTGCAATAAAGACCAAATTTCAATCTTCAACTTCAAAAATTTAAAAGTAGGAAGCTGTTTTAAAGAAAGTGTCAAAACTAAGTTTTTTAATTAATAAAAGCACATAATTATCTGTCAATAGCAGCTAAGCATAAGCCCGAGAGGCTTTATTGGCGTTCATTGGTTAAGACTGTATTTTGCTATAGTTTGTGTTCTTTTAAGTGTGCCTTTATTTTCTTCAAATTTTTTTGACCTACAACATTGATTACTTGTAATATTTTGTTTTATTCTATATTAATCTCTTTAGTTGCTTAACTATATATGCAAGCTAATTATCGGTCCAACAATATTCTGCCTTCAGTTAACGGCAAGTTACAATATATTATTTTAAATTACACATTTAATTTAAATTACAATTACTTCTGCTTAAATTAAATACTTAAAATTTGATTACCGTTAAAATTATATACTTATTTGCCTACTACAAAGTCAAAAAACTAGTAACTAAATGGTATTTTAAGAGCAGTTCTTGAGCAAGTTTTAAGTGGCTAAAACTAAGTACCTAACTTTTAAGTTAAATCACTAAAGTAGGTACAAGGGTAATATGTTACCTTATACCAAATAGATAGTATTGTAGGGATAATTTAGTTATTTTTTCTTACGTCTTCCGAAGTTTCTATGTGTAGCGTGGTATATCGACCATTTTGTAGAAGAATAGTTTAATATGGGTGAAACTAAATAAAAATACGTGGAAAAATTAAAAAAAAAGAGAAAACGAAATCATTGCGGCCGATCGAAGTCTAGCTGTAAATTTTTTTCACCTCATTAATGTTTAATTTAATATTTCTTTTAACCACTGTTTCCACTATATCCATATTCCCTTGTTTTTCCATACAATATTTGTTGCTTTAAATTTTTTCTTAAAATTGCATTGTGTGCCACTAAATTAGATTTATTTTAAAATATATACATAAGCAAAGACATATATTAGCTTTCTAATTTTTAAGTGAGGACATTATGACACTTTTATAAGTGACATACTTAAAACGAGACAATGCTCATAAACATAATGACGTTTTTCAAAGTGGCATAATGTCCATGGTAACATGACACAAAGTCAATAGACATTATGTCCGTGGACGGTAAAACATGCTACGAAATTCTTTGATACAAGTAGTCTTATCTGATTTTTTTGCGTTATTTATTAGGTACAGTAAAGTGTAATTTTTCTTTTGTTGTACATGCAAAACTAAACATTACAACTAAATAAGTAATAAAGCATTCGTTTGATTATTTTTAAATACTTAATATAATGATTTTAATATAACTGTATTGATTCAGCTCGTCTGCTGATCGTTGGGCTCTAACGCAAGCACTTCAACTTGGTTAATTCACTTAAATGAATAGTTTATCTGACTCAAGCACTTAAACCTAGTCAGGATATTGGGTTGTGTCAAGGCAGTAACACCAAGACAGCAGGTAGTATAACGCAAGCACTTGGAACTTGGTTATAGCGGTGAAGAGAAAAATAACAACCGTTTCTTTTGATTGAATTATTAATTCTGCCTTTATTGGTACATTTGGTGTGAATCGTTAATATTGTTACCTGAGCCTTTTATTTTGCGTCAGTTCAATGCACGGTCGGTTTAGTTTTCGGCGTGTGTGCCATAACTTCAGCAGAAACAAAAGATACCCAGGCAATGCAAATATAAGCAAAAGTGATACAAAATAAAATTCAATGAACGGCATGTAACATTAAGCGGTAGTTCAAGGTTGTTATTAAAATTAAATTTTGAAGAAAACAAAATTGTAATTTAATGACAAATAGTTTTTTGATGTCATACCTTTCGGTGAAGACCGTCGTCACTGGCTGTTTATTTAGTACGATTGGCGAGCGCTTTCGATGTAAAGACATCATTTTCAAGCCGCGTTTTGATTAGTACTGGTTAGATAGTGTAAGGTGTTTGTTGCATAGATAGTGGTGGGTTCAGGTAGTTTTGTCCGTTAGGATGGTGTCTATTTAAAAATGGTATTATGCAGGTAGATTGCCTGATATCTGTCATTTTTATTGAAGGTATATAATTTTAATATTTCTGTCTTTTATTGTTAGGTAGGTAAGTGTGACCATCTGTGGGACGGTCTTCACCGAAAGGTATGACAACAGTATTTTATTTACTGGCGGAATAAATCCAATTAACTTAATAGTTTTTTGTTGTTTGTTGTTTTATAAATTTCACACACAAAATATAAAAATCACAAAATATAAGTTAAAATAAAAATGCATGAGCAGCGATTTAAGGTTGCCGTCGCAATTAATGAGTTTAGTGCAGGCATGTGTGTACGTAAGTATGTATGCACATTTATACAAACATATTTAAGTAAGTATGTATGCATATTTATACAAACATACTTACACACGAAGTTAACTGTGAAGGCTTGAACAATAACTGTTTAATGTTTCGCCTTGTTGTTTTGCGATATTAAAAATTTCATTTAATTGTTCAAGAGCTACATCCAGAAGATGTGAGAGAACAATATCCAAAATGTCGGCTGGAACAAGGAATAATTCTTCATAATGATCTATCATAATCCTAAAAATAGAGAAGTAATGAGCAATTTATTAATTTTAGTATTTTTATTCAAAGTATTGCGGCCATACTCATAAAAGCTAATTTAGAATTGAAAAAGGTTTTCTGAATTAATTTTGTTACTTATTTTGTTTTATAAAACCTCATGACAAACTAAACATTGTTTCATTACTATGGGTGTAAAGCGATGATGTTCTGTTAGAGTCAATGGAGTACAAAGTAGTAAAACAACTGTTCTAAAATTTACAAATTCATAATAAAATAAAATTTAATTGAAGCTGATTTTGATAATGTTTGATAAACAGAAAAGATTTGTAAAAAAACCGATTTATAAAACCCGCTGTTTTTAGTTTTATAAAAAAATCATACTAAAAAAATTATCTAAAACATTTAAGCACATATTTCTATTTTTATTACTGCCAGCATTTCGATTCGAAACAAAATTTATATACAAAATAATTTCGAATGATTTTCTATTCGAATATAAAGCTGAGTAAAATTAACAAACTGGGAAAAAGCAAAAATTTTTTTGTTTTTTTTTTGTGTTTATAGGAAGACAAATACAATAAACTGTCCAATGTAAAATTGAACAACATATAAATTCTGTGCTATTACGCTTATTTAATAACAACAATATTAATGATTGTTAACGAAAAGATATCATTATAGTAATGGCTTTTATTATCTAAAGACAATAATATACTCGGAAGTGTTTCAGAATTTTACTTTTTTTTTCGCAGTTTTTGAAAAATGTAAAGCTACTTTCAATAACCAATTCAACATTTTAATTTTATTTATTAACCACAGTTTGCATTTGTGCGCGCATTGCACACTTATGCACTTCAGCTAAAAAGACACTCACGCATGTTTTATATTATTCTATTGCGTACTCATGCCCATGCGCATTCTATAAGTGCGCATTTTGTGAGTGGTTAATGAATTAAATATTTACTCCAGAATTCTGTTAAAATTTTTCATTTGCGAAAATAAAATGTTCTGACAGCTGTTTTAGTACCATTATTTCGGTAAAATTTGGTGCTTTCACATTTGTATCTCTAGTTTCTGTACGAAACGACAAATTTTTACGATAAAAAAGTATTCTAAATTTTAACCAAGTTTCTAGAGCACCACTTCACAAAATTTTATTCAAATCCATTCGGCAGGTTTTACGTAATGCGAACACAGACAGGCAGACAACGGACGGATTCCATATCGATTACTATCTACACCTACATAAAAAATATTTCGCGTACAGAAATGTAAAGATGAAGACAGCTTAATAAAAAAGTTTTTTTATTATATAGTTTTTAAAACTCTGGACCGCAACTAAAACAATTTGATTTTACCTATATTTACCGATTGAAAATTAAAAAAATTTTTTTATTCTTTTTTATTTTCCATCTATATTGCAAAAATGAGATAATTTCCTAAAATAAAGATAGTAACATGCCTTGCTGATTCTTTAAATTAATAAATCCCCAGCTTAACTAAAGCAATGTAACTAACAAATTGGTGTTTTTTGTCATCAAGAAAAAACAATATCTAAGCGAAAAACCTACATAGTTGCAGACCAACTCCAAAATTTTATTAGAAAATAATGTCAAAAAATCTTATCAAAAAATTATCTTCACGCTTTCTGGGGCGGTTAACTCGCACTACTGTTGTTCAAGATAATCGTGAAAATATTTAAATTTACAAAAGATGTATGTTTTCCATAAGGAAACAATTCATCATTTTAAAAGCCGAAAAAGGAACAATGCGATATATGGTTTTATGGAAAATTTAATAATAAAATTCGGTGTGTTCAGACGTGTCTATGCAAAGAGAATCGCAATGTAGGTCGTAAGAATGAAGATCTACCATTAGCCGTTTTGTGCTGTAATTCCGAAAATATTCTAACTATACCTAATATGTTTACGTCAAATTGGTATGTGTATAAGTGAAAACCTTGTGTTTACAATTTAGAGGGAACATATATAAAGCACAATGGTAAAAAAAAATTTTTACTCTGATTCATGAAATGAGTGTTTGCTGGAAAGCGCGGAGATGATATAGCAAGTGATCTTAAAATAATTAAATCGGTGTAGAAATCGACCACCCAAATACAAGCAAATAATTTGGTTGAGTGATTCTTACTGTCTGTAAAAACGAAATAAATACTTTATTCATTAAAGTTGTACAAAAGTCTCAATGCAAAAAGTTTCGCAATTAGGGCACATTTACAAATTCTAAGTCAAATGATATAGAACGTCGCACAGTGGCGCCCGTAGAGCAAACGAGGTTGCAAAAACCAAAATTTTTGTGAGAGCCCACGAAGTTTTGAATAAACCCATGTCAAAGGAAACTTTTCAACGATTTCAAATATGCCACTCTTAATAATATCACATTTTTAGTTTAGAAGATATAACCGTTCAAAGGTGACCGACTTTCGGTTTTCAAAAAACACACAATTTTTAGTCAATTTGTTGCGATTTCAAGTGTAATATCACGAAAAATAGGAAACGAATCGCCATATTTTTTGTTTGTATTGATTGATGTATTTATTAAAAGTATAATGATAAAAAAAAATTAACTGTTTGCTTTGTGTTTCTCCTGGTAAATCACTATTTAAAAACTATCCGTTTTTTCACTATTTTTCAACTTTGAGGGAAGATAAAAAAAATCTATAATTTTCTATATTTGCCATATTTGCAAAACCTGTTCTTTGAATATTTATTTACATAATTGAAAAGGTTTTATCTGCCTGTACGTGCCCGTTTGGCTTCTAGTAAAAAAGGTTAAAAAGACATGGTTGCAGAATTTGTTTGGCGCTCATCCCTTATATGTTTTGACTGACAGTAGTTTTTTTAGTAGTAAATTTTTGTTTAATTTTTTTTAGTAGTAAATTTTTTGGCATGGTAGCATAGGCCTATATATTGCAAAATAAGCACAATGCCTGGATTAGTCTACGACTGAAAGTTGGCGCAACAATTAATGAAACCATTAAACAATTTAAATACTGAAAACATGGCAATTTAAACAATTTAAAATTATTTGAACTGTTTAGAAAGTCAACCACACCAAAGTTTTTTACGGAAGCTGCTTTAGAAGAACTTGATAGCTTATACGGAAATATTGAGAGAAGCGAAATTATAAAAAATAATTTTTATCTGATATATGCAAATATTAAGGCCATTCAGAACTTCAACTCTAAATACGAGGACATTATCCTGGCTATATTGGCAGTAGATAAACCCACCTCATCAACCAGAGGAGCAAAAGAAAGGCAAAAAAAAGTATTGAGGAGTGTTCAATTTTCACAAGAAAGAGGAAACTTGCCGATGCCACCAATGACTTGACCACGAAGCATTTATCGGACGCGTTAGCTATTAAATATATAAACGATAGTGAAAGAGTTAGGTCTCAGATAACCAAATCTGTTGCTGATGCAAGACCATTGCGACTAAAAAGGATTAAGGAAAGCATTCCCACGCCCACAAACGCACACATTAAAAAGTATGGTTCCGAAGAAGCATTGGCCTTGTTTATGGACTTAGAACTTTCCACAGAGAAATATGAGAAACTACAGGCATCTTTAACGCGACACGGCGCTGACGTTTTACCCGGATACAAGCATATTACGCAAGCCAAAATAAAATCACGACCACTGCATACGGAGTTTACGGAAGTCTCTGCAGGATCTTATGGGCCATACAGTAAAACGGTTATTGGAGAGTCTTTCTGAAAATGAGGTGAAAATTCTTCCTGAGAAGTTGACATTGATCAGCAAATGGGGCTGCGATGGATCATCCGGACAAAGCGTTTATAAGCAAAGGATATGTTCCGATGACGCTACAATATCGGAGGGAAATATGTTTATGGCATCTGTTGTTCCTTTGCGGCTAAAATCTGATGTTTCCCTACACTGGAGAAATCCACGTCCGTCATCAGTGCATTATTGCCGACCAATAATGTTTCAGTTTGCAAGGGAATCGGCAGAACTCATAAGGACCACGGTGAAGGACATTGAAGAACAAATAAGCAAGATTAAGCCTACAAAGCTGCAAATTGGAGAAGGAAAATATATTGAATGCAATTACGAGTTCCACCTGACCATGGTTGACGGAAAAGTCGTGAACGAACTGACAGGAACAAAATCAACAATGTCATGCCCGATTTGCAAAAAGAGTCAGAAGAAATTTGGTAATTTAAACGATTCTACAAATGAGGAGAATTACGAATATTGAATGTCACCATTGCACGCAAGGATTAGGTGTATGGAGTTCTTGCTAAAACTGGCGTATACCCTACCACAAGAGGAGGAAAACTTTGATGAAAATATATCAATAAAGGATAAGGAAAAGATCAGAAAGAAGCAAATACAAAATGAAAATACTGTCCCAAGCACGGATATGGTAACTAAAACGATGGAAACACTTCTAGGAGATTTTTTGAAAATGATGAGGCAGTAGCTAGAATCACTGGAATTGACAATCAAATCGTGAAAAGATTGGGAACGATCTCGGATGTTTTAATCTGCAAAGAAAATGTCTATGATACAAAATATGGAGATAATACGTCGAAAACTGTATCTCTTTTAGCAAAAATGTATCCACAGAAGAAGTTGACCCCGACCGTACATAAAATTTTGGCACATGGCAAAGATATACGAGGCAGCTCTATTTATTTCTGGCCTAATAGTAAAAATGCGAATATTTATAATCAAAAATGGTTTTATTGTTTTTCAAAGTATTCTCCAGCATGATCTATACACTTTTGCATGCGCTCAAACCAGTTGTCGAAGCACTTTTTCCACTCCAATTGAGACACCTCTAAAACATGGTTTTTGAACACTTCAACAGCTTCTTCTGACGATGAAAATCGTTGACCACGCATTTTTTTCTTGATGTGCGAAAACAAGAAGAAGTTAATAGGTGCCAAGTCAGGGCTGTACGGCGGATGACCCATTAGTTCGACGTTTTGGCCGGTCAAAAAGGCTCTGGTTTGAGCCGATGTGTGAGAGCTCGCATTGCCATGGTGAAATATGATTCGTCTTCTCTTGTTGGTTTTTCAAATTTCTCCGATGACTTCAGGCAAACAAATTGTAGTGTACCACTCAGAAGTGACCGTCCTACGTTGCCCAAGCGGAACAGTCGCCACATGACCAGTTTTGCCGAAGAAACAGGCGACCATTTGCTTCGAAGTGCTTCTTCTACGAACAACTTTCGTTGGATTTTGCTCGTCTTTGAAGACCCACACGGTCGATTGTTGTTTCGTTTCGAGCTCATACGCATAGATCCATGATTCGTCACCTGTGACGATCTTATAAACGTCTTCTGAAGCACCGCAATCGTATTTTTGCAACATTTCTTTGCACCAATCGACACGAGCCTTTTTTTTAGCGACTTTCAAATTGTGCGGGATCCAACGAGAACAAACCTTTTTTACGGCCAGGTGTTCATGCAGTATCGAATGTATGCTGGTGGAAGAAATGTTCAAGGATGTCTCTATCTCTCGGTATGTCGCATGTCAATCTTGCATTATGAGTTCACGCACGGCATCAATGCTCTCTGGCACAACAGCCGTTTTTGGACGACCTTCACGGAATTCGTCTTTGAGCGAGCTTCGGCCACGATTAAATTCATTATACCAATTTTTCACAGTGCTATAGGATGGTGCCTCATCGCCATACAAAGATTTAAGTTCATCAATGCACTCTTGTCGTGATAATCCACGTCGAAAATTGTGAAAAATGATGGCACGAAAATGTTCACGAGTTAATTCCATTTTTTTCTATATTAATTTTTTCAAGTCACTGTAAACAACACAAATAATGGTCGGACGTCAAAACGTTTTGAGTACGATTATGCTTAAAAATGACAAACTTTCCAATGGAAATGTCAGATTGCATTCGGCAGCACTCAGTGTTGCCAGGCCAGAAATATATATAGCAGCCCTCGTAATTGAGTTCCAGTCTTTGCCAATTGGAGAGCTTTCTGAACAAGCACAGGAGTCTCTTAACAAATTTTATAACAAATATAGATTGCAGAACACATACAAAGCATCAAGGGTAAGACAAAATGAGGACCTCTTCAACATGTTGGCAGCATCTTCCGATCCACTTATTTCTTCCCTGCGGCATGTGAAGTCACGAATAGAGTTAGAAAACAATTATAGTTTTGAAATGGTTAGTCTTTTAGATATACCTTCTCTTACGATTTGTGACGAATATTTTACCGAAAATTTAAAAAATTAATTTAAAAAAAAAAACTATTTAAAAATGTAAAAATAATCTTTTTTATTTACCATAAAATTGATTTTTCTACTAATTTTAACTTTGATAACCCATAAGTATGCCCATACAAAGCGTAGCACCCTTTCCAAACACTCATTTCATAGGCTGAACAGTTATCTATCATATGCTGTTTAAACTGTTTCATTATCTTATTCGGTTCAAAAGATTTGAAAACTCTCAAATGGCGTCACTGTGCGTCGATTAAAAATTGTTATTTACGAAAAGGCACATATAAAAAAATTATTTCAACTTGTTGTTTATTTTTTATTATTCGACCTTAAAAGTTGTTAATACTTTATATTTTATTTTGGGCTCAAGGTCACAAAACTTTAATTTTAAATAAAACTCTTTTTATATTTTATTTAAAAACAGTTTATCTTTATTTTTGTTTTTCAATGTTTCGAACACCTTCGGTGCTCTTCTTCAGGAAAACTAAACAAGTAAAGCAAATACACAAATATAAAATGAACATTTATATAACTAATAAATAAACATAACATTAAATAATTACATTTAAAGAGAATGTAAAGTTTGTTGAACGTTTCTCTGTTTATATTTATTAATTATGTGTCTATAGTATGCGCGCAATTGTCAGTGTCTGTTTTGTAGTTTATTCTTATGTCCGCGGGAGTGTTAATAATATGTAGCATTTCTAGAGTGTATCTCTTTTTGTAATTGTTTTCTTGTTGAAGTATTGTTGTATTACTGATGTTTGGAGAGTGCCCACTTGTTGCACAGTGGGCAGCTAATGCTGTTTTTTGCTCTGAGGTACCTTTTCGGGTTTTATGGTCTGACTTGTGTGCGGCTAATCTTGTACGTAATTTTGATTTTGTCGTTCCAACGTATATTTTATTACATATGTTGGATCCGTCACCGCCACATGGAATTTTATACACTAAATTCGATTTGTCTAAGACGTCAACTTTTGTTTTTGTGTTTAAAAATAGCATATTCAACGTATTGTTAGTTTTTAGGGAAATATTAATATTCTGCTTGTCAAATATATCCGAAAGCGTAATTCTCACAGAAAAACCGGGGACATGTGTCATTGACTTAAACGTTTTTTCAGGTTTAATCACAGGTGTTTTGTTGAAATTTTTTATTGTACATTTAACAATGTTTGTTGCCATCATATGTGAAAAACTGTTATCTTTTAATATTTGTACAATTTTTCTAATATTATCCCTGTGGTAGCATGTATCGCTTATCTGCAGTACTCTTCTCGCAAAATTATGTGCTGTGTTGATTTTCATGTATTTAGGGTGATTTGAATAAAAGTTGATAATACGTCCTGTAGCATTTGGCTTTTTGTACCAATCTATAGTCAAAGTGTCTTCCTTTCGAATTATAAGTGCGTCTAAATATGGTAATTTTCCATTTTGTTCCAATTCCTTAGTAAATTGAATGTGTCTATGGAAACTATTTAGAGCTTTTAGTACTTCGTCCACATTACTGCTTTTTGTAATACAGAATAAGTCATCAACATATTTGCTCATAAATTTCGGTTTATGTTCTAGCTTCTCCAACGTATTACTTAATGAATCCTCCATTACAATGTCTGCTATAACAGGTGATGCTGGTGAGCTCATAGGCATTCCTTTTAATTGTTCGAATAATTTATCATTATATTTGAAGTATCTATTGTCTTTTATACAGAAAATCAAAATGTCAATAAAAAGATCTTTTGGAATTTTTGTGTTCGTTGCTATTTTCTCCCATTTCTTCTTTATTATGTCCACTGCCAGGTTAACAGGAATGCTAGGAAAAAGGGATACCACGTCAAAAGATACTAAAACTTCGTCATAGTTAATGTGTGTGCCTATTAATTTCCTTTTAAACTCTATGGCATCTTTTACGTTACATATTAAATCTTTTGTTAATTTTTTTAATATATTTACAACATATTTGCAAAGTGGATAATCCAAAAACTTAACATTAAATTCGACAAAACCACTGAAACTGTACCTAAACTAAAAGTGCCAAATTGTACATTCAAAAGCAAAAATATACAACATCTTAACATGTACATATGTCCCCTTAAACGCAAACCTTAAATTATAATTAAAAACAAATCTCTGATCTTGAAAAAAAAACATGTTAGTAACAAAAACTATTAAAAGCTTAAACAGTTAAGACTATAAAATTTAAAACTGCTTTAGTATCAAGAAAAAGTATACGCATATATTCAAATATATATATGAGTAAAACAGAGACCAATAAAACGTTATACATATATTTCCCGTTAAAAGTGAGACAAGCAAAATTTAAAATAAAATAGTTACAATTGCAAAAATCAAGAGAAAATTATAAAAAAAAAACAAAATCCAGACTTGATATACACATAAAAATACAGAACATAAAAATTTTTATAATACACTAATAACACAGTCGAATAAGAACAAAAAAAATTTAACAGTTACGAAAATGCCAAAAGAATTGCAAGCCGTAAAGAACAATCAAGAAGAAAGAAGAAGCCGTTACATTAGGAGATCCTGCAAGTAATTGCAAAGCCAGCAGCAATAAGCTTTGTACAAATTTATTGCATGCAAACCTATGAATTGCCAACAATAATTGATTCCGAATGCCAAGAAGATACCAGTATGTAATAATTGATAATATATATTTTATTTTTATTAATATATATAATTGTTTATTTTTTTAATAATTATATAAAAATGGATTTGTAAAATTAATTAAAAATAAATTCGAAATATATCCCATACATAAATCAATGTAATTAATGTAATATTGATTTATTTCTGATATAAAATAACAACCATTACTCATAATTTTTTTTAACTTTTTACAAACACAAAATATTCCTTGTGACTGCGAAACTTACGAGTCCCTCCAGTGGCATAGAATAACTTGTAAAAATACAATTGTTTATCATCTTATAATTTCTGATTTGATTCGTTGCCATCGTTTTATCCGCCACCTTTGATCTCAGAATGGGGGGCCATCAATCTAAGATCGAGAACCCCAATGCGAATGTCATCAATGACATTACAGTTAAGGTAGAGTACCCTGTAATCTATCTCGCGATAATAATTGTAATTCTCGCACTTAACTTCATTACAACTCTGTACCAACTACACAAGAAATCCCTTAGGAACAGGTACATAAGACAAAGTACCGCTATGGGTCTTGACAAAGTATAATTTGTCATAAACAGCCTCATCCTTGTAAAACAGCCTTCTCCTTAATATTGTAAATAAATTTTTTTTGGTCCTTAAAATCATCATCTTTGTTGTTGTCGTTTTGAACGTCATAATAGCCAAATATACAATTTTCAATAATCCTCTATGATCAGAGCGTTCCACTACAAATACCTATGTTGCCTACCTGATTAAGTTACTACCTGTTTGCTACAATCCCCAATTGTTCCCTCAAATTTCATGACATATAAATGGAATGGGAAAAGGTGGTAAGAAAGGCACGTATACTTAAAGAGGAGTTTTTAAAGTCTTATAAATGCCTAAATATTGACAGGGAAACAAAACCTGAAACAGTAGAAAAGCATATCAAGAACCTAGTGCAACAACTACAGCAAATTAGAATTCTCCTCAATGTAAATTACTCTCGCTTATCAACAGGCCACAAAGCAGCAGCGGATGCTTTCTTTCTAGATACTAGAGAAAAATTAGTATCAGTGGCATCAAGGAAAGGAATAGAATTGAAGATACCTTTGTCCTTACATGAAGAAATTTTTGTCCCTCATTTCGGACACAACATAATCATGCCTCAAACAATAGTTGAATTTTTGAGTACCGCATCGAGGCTACTTCCCGATTATGATGGTAGTCCTGAAAATTTACAAAGTTTTATTGATGCTCTGAATCTGGTTGACTCGATAAGAGAAAGTCATGAAGCTGTGGCAATCAACCTATTGAAGACGAAACTGAAGGGTGCAGCCAGAAATTTGATCTCTAACGAAAATACTATTCAGAGCATTATATCAAAACTCAGGAATTCGATTAAAGGCGAATCCGTGGATGTCATTACTGCCAAGCTGATGAACATAAGACAATCCGTAAAGAATGCTAACTCTTACGCTAAAGAGAAAGAAGATCTCACAAAGAAACTGGAAACAGCATATATTTCGGATGGTCTGCCAAACGAGACAGCAAGCAAATATGCTACTCGTTCAGCAGTTACAGCAATGGTCAAGAATGCATCTAATGATAGAGTAAAACTGATCATGGAATCAGGATCTTTCGGTAATATGAATGAAGTCATATCCAAATTTATAAGTAGTTGTACCGATGTATACGGACAACAAAATTCTATTCTCACATATGGTAATTATCGACGCGGAAACAATCGTTACAATTTCAGCTCGAATAGCAACAGATATTCTAATTTTACAAATCCAAGTAACACTAATCGTTACAATTCCACTTCTCAAAATTCCAACCCTGGCTCTAGATTCACTAACCAGAGAAATTACAACAATCGCGGTAGAAATAATTACAATCGCTACCAGAATAACAATGGGGGTAACAGAAATTTTGTTGCTCCCAGAAATTCCAATAACACAAGAATGATTAGTCAAGAAAACTCGGGAAACGAGTAAATCCCCCTTTATACTTCACCAAAAGCAAAATCCACAATATAAGTCTTAATCTATACAGCTATCTCAGAACAAGAACCTCGTTAAATGATAATAAATCAATGTTTTTAGTGGACACAGGTGCCGACATTTCAGTTGTCAAGCACAATCAAGTTCTAAATGAACCAATAAATGTTAACAAAAGGACATGCATTAATGGCATTGGAAATGGTCTCATAACTACATTAGGAAAAGTCAAAACAGACTTAAAAATGGAGAACCTTCTAATAGCCCATGAATTCCATATGGTAGAAGATGATTTCTCGATACAAGTCGACGGAATCATAGGTATGGACTTCATAAGAAAGTATAATTGCATTCTTGATTATAAGGACAATGAAGACTTCATTGTTATAAGAACAAACGATGTTCCATATGACATCGCTGTAAAACTATTGAATGCTCCTACTGTAAATTCATTATCAATTCCGGCAAGATCTGAAGTAGTTAGACAAATTCAATTAGACTCTTCAGAAGAAAATGTACTAATACCTCAGCAAATTCTTCAAAAAGGTGTGTACACTGCCAACACAATAACAACCAAATCTAAATCATTGGTCAAAATCATTAATACAACAGATAATGATTTAATAATACAAAACGTCCACATATTGACAGAAAATTTAAGTAATTATAATATAGTTCTACATGAACACGACAAAAAAAATAATAAAGAAAAAATGGGAAGATTATCAAAAAACTTCCCTAAATTTGTTGACAAAGAATTGCGAAAACTGTGTCAGGAATTTGTTGATATTTTTGCCTTAGATACTGAGAAAATATCGGTTAACAATTTTTATAAGCAAAAATTGCAGTTGCAGAATAATCAACCGGTATACATAAAAAATTACAGAATACCTCACACTCAGAAAGAGGAAGTAGATAGACAGGTTCATAAATTAATCAATGATGACATAGTGGAACCATCATATTCTGATTATAATAGTCCCATTCTCTTAGTACCCGAAAAACCTTTACCGGGCACAATTCAAAAAAGATGGAGACTGGTAGTTGACTATAGAGCAGTCAACAAGAACTTAATAGCTGATAAATTTCCACTCCCAAGAATAGATCAATTAGGTAGAGCAAAATTTTTTTCATGTCTTGATTTAGTATCTGGATTTCACCAGATCGAATTGGAAGAAGAATCACGGAATATTACCTCATTTTCAACTAAAAAAGGATCATTTCGATTCAAGAGACTGCCCTACGGACCAAACTCATTTCAGAGAATGATGTCCTTAGCATTTTCAGGACTATCTCCAACCCAAGCCTTCGTATACATGGATGACTTGGTTGTAATTGGTTGCTCTTCAGAACATATGTTAAATAATTTAACAAATGTGTTTAATCTATGTAGAAAATACAATCTTAAACTACATCCAGATAAATGTTCATTCTTTTGTCGCGAAGTGACGTTTCTAGGTCACAAATGTACGGATAAAGGTATTTTGCCTGATGACAGCAAATTCTCGATAATTGAAAATTATCCCACTCCTAAAAATGGCGACGAAGCTAAACGTTTCATAGCATTTTGCAACTACTATCGTAGGTTTATTTCAAACTTTGCTGAATCATCCCGACATATAACCAGGTTATCTAAAAAAAAGGTAACTTTTCATTGGAGTCAGGATTGCGAAAAATCCTTCCAATATCTTAAAAACAAATTATTAAGTCCTACTATACTTCAATACCCAGATTTTTCCAAAAAATTCTGCATTAAGACTGACGCAAGCAAATTTGCTTGTGGCGCCGTACTCAGTCAAGAAAATCAAGGTATTCAGATGCCAATTTCTTATGCATCTAAATCTTTCACTAAGGGCGAAAGTAATAAATCAACCATTGAGCAGGAACTCACTGCAATACACTGGGCTGTAAAATACTTCCGACCATACATTTATGGAACAAAATTTGTGATCAAAACTGATCACAAGCCGCTCACCTATCTATTTTCGCTTAAAAATCCCTCATCGAAACATACCAGGATGAGGCTAGATTTAGAGGAGTATGACTTCGTGGTTGAGTATATAAGGGGAAATGAAAATAACGTGGCCGAGGTAAGCAAGTCCTTTCCGAAGTTAAGTTGGAAGACTTGGTTATTAATAGAAATGTTGATCTAGATCGCCTCTTTCTAAAGCTTGAAAAAATATCTGATAACAATTGTTTGACAACCTTACGTCTATCAATAAATGATAGTACATTTGATAATATAGGTACCTTCAAAAATATTTTTATAAACAAAGGGAATGAGATTCTAAAGGACTCCCGTTTACATATAGTGCTCACACCTAAATTGACCAAAATAACTACCGATAACGAAAAATTAGCCATTATGCAAAAATTTCATGATAATCCTATAACTGGAGGACACCCAGGGATCAATCGTACGTTAAAAAAATAAGACTTCAATACCATTGGAAAGGCATGACTAGAGACGTTGCTCGTTATGTTAAAACCTGCAAGTCATGTCAAATGAATAAACACTCTGTCAAGACGAGAGAGTCATTATTACCCCGACTCCATTAAAAGCATTTGATATTGTCATAATTGACACGATCGGACCATTACCCCGATCCGATTCACAAAATGAGTATGCAGTCACAATTATTTGCGATTTGACTAAATATTTAGTTGCAATACCCATCCCAGATAAATCAGCCAAAAATGTCGCTAAGGCTATATTGGAACAGTTCATTCTGGTTTATGCCCCCATGACTAAAATAGTCACTGTAGTGGGAACTGAATACATGAACCAAGTCCTAGTTGAACTATGTTCTCTGATGAAAATAGAGAAAACTAACTCTACCCCTTATCATCATGAGACACTCGGCACAGTCGAGCGGTCCCATAGAACTTTCAATGAATATCTAAGAACATACGTCTCATCAGACAAATCAGACTGGGACCAATGGTTAAAATATTTTGTGTATTGCTATAATACAACTCCATCAACAGCTCACGACTACTGTCCTTATGAGCTAATATATGGAAAAATTCCACCTTCACTAGACTGCACTAGTAGGAATATAATAGAGCCACTCTATAATGTCGACTCATACGAAAAAGAGGTTAAGTTCAGACTCCAGGTAGCGCGGCGAAGAGCTGCCAGTTTCATTGAAAGTGCTAAACTCACAAGACAAAGAAATTCCAATGAGAGTGCAAATTCTTCTAACATCGCACTTAATAATTTCGTCCTGGTCCGAAACGATACTGGCCATAAGTTAGACAAGGTTTATAAGGGTCCCTTTAAGATAATAGGACTCGATAAAAATAATAATGTTGAACTTATTGATGACCATGGAAAACAATTCCTGGTCCATAGAAATAGAATAAAAAGGTTCAAACCATGTTAAGTAAATTCATTAATTGTTTTTCTAATATGCTACTAATAAATTCATTGATTCCTTTTGCGTTTCGATCTGGATCACTATTTTACCGTGAATCCCATGGATCTGGGATTAATGGTTTGACAATGGCAATGAACGTTTCAGCATACTAAACATTGAAAAAAAAAGGAAAGGTAATTAAATTTTTTAAACAAAAAAAAATCTTTTGAAAATATCTGAATTTAATTGTACTAAATCAGAAAATAAATAAATATTAATTAAAGTAAACTTTACAATGTAATAGTAAATACCTACATTTCCTATATATATATATATATATATATATATATATATATATATATATATATATATATATATATATATATATATATATATATATATATATATATATATAAATCTATACAATGTAATTTATTTGCACTTTAATTTTAATACTTTATTTTTAATTTTAACACTCCTATTAGTTTTTTAATTTGTTTAATAACTTAAGCTTGTAAAATGAATATATTTATAATTTTATCCTTATCAGCTTTTATGTCTGTTAAAAAAAGAAGAATAATCAATCAAAGGTATATTGATTATTCTTTCTGAAAAAGGAAGGTGTAGTGTGTTTGACTGTGCCGTCATTGCCATGCCTTCTGCATTGCAATCGAACACCTCGCAGTTTGTTGGAATGCGAGTGTCCACATAAAGCCTAACCCACGTATGGGAATATGCAACGTTTGCATATTCCCACAACACACAGTCTACATTGATTGTGTGTATGTGTTAATTCATTAGTTGTAAGTTAGCTAGTAAGATTATTAAAAATTAAGTTAAAATAACAACTGTAAGAACCGTGAGCACGATCAGTCGTACAAGCGGCTGACCGTCTCATTTAAATAAAAATAATAAATATATAACATGTTTTTTTCTTCATAACAGGGCACTCTCCAAACATCAGTAATACAACAATACTTCAACAAGAAAACAATTACAAAAAGAGATACACTCTAGAAATGCTACATATTATTAACACTCCCGCGGGCATAAGAATAAACTACAAAACAGACACTGACAATTGCGCGCATACGTATAGACACATAATTAATAAATATAAACAGAGAAACGTTCAACAAACTTTAAATTCTCTTTAAATGTAATTATTTAATGTTATGTTTATTTATTAGTTATATAAATGTTCATTTTATATTTGTGTATTTGCGTTACTTGTTTAGTTTTCCTGAAGAAGAGCACCGAAGGTTTTCGAAATATTGAAAAACAAAAATAAAGATAAACTGTTTTTAAATAAAATATAAAAAGAGTTTTATTTAAAATTAAAGTTTTGTGACCTTGAGCCCAAAGTAAAATATAAAATATTAACAACTTTTAAGGTCGAATAATAAAAAATAAACAATAAACTACGGAGGGCACGCCGAAAAAGAATAAATAAAAAACGTCATGAAAGTGTATAAAAAAATACGTGAAAAGTACAACAAAACTATTAACACAAATATTCGTAAATACACAAAAGCAAACAAACTCAGAGCCAAGCTGAAAACAAAATTAACTTTCCTAATAAAATGCAGAAAAATTGGTTTAATACCAAATTTTATAATTAACTCTACAAAAAACGTTTAGCAGTTTTTTAACTTTAAAAACAAATTACAAAACGACACAACATTAAAAATAAAACATCTTATTACAAAGTATACAGAAAACTTTCATATAAAAATCCTTAATCTGATTATAAAACTTACACATGAAGAAATTAAAAACAATCAAAATGAGTTAGAAAAAAACACATCGTACATACAACAGAACATTATAAAAGACTGCTTGTTATTTTTCAAAAGTGAAAATGTTATATATGAAAGTATTTTCAACAAAAGGAGGGAAACACAGATCAAAAAATTCAACAAACTTAAGTCGGAACAATTTAATAAAACAGACATCACACATAATAAAAATTGGTTTATAAACAAAACAAACACCGAAATTCCTACAAATGTTCAAAACTTGCTATCGTTAGGTCCAAAATTTGCACTGGCGATAACAAAACAACGTTTCCCTTTGTTTAAATGTATTGCTGACGGAGAAGATATTATCCAAACTAATAAAGAAAAAGAGAAACAAGAAATAGCAAGAACTAAACTTGTTATGACAATGGGCAATTATCTAAATAAAAGATCATTAACAACAAGAGGGAAAGAGTTAATAAACACAGTGGGTGAAACAAAAAATTTCTAAATAAAAATAAAAACATTTTAATTTTAAATGCAGACAAAGGAAGTACTACAGTAGCTATGGAAAAAGATGAGTACGAAACAAAAATGAGAAATATTGTTCGAGACATGTGTTCTTACAAACGACTTAAAAATAACCCAACCACGAAACTTCAGACGCGCAACAACATGTTAGTTGAAAAATTATTTAAATTTAATATAATTGACACAGTTGAGAAATACAAACTACAGACAACCACAGCTATTGCACCTAGAATATATGGACTTTCTAAAGTTCATAAAGACGGTATGCCTTTGAGACCTATTTGCTCATCGATAAGTTCTCCATCATATGGACTTTGCAAATATGTTGTAAATATATTAAAAAATTTAACAAAAGATTCAATAACTAAATAGGTTTTTTAATGCCTGAGTGCTACTTCTCTTTATAAAAAAAAAAAAAAAAATATATAACGTTAAAGATGCCATAGAGTTTAAAAGGAAATTAATAGGCACACACATTAACTATGACGAAGTTTTAGTATCTTTTGACGTGGTATCCCTTTTTCCTAGCATTCCTGTTAACCTGGCAGTGGACATAATAAAGAAGAAATGGGAGAAAATAGCAACGCACACAAAAATTCCAAAAGATCTTTTTATTGACATTTTGATTTTCTGTAAAAAAGACAATAGATACTTCATATATAATGATAAATTATTCGAACAATTAAAAGGAATGCCTATGGGCTCACCAGCATCACCTGTTATAGCAGACATTGTAATGGAGGATTTATTAAGTAATACGTTGGAGAAGCTAGAACATAAACCGAAATTTATGAGCAAATATGTTGATGACTTATTCTGTATTACAAAAAGCAGTAATGTGGACGAAGTACTAAAAGCTCTAAATAGTTTCCATAGACACATTCAATTTACTAAGGAATTGGAACAAAATGGAAAATTACCATATTTACCATATTTAGGAAGACACTTTGACAATAGATTGGTACAAAAAGCCAAATGCTACAGGACGTATTATCAACTTTTATTCAAATCACCCTAAATACATGAAAATCAACACAGCACATAATTTTGCGAGAAGAGTACTGCAGATAAGCGATACATGCTACCACAGGGATAATATTAGAAAAATTGTACAAATATTAAAAGATAACAGTTTTTCACATATGATGGCAACAAACATTGTTAAACGCACAATAAAAAATTTCAACAAAACACCTGTGATTAAACCTGAAAAAACGTTTAAGTCAATGACACATGTCCCCGGTTTTTCTGAGAGAATTACGTTTTCGGATATATTTGACAAGCAGAATATTAATATTGCCCTAAAAACTAATGAATATGCTATTTTCAAACACAAAAACAAAAGTTGACGTCTTAGACAAATCGAATTTAGTGTATAAAATTCCATGTGGCGGTGACGGATCTAACATATGTAATAAAATATACGTTGGAACGATAAAATCAAAATTACGTACAAGATTAGCCGCACACAAGTCAGACCATAAAACCCGAAAAGGTACCTCAGAGCAAAAAACAGCATTAGCTGCCCACTGTGCAGCAAGTGGGCACTCTCCAAACATCAGTAATACAACAATACTTCAACAAGAAAACAATTACAAAAAGAGATACACTCTAGAAATGCTAGATATTATTAACACTCCCGCGGACATAAGAATAAACTACAAAACAGACACTGACAATTGCGCGCATACGTATAGACACATAGTTAATAAATATAAACAGAGAAACGTTCAACAAACTTTACATTCTCTTTACATGTAATTATTTAATGTTATGTTTATTTATTAGTTATATAAATGTTCATTTTATATTTGTGTATTTGCTTTAGTTTTCCTGAAGAAGAGCACCGAAGGTGTTCGAAATATTGAAAAACAAAAATAAAGATAAACTGTTTTTAAATAATATATAAAAAGAGTTTTATTTAAAATTAAAGTTTTGTGACCTTGAGCCCAAAATAAAATATAAAATATTATTTCAACTTGTCGTTAATTAAAGGTAGAATTTTGTCTGCATGATAAATAGTTTTGCATTATTATCTTTTAGAGTTCGGTCGTGACCGTAATGACAGTCATACGCATTAGGTAGAAAAAATCCGACTGTTGGTGTATTTTTAATAAGTGCATGGCTTATAAAATACTTCTTTTTTTAAGTCAAATATGTAAACTTTTGTTTTGCACCCGTGGCAAAATAAAAAATTATAATTTAAAAGCTTTAAATCAATTGTACAATAAGTGAGCGTAATACTCAAAACTCTCTAAACAATAATAATTAAATATAAACAAGTAAGAGTGCTATATTCGGCTTTGCGTTGTTTATGTATCACCTTGGCGCCTGCTCTGCACTTTCCTACATTAAAGAATCTATTGATATATAAGCGCGAAAGGAAAGACTCTTAGTAACCTGAACGTTCGCTGAAAGGAATATTCAGAAGATGTAAGATATTTGGTTTCCAGTTTGACTTGTACAATTATAATATAAAAAATTACTCAATAGTGTAACTGTGTTTTTTTTTTTCTTATGTGCATTTTCAGTTTTAAATGAAATTTCAAATTTTTTATTGCAAGTAGTTCTTTTTTTGCCCAAATTTAAATTTCTGGTGAAAAATGACTCAATAGTGTAAATTTAAATTTATACATTTTTGGTTAAATTTATAAAAGTGCCATCGAATCTTAATAGGTTAAGCATTTATAAATTTTTTTAGTATTTTCTCAAAGATCTCTTCCAAAGCTTTAAAATGATACCCATAGTGATATTTATACAAATTTTAAAATTTCAGAGCCCCATAACTTGGAAAATATGGGCGAGCGCTAATTTTTTCACTTGGTGTTTTTTTCTTTTTTATTAATTCTCTATCGCCCTATATATAAATTTTTTGATTAGAGTTACATTATTTTTCCAAATGACATAAAAAATTAGAGCTAGGCGTGGTGTTTTGCCTGCTACCTCAAAGGACATGGACCGATAATACTGATTTCCAATAGCACCTCTTTCGACCCTTTGTCTAATCGATTAAGAAACAGACGGACATCGCTCAATCGAATATATATATATATATATATATATATATACTTTATGGGGTCGTAAATGAATATTGTACATACGGAATGACAAAGTTATATATACCCTTTTTTTCCATTTTTGTAGTAAAGGGTATTAAAATACATAATAATAGGTCCAGACTCAAACATAAAAGCAAGAGCTATATCAGTTTCAAAGTAAGAATTTGAAGTTTATGAAAGTTACCCAATTTCCAAAAAAAAAAATTTTAAACGCGAATATGATTTATGTATTTTTTTTTTTTTTGCAAGTTGCCCTAGAAAGCAACGTAAATCAGTCAAAGAATATGAAAACACTTTTTGTCGTATTAATAAATAGGAACAAGTAAAGGGATCGGCGATTCCCTGATGCCGAAACTGTCAAGAGTTTTTCCACAGCACGGCAAATTGCACAAAACGAAAGATATAGATTGTATTGCGTTCTATGCAACAAATACGCTTATCCAGCTTTATATAAAGGTTGTGAAAAATACAAACAAATACTTAGGTCTAAGAAAAAATAATTACTGTAAAGTATTGTTTAAGCCTAGAAACAAATTTTGCTGAAGTCCTGAAATTTAATAATGATATGAACATGAATTTAAACTATGATATTAAGTTTTTTTGTTAAAATTTAAAAATATGCTAATAAATCTGAATAATCAAATGGCATACCTAACAGCAACTAAACTTGCTTGTAAAAATGGCTAATAATAAGAAAAATTTTATATCAAAGCATGTTAGCATAATACATATTAATGTAAATTCAATGTTAATATTGATAAGTAGGAGGCTTCATCTTCAATAGTTTCTAGATAAACACAATTCGGAACGAAACGAAACTCAACTGAAGGTATAAACTTAACTTTAATTACTGCAACATTGTTAGGAAAGGTAGAACGGGTGCAGTAAAAGGAGGGGGTACAGCCATTTAAATAAAAGTAATCTGAAATATAATATACACTCTAATAATACAGTTAATTCCTTTCAGTTCTTGGAAACTTGCATTGTACGTATACATATATATGGCCGAAAATGAAAATATGTTTATTATATCGGCTAATTTTTCTTCTGGAAAGAACGATGCAAGTTTTGGTGCAAAATATTTTTTTTTATTTATTTATTTATTTGTATAATTGTAACCTAGTACAACAAGACATATATCTTATAAATAAAAGTAATAGTGATAAGATCAAAGAAGCACTTAGCGTATAAATATAAATCATAAATAACAAGTATTTTAAATTAAAAAATATATATATATAAATATAGGACATTAAATGTTCATTATTATTTATAAAAGAAAAAAAAAATAGTTGTAAAAATAATTATATAAAAAACTAGCATGAAGATAAATAAAACAGAAAACTACAATAAATTGTGAAAAAGTTAGTTAAAATTAAAATTATCAATAAAACATTATGAAAATATTTTATATAACTCCTTTTTAAACGCATTTGCATTGCCTAGATTTTGGACATTATTTGGCAAGGAATTCCAGAGACTTGTGGTGTATACAAAAAACTGTCGTTGTGACAAGGGGCTCCTAAATCTTAGTTGAATAATTTTTCTTCCTCGATTTGATCTGGCAAATTGGATCCTACGAAACAAATATACTGGTTGCCTAGATGTAATAATTTTATGCAAAAACTTGAGACATTTAAGTTTTAAAAGATTTTCAAAATTAAGTTGAAATATCTGGTATGAGTATAATGATATGCGGTCGCGACGGCCTTTTGAGAATACATATCTGGCTATATTATTATAGCCGACGTTGAGTTTTCGTTGATCATCGCTATCACAGTTCGCAAAAATTTCACACCCATATAAAAGTATAGGAATCACATAAGTTTTTGCAAGTTGCATACGTATGACAAAAGGTGTTGAATCTATGACAGCCCACAAGTAGACTTTACCAACAACATAATTAATGTGATTAGACCAAGATAAACTAGAATTAAAGACAACACCAAGGTTCAATGCTGAATTTACAAGGTCTATTCTGTTTCCTTTAATGTTAAGTTCAGGCACGTTTAATTCTCTTTTAGATTTTGAAAGTATAATGTATTTAGACTTGGAAGGGTTAATACATAACCCATTTGCATTAGCCCAGCTATCAATCCAGTCCAAATCATTATTGATTTCTGTTAAAGCTGAACTGATATTTTGAACACTGGTACTCATGTAGAGCTGCACGTCATCAGCGTAAATAAGAACTTTGCAGTTGCTTACAAAATCAGGTAAATCATTAATGTATAAACAGAACAACAGAGGTTCAAGTATTGAACCTTGGAGTACCCCTCTATTAACATTAAGTGCACTTGAAATTTTGTTATTTAAATGGACACGTTCAGATCTTTCTAAAAGATAAGAATGTATAAGATTAGAAGCAGATTTTATAAAGTGAAATATCTTTTGAAGCTTGAGTTTTAAAGTTTTAGGATCTACAGTGCCAAATGCCTTACTGTAGTCGAGAAGTACTAAAAAAGATACCATATTTAAATCTAAGCTTGCTCTAAGATCTTCAACCACATCCACAAGAACTGTAGTACAACTTCTAGATTTGATGTAACCCGATTAAATATCAGAAAAAAAGTTTTTGTTCTCTAAGTAGGTTTTCATTTGCTTTGCAATTAGGGTTTCCATAACTTTAGATAAGTAAGGTAGAATAGAAATAGGCCTGAATTCACCATTAGTTTTGGAAATAGGTATTATTTTTGATACTTTCCATACATCAGGAAAGGTAGACTTAAGAAGAACTCTGTTGAACAGATGAGTGTAGTATGGTAAAAGGTAAGGCATTAAAGCTTTTAAGAACTTAGGATCTAAGGCATCCTAGCCAATTGCATTAGATTTTATTGATAATAAACAATCCAAACCTTCAGACTGATTAACACAACGAAAACTGAAAGGGTTCTGTATCGAAACAAAACAAAGATCATCATAGATGTGACAAGTTTGTGAAGGAACATTAATATTCACAAAGTTGCTGTTCAATATATTTACGTTAGCATCCAGATTCGGGCTTTTATAGCATTTCCGACCTAAACCAATTTTACTAATTTCATTCCATTTCAATTTGTTGTCCATTGCAGATGCAAACTTATTATAGTAAAACAGAATCTTTGCGCGCCGAATACGTTTTTCAACTTCCCTACGAGCAGATTTATAAATAGCTCTCAGATCTTCAGTTCTAAATCTCTTCCATCGGCTATAAGCAATGTCTCGCTTTTCTATTAATAGTTTTATTTCACCAGTAAACCATCATAGAGAAGAACTTAAGATTTATGGTTAACAAATACTAAACCAATCAAACTGCTAGATGTATTACTAAAATGTGTTGGTGTAGAAACATTGACAGGATAAAGATGAAGACAGTGCATAGGTTCGGTTAGTGGGTTATCGACTAAAGGGTTATTATTAAAGTCGCCTATGATAACAACGTCGTCATATTCTCTAGAGATTTCTTCAAGAACAGAAATGAAAGAATATACATACACACAACCTAACAGAAGTTTTCTATTATCAACTGTTAAAATATCAAGAAATAAATATTCTATTTCACTGCCAGTTTTAGTTAAGAGCTTTACTTTACTAGAAATACCGCTTCGTACATATATTGCTGCTCCACCACCTCTGCCTTTTGTTTCAACACCGTTAACTAAGATACGTCTGTCTGATCTGAAAAGTCTAAAACCCTGTAAGTCATACACTGAATCTTGAACATCCAGTGGGAACCATGTTTCGGAAACGCAAATAATATCAATACCGGATGACAGAAATAAATATCTAAATTCATCAATTTTGCGTTTTAGACTTTGAGCATTTCAGTGTACGATATTTAGACCAGATTTTTGTTTAGCAAGAACTCTGAGCATATTGTTCACACAGTCTCTAGAATTAGAACCACTAGTGCATATAAAACTGTAAAATCCACAAAGCAAAAAAAGGTTGAGCATGTAATAATATGAAAGAATAAATTGAAAAGCAAAAAAATAAATAAATGCTTAAAGCAAAATAGTGGCAAAAACAAAACTTAACACTAAAATTCTTAAGAATCATTTTGGTAGTGTCCATTGCTTTTATTATAAACCTGCAGCCCTGAATCAGGAAATAACTGATGGAACTGTTTGATTTCATCAACTTGCAAAATACTATCATCGACTGTCATTTTGACTGTCTTTTTAAGTCGAACAGCAGCACTGTTATAAAATGATATAAAATTTATTTTCGGAATTGATACAAATATGGCAAAGACGAAAAAAAACTCCTTGTTATTTTTTTTTAAATTCGCGAGTGCTTTTAAAAAGAAATTCCTATTATAAGGGGACCTCATTTTTACAATAATAACCGCATCCTTAGAAAATACTTTCTGTCTGTTATTCAAGTTTGCGGGCGGTAAATATATTTAATAGCTGGGACTGTAGTCTTCATAACGTCACATATGGAGCGAAAAATTTCCGTAAGATTCTCATCTTCATAAAACGGTATTCCATTTAGGCGTAACTCACACGTAACAGTATTGTTTTCTTGGTGTTTAATTTTATTTTTTAATAACGCAATTTCCTCCTGCATACCTTTAATTTCGACCGCCACTGTTTCTAGAATTATTACTCTTTCAGTGACTGCCTGTAATTCATTTTTTAATAAATTAAATCTCTTATCAAGTTGTAATAAGAGTTCATCTTTGTATTGGCATAGCCTATCTACCACAATTTTCTCAATGCGTTCTGAGAATTTTTCAAAGCGTTTTTCAATGACTGTTAAAAGTTTAAAACGCGAGTCTGAAGTGGATTGATTACTTTGTAAACCTTCTCTCACTATTCTATTCACAGGAGTGTTCAATGCTGTAGTTGCAGTGGTTTTGCTTACAGGGGCTTCCATATTGTGTGTTTGTTGTATGTAAAATTTATTATTTCTCGGTTTTGAATTCTTTTCTTTTAAATTTTTGGCTGGTTTAGTGATTATTTTATTTTACCTGAGATTATACATTTATTAATTTAAAACAAATTAAAACACATTTATTTACATAAGCACCTTTTCCATTCTTTAGATTAACAAAATGGTAACAATTACTATCTATTGGCTGTAGATTTAAATGGAAAACGTAAAGATTGGGGAAACCCTACTGACATTACTGAAGGAAAGGTTAGTTAATAACGAAGTCAATTTCAGAAATTTTAGATGCAAGCTATATGCATCCAGTTCGCCTTCAAATCCGAGGTCAGAATCTTATATAGATGTATGTTTTGCAGACTGCAGGCTATATATTTTCACTTAAAATAACAAGCTAAACTGACAGTGATCACCAAGATTTCAAATATGTGCTTATAAGAATAAGAAAATAGAACTTTTTTTGTAGAAAAAAAACGAAGCTGTTAAATATGACTATAAGAAAAAAGATTGGAAAAAATTCAAAAGTAATATTGAGCAAAAACTGGACAATAACCTGCTGATATTAAAAATTAGGAATTTTTCAAATTCCGAAGTAGACTTCCATATCGATAAGCTAAATGATAAGATTTTAAGTACTATTGATAAGGTAAAACCTAAATTTAGAAAACTTGACTATTCCAACAATATAAAAATCCCAATCATAGTAAAGCTACACTGATACAAACACAATAGACTTGAAATCGGACTAACTGTATTTTTTGGCATATCCTTTTTTAATGTAAAAGGTGCATAGGAAATTTATAGTTTGAGAAATTTGTCATTCAGGGGAGTGTTGAGAATGAACAAAAATTTACTCTAGTCACTATCTTTCTTCTGCACTTTATTTCATTTTGAACTTCTTTGCCAGCTTGACTTTCAACGATTCGATAGACTTAAGGTTAATGGAAAAGATCAAAACGTCATCAACGTATATAGCGGAATACATCATTTGTCTATTTTCATCTTTGTTTGATCAACTTAACCTCTCGCTAGACCCAACTTAAGCAATTCGTTGTTGAGAATTCGATTTCTGCAGCCGACATACTTTTCTGTAACCAACTTCAAACATTTGCGGCAGTTGCATGTATACAGTCTCCTTTAATGAACAATTCAAATATGCACTGACTGCATCCGTTTGGTGTACATGCATATTTAACTGCCATCGCAAGTAGGTACCGGATTAAAACGTACCTAGTAACTGGTATAAAGGTTTCGTTATAGTCGAGGCCTTCACGCTGAAAAGAACCCTTGGAAACCAGTCTAGCCTTCCAATGTATGGCATTGCCATTTTCGTCCCGTTTGGTTCACCAGGCGGTAAGTCTGTCAGCACTCATTATTAATTTTTCATCAATAAATTAATTTCCGCGCATCTTCAAAATTGATTGGATCATCTGATGCATATTCCATAGCACAAAAGTTATGCGCCTTTTGATTTCTATTTGCTATTCGATTATAACGTCGGATGGTAGACTCTTCAGGCATATTTTGTGCCTCATACAAACTTGAAGACCGCTCGTTCTCATCAACTACAACGGGTGAGGGAAGGGAGACTCATGAGTCATAGTACTCAATTTCGTTGGATTCTTCCACAATCTCTCCGGCATTCTCGTTTTGAGTTCCTACTTTTGGTGTGTATTCAATTTCACCACTACTCTCACCTGAATCAACACTTATATAATTTTTTAGCAAATCCGGGTAATAGAAATCGTCACTTACGTTCATGTTCACCTTACTACCTTCTAGAAACACCACATCACGGCTTATGATTATGCCATTATCTTTAGGGTTGAATAGTCTATACGCTTTGCTTTCAGTGCTGTATCCCAGAATGATGCATTCTACAGATTTGTAATCCTGTTTACTTCTTTTTTCTTTGGCTATGTGTGCCAGAGCAAGGTACCCAAAAACTTAAAAAAATTCAAATTGGGCTTACGACCAGACTAAATTTCCTCAGGAGATTTGTCTTCTCGAGTCATCTTCTCTTATTGGTCGTCTAGTTTGTTTACATTTTACACACACTACGCAAGGATTCTTACTTTCACCGTCAAAACTTCTACCAAAAGAAGATTTGTAACCTTGGCCAAATTTTTGTCGCAAATGTGTCCCATTCTTCTATGCCATAAACTAACATCTTTTTTAGCAACAAAAACATTACTTGGTTTTGAAACAGCTTCACTATCTATACGGTAAAAGTCGTTAAACACAATAGCTGAAGTAACTATCGTATTGTCTTTATCAAGAATTTGGCATGTTTTCCCTTCAAAAATAACTTTATTTCCATCTTTAGTCATTTGTCTTACGGAAAGAAGATTTGCGAGTTAATTTTGTACATATACAACGTTTTTAACCGTTACGCTTTTTTCTGCCCACTAAGAAGAATATTCAAGTCGACGTTGCCGCGCAGTCACCATTAATTTGACTCTAGTTAGCAACTAGCACCTTTTTGTTTTCTACTATTCGGATAAGAGAACAGAAACCTCTCTTATTAGGGACTTGCACAAATTGCAACAAAACAGGAAAAACGTTGAACACTTTTACAGTGAAATAATTGAGCTACAATCAGCTCTCATTAATAACGTCAGAATTCATGAACAAGACTTGAACGTTATCTCATCAAAAAAAGAATTGTTTTCAGAAATGTGTCTTACTGCCTTCTTAAGTGGCCTTTCAGAACCTCTTGGATCTAATATTAGAGCTATGAGACCTAAATGAATAATCAAATGGCATACCTAACAGCAACTAAACTTGCTTGTAAAAATGGCTAATAATTAGAGAAATTTTATATCAAAGCATCTTAGCATAATACATATTAATGTAAATTCTATGTTAATATTGATAAGTAGGAGGCTTCACCTTCAACAGTTTCTAGATAAACACAATTCGGATTTTATACTTGCATTGTACAGATAAATATGGCCGAAAATGAAAATATGTTTACTATATCGGCTTATTTTCCTTCTGCAAAGAATGATGCAAGTTTTGGTGCCAAAATATATAACCTTTTCCATTAACAAAATGCTAACAATTACTATCTATTGGTTGTAGATTTAAATGGAAAACGTAAAGATTGGGGTAATTCTACTGACAATACTGAAGGAAAGGTAGGTTGATAACGAAGTCAATTTTTGATATTTTAGATGCAAGCTATATGCATCCAGTTCGCCTTCAAATCCGTGGTCAGAATCTTATATAGATGTATGTATTGCAGACTGCAGGCTATATATTGTCACTTAAAATAACAAGCTAAACTGACAGTGGCAGTGACAGTGCTTATAAGAATAAGAAAATATAACATTTTTTTTTTGTAGAAGAAAACGAAGCTGTTAAATATGACTATAAGAAAAAAGATTGGAAAAAATTCAAAAGTAATATTGAACAAAAACTGGACAATAACCTGCTGATATTAAAAATTAGGAATTTTTCAAATTCCGAAGTAGACTTCCAAATCGATAAGCTAAATGATAAGATTTTAAGTACTATTGATAAGGTAAAACCTAAATTTAGAAAACTTGACTATTCCAACAAAATAAAAATCCCACTCATAGTAAAGCTACACTGATACAAACACAATAGACTTGAAATCAGACTAACTGTATTTTTTGACATATCCTTTTTTAATCTAAAAGGTGCATAAGTAATTTATAGTTTTAGAAATTTGTCATTCAGGGGAGTGTTGAGACTGAACGAAAATTTACTCTAGTCACTGTCTTTCTTCTGCACTTTATTTCATTTTGAACTTCTTTGCCAGCTTGACTTTCAACGATTCGATAGACTTAAGGTTAATGGAAAAGATCAAAACGTCATCAACGTATATAGCGGAATACATCATTTGTCTATTTTCAACTTTGTTTGATCAACTTAACCTCTCACCAGACCCAACTTGAGCAATTCGTTGTTAATGGTTTCGTTCCAGACACGTCCCGAATGCCTTAAACCATAAATCGATTTCTGCAGCCTACATACTTTTCTGAAACCAACTTCAAACATTTGCGGCTGTTGCATGTATACAGTCTCCTTCAATGAACAATTCAAATATGCACTGACTGTATCCGTTTGGTGTACATGCATATCATATTTAACTGCCATCGCAAGTAGGTACCGGCTTTAATCGTATCTAGTAACTGCTATAAAGGTTTCGTTATAGTCGATGCCTTCACGCTGAGAAGAACCCTTGAAAACCAGTATAGCCTTCCAATGTATGGCATTGCCATTTTCGTCCCGTTTGGTTCACCAGGCGGTAAGTCTGTCAGCACTCATTATTAATTTTTCATCAATAATTAAATTTCCGCGCATCTTCAAACCGATTGGATCATCTGATGCATATTCCATAGCACAAAAGTAATGCGCTTTTGATTTCTATTTGCTATTCGATTATAACGTCGGATGGTAGACTCTTCAGGCATATTTTGTGCCTCATACCAACTTGAAGACCGCTCGTTCTCATCAACATGAGTCATCGTACTCACTTTCGTTGGATTCTTCCACAATCTCTCCTGCATTCTCATTTTGAGTTCCAACTTTTGGTGTGTATTTAATTTCACCACTACTCCCACCTGAATCAACACTTTCATAACTTTGTAGCAAATCCGGGTAATAGAAATCATCGCTTACGTTTATGTTCACTTTACTATCTTCAAGAAACACCACATCACAACTTATGATTATTGAATAGTCTATACGCTTTGCTCTCAGTGCTGTATCCCAGCATGATGCATCCTACAGATTTAGAATCCAGCTTACTTCTTTTTTCTTTGGCTATGTGTACCAGAGCAAGGTACCCAAAAACTTTAAAAATTTCAAATAGGGCGTACGACCAGACTAAATTTCCTCTGGAGAATTGTCTTCACCACGGCAAGGGACTCGGTTAATTAAATAACAGGCTGTGTTGGCAGCTTCAGCCCAAAAACGGTGGTCTAACCCGCTTTCAATAAGCATGCATCTTACTCGTTCCATCAGGGTTCGATTTTATCTCTCTGCTATACCATTTTGTTAAGAAGAAAAGGGAGACGTCTTCTAATGTATCACTCCGCTGTTCTGTGAAAAGTTTTATTGACATACTCACGCCCGTTGTCCGTTCGCAGAAAACGAGCACAAGAAAAAAATTCACATCAGAGTGCACCAATTTCAAAAGTTTTATAGCTCTCGTACCATTCTCCTATTGGTCGTCTAGTTTGTTTGCATTTTACACACACTACAAAAGGATTCTTACTCTTACCGTCAAAACTTATACCAAAAGAAGATTTGTAACCTTGGCCAAATTTTTGTCACAAATGTGTCCCATTCTTCTATGCCATAAACTAACATCTTTTTTAGCAACAAAAACATTACTTGGTTTTGAAACAGCTTCACTATCTATACGGTAAAAGTCGTTATACACAATAGCTGAGGTAACTATCGTATTGTCTTTATTAAGAATTCGGCATATTTCCCTTTAAAAATAACTTTATTTCCATCTTTAGTCATTTGTCTTACGGAAAGAAGATTTGCGCGTAAATTTGTTACATATACAAAGTTTTTAATCGTTACGCTTTTTTCTGTCTACTAAGAAGAATATTCAACTCGACGTCGCCTGCGCAGTCAACATTCATTTGACTCTAGTTAGCAACTAGCACCTTTTTGTTTTTGTTTACGTTGTACATGTAAGTGTTGTTATCATATGGTTGCTAGCGCCACTATCACATACCAATGCA
The DNA here is from genome assembly GCA_937654795.1 of Cistogaster globosa. Classification (NCBI taxonomy): domain Eukaryota; kingdom Metazoa; phylum Arthropoda; class Insecta; order Diptera; family Tachinidae; genus Cistogaster; species Cistogaster globosa. The sequence continues at coordinate 8,172,169 of OW569408.1, forward strand.
TAACGTTGTTTCGATGAGAGCAGACGAAACCTCTCTCTCCTCATTTTTCTTATTTGACTTACCGTCACTTTTATTGTTGCTTCTGTTTTGGCAGTTCATGGAAATATGACCATATTTCTTACAGTTGTAGCACTAAATTGGTTTTTTCACTTTTTGCTTGTAATTCTTTGTGTTCAGTGCAGCCTCTTTTTCCAAACTTTTAACATCAAATTTAGCATCTTGCAATAGGAGGTTTTTTACCAAATATACGGTCAGCTTTTCCTTGGAATTTTCCACGGCCATCACCAACGGCTTGAAATCATCTGACAACCCTGCTAACATTAACGATGCCGTAAGTTCGTCGTCTATGTGAAGACCTGCATTCTTGACCTTCAAGGCAATCAGCACCAACTAGTTAACATACTCTTGGATTGAACTGTAGTTTTGTGGTTTCATGCTCACCAATTGCTTGAGTAGTTCCACTTTTCTCGTAAGGCCTTTATCCTCATATGCGCTCGTTAGCGCATCCCAGGCGCTTCTTTAGCAGTATTGGCTGTCAGAATAAGTCCATAATTACATGGATCCACCATCAAAGTAATTGCCGGCAAAGCTCGCTCATTAAAAATAGCATCACTGTCATTAACTATACCGGCGTGGACAACTTTCTAGCAATCTTTGATGACCATACAAGACTTCGCTTGCCTTTTTCAGATATCAAAATTTTCACTTCCTCTCAGACGTTCTACCGAAAAACTCACTAGAATATTCGACATTTTAAAACACTTCACTGAAAAACACTACGATTCAAAGAAAAAACTATGTTTCTTTTTTTCCATAACCTGTTGGTTTGAATACTTTTATTAAACTGTATCAATTCTTACAAAGTAAAATCCATAAATTAAATAAAGCGGAGTGGCGAAAAATTTCATACTAAGGGTGCATACAATCAGTAGTAAATGAAATAAAGTGCAAATGAAAGACAGTGGTGGTAGCAGAGCTGCTTTGCATTTATACATTATTTAATATTTTACAAATTACGATAAAAACTCAAATTTTTACAGCCGATGTAATTTTTCTTCTTAAAATAACATAAATTTTTTGTGTTTAATTAAAAACTTTTATTTCAGAAACATTATTATAATAAAAAGTAGCTAAGTTTTGTTTAAATAACATTTCTTGTTTATTTTTTTTTTTTTATATTGCCAATTGGAGTTTTTCGCTAAATCGACCAACAAAAACCTGCAAACAGTCCTGAAGGAATTTTAAGAGACATATTACACTTAAGACCTTTGTAGGCAGGAAGCAGTTCTTCTATAATTTTATGTCAGTTTTCAGCTTTTTTTTTCCAAAAATCTGTGAAAAAAAGCCGTCCTAGCTCCATTTTCCACATTGTTCAATTCGTTTTAAAGATTGCGTCTGTAATAAGCTCTCGCATTTGTGGACCAACAAATATGCCTTCTTTTACTTTTATATCGCTAGTTTTAGGAAATTTGCTTTTAATGTTTAGAAAGCCTTTACCATCCTTGTTCATTGCTTTATTAAAATTTTTCATTAGGTCTAGCTTCAAACGAAAAGGCGATAGAAAATGTTTTTCTTTTTGAATTTAAGGTTCTTCTGATACATTATTTTCCTCCTGCAAAAAAATTTTCTCTTGCTGGCCTAACTTTTTCGTTGTAGTGTTTTTCTTTCACACGGCTATCCCATTTACATAAAGGGCAACAGAACTTGGTATACCCACTTTGCAGTGCAGTTAACATTGCTACAAATTACAAATCAGCAAATATGTTCCATGAGTAATATGTATATGTAAAAGTAAATAAAGGCATATTTGTAGGTCCACAAATGTGATAAATTAGTACGGACACAACTTTTAGAACGAAATCGAACGTCTCTCACATATAATATTATTTATGTTACGTATCCTGGCGTATCTTCCTCTTTTCATTTTATAAATATAATTTCTAGTACTCTGTTTAATTCTTTGTTCAAAATGGAGTAATTTCAGGAAGTCTAGTATAAAATGAAAAAGAGTTCATCTTTGGCACTTCAATATTTTTTTCATTTGGCCTTTAGCCGTTCGTTTATATATGTAGAGAATTAAAAAACGAGAAGAAAACATCCAGTGGAGAAATTGGCGCTCGCCCATATTTTCCGAGAAAAGTACGTCTGTACACTATAATTTTTAAAATATCAATATGGGTATCATTTAAAAGCTTTTAAAGAGATCTTTCAGGAAATTTTAAAATTAAAAAAAAATGCTTAACCCATTGAGACCGGTGGCATCTTTATGTAAAATTGTATTCATTTCAATAATTTTTATTCTTATTTTTAATTCTCTGTCACCCCAATATTTGCATTTTTGATTAGAGTTACTTTACTAAACTAGATTTACATAGCTGGTGAAGGGTATATAAGATTCGGCTTAGCCGAATGTAGCACTCTTTCTTGTTTGTGTTCAATTGTAATTTTTATTTTTTTATTTTAATAAGAGCTTCAATTGAGATACTAATTGTTTTCATACTGTTTTCGGTTTAATATAAGTATTTTTTTATGCACTTTCAAGCTCTTTTTTAAAAAAAATCCCTTTTTTCATTTATTATTACTTTTTTATCAGTTTATTTCAATAAGTTTTAGTTTATATTGCTTTTTATATTTTATGCTTTACTTACATACCTTTTCTGCACAAAGTAAATTTACAAAATAGAGTATAGTCCTATTAATATGGTTATTATTAAACAAATTACTTATAAATTTGTTTTACTCTGTACTATTTCTACTTTGATATCCTATAATTTTTATTATTATTTTTCTATTTTTTGTTCCATCTTATCATTCGTACTGCCATTTCTTCTATTATTGTTTTATACCTTTCTTCTACCTGTGGAAAAGTTTATCATTCTATTTCTAACTTCTACAATATGTATTCTAATTTCTTATGCATAGCGAAGTCGATTTAGCGATGTATGTCTGTCCGTCCTTGTTAGTGTTGAAATCAACTTTGCCAAGGCAGTAGATAAGCAAGAGAAAATTAAAACACGCCAGTCGATCAGACATAGTTTTTGCTATTAAAAATTAGTAAAGTCGGTCTATTTGTTATATATCAAAAAATGTTTTAGGAAGGCTGCACCAAAAATTGTTTCAATTCGGCTACGCCAAAAATGTTAAGATTTTCTACATTATCCTGTAGGGTCCCGTGGAATTTTCATGAAGATAGGAGAAAAGCTACATTTTTTTAAGAGAAGAAGCACTTCAGGCATTATTACCTATTTAGTTATTTTGGTAACCGTGCTACATTCTATAGGAAAGGGATAGATGAGAGATAAGACAGGTAACAAAAGAAGAAAGAAAGAGAATTAGTTATTATACTTCGCCGTCGAATATGCTATGAAGAAGTACGTACTAAGGAGGTTGCACGTTTTCGTGTTAATTCTGAATATGTATTTATACCATTACACAGAAAAAAAATATTTTTAATTTTTGATTGCCGCAGGGGTTGATCTGTGGCCAACCAGGTTTGTAGTCAACGTGTTTACCACTCGACCACAGCATCCTACTCTAGTATATGTGTTTTTAATTTATTTTACAATTTCTTTTATACAAAAATCTTAGTCTACATAATTTAAAATTTAAGTGTAAGCATATTATAATTGACATTAATGTACAATGTTTGAATATTAAATAATAATTCAAATCTATTTTCAGCAGATTTAAGCAAGTAATACATAAATGAACAAACAACATTAATTTTAAAGATCAAGTTATTTTGAAGAATTTACTATTAGAATTTAGCTGTCAATTTTAGTATTAAATTATTAACGAGTGTGGTTCATAACAGGTGTCCTGCCAGGCAGTGGACCAAATACATGGCCCACCTCTACCTTTTCCATATCATTTGGAACAAATTCATTCAATCAAAAAAATAAATAAATATGTGAGGCGATAAAGAATTGAAAAAATAGGAAAAAAACGTTAAGTGAACAAATTAGATGGGTCTTTAACAATTATTTTGTATATATGTAAGGGAAAAAAATAATAATTTAAAATTTTACATGTAAATATTAAAAAAAATAGAAAGAAGCTTTTTTGGATGTAACAGGCTTTTATTAGTTTTTAATAATCATATGTTGGTTTATCAGAAGTTTAAATTTTTTAGCGTCTAATAGTTTTTTTTATATAAAGATGTGTGTGTGCTTCTTTCAAGTAGTGAAAACTTTAAAAAACATCAAAAAATGAAATTGTTTACCACAATTCTTTCTTCAATGGAAATTATTAAAATATTTTTCTTTTTTACAAGTTACCAATAACACTTGCATACTTATTAATGACCAATGAGCAAGAATTTTATGTTAATTGCTTTATTAAGGCGATTAACAATTTCAAATGTGAAAATACATTGGTAAGATTGGTAATTTCCCTAAGATTACTAAAATAATAGAAAAAGCTACATTAGTATTTTAAAGATCCATTCAAAGAATACAAAAAAAAATAAAATTCTGAAGTAAGCAACACAGCCAAAAAAATGTATAATGCTTTGTGTTAAAAAATATATAACTTCATGTCAAAAAAAGTATAGCCATTAAATAAGTATGTGTTTACATTATGTGTACAAGTCATATGGAATGTCAGATTTTCCATATGTTAATAAGCACACATGGTGTAAACCTTATGAAACATAACATACGTTATTTTCCTATGTATTATAACATGTGTTAGTTTTTCATTTACAGCACGGTCTATTTGATATGTAAAACCATGGTGCCTTGTGTAAAACCTTATGACAACAGATGTTTTCAGTGATGCTAACTTTTACTTTTAAAATTTCCACTTAAAATAGTAAGACGATAAAAGCTAGATTTCTAAAAAAAAATTATTTTTTTAACTTTTGTTATAATCGGCAAAACAGTAATATAATGGCATTTCTACGAATACGACGACCACGTTAGCCAAACTCAGCGCTAAAGTATATAGTAAAAAATTAATAGAAATCCTAATTATTGCTTTTGTTAACCTCCTTTTAAAAATCATGATCACTTTTTTTAGTGCGACGAGTATTTAACAATTATTTTTAAGTATTTGTATGTATGTAAAGAAAAAAAAAAATAATTTTAAATATTACTTGTAAATATTTGAAACAAATAATAATAAGCTTTCTTGGATATAAGCTTTTATTGGTTTTTAATCACATGTTGGTTTTTCAGAAGCTTAAATTTTTTAGCGTCCTATGATTTTGTTTTTTATATAATGTGTGTGCACATCTTTCAGGTAGCGAAAACGTCAGAAAACATTCTAAAAATGAAATTGTTTACAACAAATCTTTCTTTAATGGACATTTTTGAAATGTCTTCCTTTTTTGCAACACTTGCATTCTTATACATGAACAATCAGCAAGAATTGTATGTTAATTGCTTTATTAAGGCAATTAACAATTTTAGATGTGAAAGTACATTTGTAAGATGTACTTTATACGAACTACGCCACGTACCTGAGAACTTGTAGTATTGAGCTTGTGTTTTTTAAAACGAACATAGCCAAGTACCTAAGTGCAGACCTTTATTATATATTATAGACAGTCTTGTGCTTAAAATTAAATTGTAAAGTTCAAAATAATTATCGCAAAAAAATTTTAAAAGTTGATATCACTGTTTTTAGTCTTTATATTTTCATTTCGACGACAAGAGGTTATGCCATATGTACGTAACATTTGCAAGTTTGAATATGAAAACTATAAACCGTATGTTAAAGACTGATTTTGACATACACACGAAATTACATACGAATAGCAATGACTTGTACACAATATAAACACACCTTAAATCAGATTACATATATATAACGTACAACTCAGGTCTTTTACAAACTATATTTACTATTTTGTTTGGTGCAGCATATACAGTGCGAACTTGGCTTTGATAAATCTTATTTTTTGTTTAAATATTAAACTGCTAAGAGAACAAAATTATTATTTTTTTTTTGCTAAACATTAGCAAAAATGGGCAAGAAAGAAGTTTTTAATGGTCAGTGACCTATCTGAAAATTGGACAGTCAGAAACTGTGCTCAGAAACTTAAAAGGTGTTAAAAAGCTATGAAAAGAAATAACGTGTTCAAATTTAAAAATAAATGATAAAACTGTGATTGATTATTTCCGTACATACAGTATTTATTGAAATTGTTGTTGTTGGTGTAGATAGTAAATGCTGTTTTACATTGTCGTACAAGTATTTAGATATGTCATAAATTTTTGTTGAACTAGTAAAATAGAATAGTGTAAAAGCAAATTATACTGACTAGAAAAGAAAATGTGGCGAAACGGAGAGCAAATACGGATAGAAATTTGACAAGCGGATGGTAACTTCTATTTTTTAAACCATTTAGAACAATTTTTCATTAGACCAGTGGTAAATTTTAGTGTAAACAGTATGAAGAAAAGTTATTAAATTTTAAGTTATTTAAAATCTTACAATAAACAAGGAAATTTTTAACTTGATTTCATATAAAAAAATAGGCTTTTCTTTGTTTAAAATACTTTTTAAAAAGAAAACACTAATCATTTATATACCTCCTTGTTTCTGACATCACTGAAGGCAAACATACGTGATGCTGTTTTAGTTCTTTCTAATTTGATTCTATTTGCGGTAATAGTTTAAAACAAATAAGATTTACAACCGATTTTTACTCTCATTTTTTAGGTACGGAGCTAATTTCATTCTAGTGAGGAGCTTCCTTAGGACCTTGGATCAAATATAGAATACATTTTTTGTTAAAATATGTCAATTCGTAAAGAAAATGGAGATACAAAGGTGAAGGCAGCCAATTTTAGCGGTATAATGGTACTAAAATAGTTGGCAGCACATTTTTATTTTGTAAATAGAAAATTTTCAACACTGTTTACAACCATTCAACAAATATTTTTAAAAACATTTTCAAAATTTGAATTATTTTTTTTTTTTTTTTTTGTAAAAATTAATTTTTAATGTTTTTTACGCAGCCATAATCTTTTAATCGAGTGTATCTAAATGTACGTAAATAAATTTAAGAAAAATTGAAATTAATTTACCATGTGTGTTTTTTTTTTACCAGGATTAAACAGATTCCAAAACTTTATACAAAATGTTATTTCTTCAGTGAAAAAATGCTTAGAATGTGTAAAAAAAATTATTCTTGTTTCTCAATTGTTATATGTCTATATTTACTGTTGTGTTCAGAATAGATAATTTTAGAACAACATTCACATACAAAATTTGTATTAAAATATATTTAAAATCTAATTTATATGTTATACATAAGCTTTTTTATTGGTAAAATACTCCCTTTTCTGCATTACATTCGCATTTTACTGATCATAGAAGTCCGTTGGCCATTATAAAAAATAATGACGAAAAATAATGACAAAAACAGCAACCTGTTGATTTGCTAAGTTGCGACAACATCTTTAAAAAAAATTACAATTAACTTTATGTGCCGATTTTTATTTAAACTATTCAATAGGAATTCTGCAGTATGGTACATGTAATTATATACATATTGTGAATGGTATATGTGTAAGATTCCGCATATCAGAATATAGCACGTTTACTTGTAAAGTTTTAATTTTTTATTTTGATTTAGCCTTTCATTTTATAAGTTTCTTCTTAGTCTTCTATTAGTTGAATTTTGCTTATTTGTTTTACTTTTATTTTGATTTAACACCACTCTTATTATCTTTTGAAATTGTCTTATTTTATTCTTAACTAATTTATTGCACTTTAATTAATTATTGTTAGCTGTTTTGGTAAAACCTCATTTTTAAGTTCTTATAGCGAATTTGGTATTCTTTAGGACTTCTTCTTTGGGATCTCCTTTATCGAGAAGGCACTTTTTTCACGATATATAAAATATTTTATTTTCGAAAAACGACCGCTTATATTAAATTAAGAAGGTCCTTCTTAGGCGCCAATTAATTAAATTAAGTATGTCCTTAACTATTGAGTTCACAATACAATCTTTATTATATAACTACGGAAACCAACTGGAACTTCTATACATTTTGTAATAAGCTATTTTTTAACTATTACTAATTCGAAGTTTCCCATGCTCATATATTGATTTTCTAACATTTTCGTTTCTTACAGTTAAAACTAACAATACAAAATAGCCAAGAAAATTGCCAGTTACTTTATAAGTTGCAAAATCAAATAGCCGTCTGTTACCCATTAAGCCGGCGGAGTTGTTTGCTGTCTGCGTTAATATTTCAACTGTGGGGCCAAGACGTCTTAATTAAAAGCTGGAAATTATTCTTGGGTTCCGAGTACGTATGTGGATTGCACTTATTTGGCGACAGCTGGCGTTATACATATTTTATAATATTAGGGTAAGAAACTTGGAGACTGGTTAGCTGGTCGAAATGGGGAACGTAAGTTTATTGCCTGACTTACGAGGGCTTGGCAGAAATATGTGATTTTTAATTCCCTGGGTCCTTTTCAAAGTTACCGCTGGGATTTCTACTATAATAGCTGCACCTTTTAAACTTTTGAAGTTTTGACACTGAACGGGTCTCGATCTTTTATCAACGGTAATTTTGTTTTTCTTTCCTTAATTCTAAAAAGCTTTGTACCTACAAAGTTATATGTTTAAAATTTATCGGTTTGAAATTTGAACAATATTATTCACACAAACCAGCAAATGTCGAGAAATTAAATTAAAAAACAGTTTATTTTGTTGCTCTAATATACACTTGAAAACATTGACCGCAACATGAGAACTGCATTCTATTTTAAAAATAATCTATTGAATATAATAAGGGCCAAAGATGCTGCTTTTGAGCTTTGAAACAAAAATAATGATTATATTAAACATTAGACTGAACATTGCTTCCAAAACGGAAACAATGTACATGTGTTACTTCCTTACAATAAAACGAGGAAATTGCATGATGTAAAATGTTCATGTGCTAGTGTGTCTTGTTTAAAAAATACAATCATAAACTATTAATGTTAATTATCCTAAGTGGAAACATTTCGAAACAAAATTATTACCTTATTAGATTGTTAGCATCATCAATATACATCTGTTCATTACTGGGATGTAGATTATCTCCAGAAGGTAATGACTTGTCATTCACTGTGGAACGCAATATATTAGGAGCAAAAACAATTGCTAAGTTGTAACTATCCGTTTTATTTCCAGTTAAGTCCCAACTATAATGTGCATAAGCTAGCTTGAACTTATGTCAAAAACACAACGAAAAGCCTGTCAAATGCTTAGGTAATTCTTTAAAGAATTTGATGTGGCTACAATGTACTTACATAAATTTAAAAACTAATTTGCCACAGTTGCACATTTATGTTTAAATCGTACTTTTTCAAAAATATATTTTTTTTAATATATAAAATTTTGAAAGAAAAAGGCATCGAAAAAATATATTATATATATTTAACAACACTGATCTAAATAAATGTACTTTCTTTAACTTGTTTTCAATAAAATTCGATAAAAAATGGCATTTTTTGTGTATTTTTGGCCAAAAGTACTAAAAGATGCAACGGTGTGCATGATTTAATTCGAAAGCAATCAAAAAATAAATTGTATAGCGATTTGTTGTAATAAAACGCGTCCCTTTTCTCATATAAACAACTCTTTTTCTACATTTTATATTTAATTAAAAAAAATTTTTTTTCACTGCCGATCTCCATTGCAATTTCTTTCTTTATCGATTTATGTATGTATACACCAAGCGCAATCAGCTGTTTCTGTACGGAATGTGCGATCAGTTTCGTACGTTGCTTAAGCAAATAAATTTTGACGAAACTTGACTAAAAGTTCTCTCAAGCACGTTATACCACATTTCATTTATATGTATTTGCACAGTTGTATAAGTTGGCATAAGCTAGTATATGCATATTATAGTTGGGCCTTTAGCTGTAAAACACCATTATTATCGCAAACGTCATCGCAGCTGGCAGCAACTTTAGCCAAAAATTTTAACAACACATATAAAGTGTCAAGATGTGCTGGCGGCAAAAGTTTGACGAGATGTGATAAGGCCTCCAATTGTAAACGTCTGTTGCGTATTTCTAGAAGCAAATACAACAGAAATAAACTTTTTTAATTGTTCCGTTTTAGTGTTTAAGAACATTGAGGTTGCGAGTTAGTCAGTGATAAACATATTTTAATTAGGACTAAATAACTTTGAAAATTTTACTGAATTTTATTTTAAATTTTCAGTATTTACTTTAAGAATAAATTCCTTAAATAAATTCTCACATGTTAGTATTATAACAAATATTTAAAATATTAAGAAAAATGTTAACAAAATACTGTGCAAGGCGCATCAAACAGTTGACTGCATCAAATCATGTGTTTATCATATGTTTTAGCTTTTGCGTGTATTTTGTTTTTGTAAAAACTAATTCGAGCTGTCAAAAACGTCTAGTAATGTGTGTATGTATTTGTGAAAAATAAGAAAGCCACTAAAAATATATTGGAATACATACGGACATATTGACATGATCTATGAAGGCCACAGATAAAAAACCAGATAACTCACTAGTGACGTTTAAAAAAGTGTGTTATCATATTTTCTTCCAGCTTTCGTTTAAGTGAATAAAAAAATATTCAAAAACGCTGAAAGCAATGAGTTGGAAGAAACAGCTACACATACCTATTGCAAACATATGTTTTTATTTAATCAATCAAAAAATGTATAACAAAATTGGGGTAAAAATTTAGTTTTTTAAGAAAAATTAAAAAAATATAAATATCAGTGAAAGAAATTTATAAAAAAATTATAAAATGTTTTTATAATATTACAGTGTATAAGAACAACTAAAAAAATAATGTTTTCCCTTATAATTTCAGGTTGTACTACAATTCCATTGGAGGCTCCGCAAACAAAAATCTAAATAGTTTGCGTGGTTTTATTGGTAAGTAAAAAAATTGGCCATTAAACGTGTTTATGCCAAATTTATTGTATTTTAGGATTTGGTTTTTGCCAAAGTAATAGGCTATACAGCATGGCCAGCTACCGGTGAGACTGCCAATATTAAGGTAGAAGGAAAACCTCTTTCCTTATGTTGAAAACAAAGAAAAATTCGCCACAGACAATATTTCTCAAGCTGAAGAAGCTTTGGATGAAAGTGTCATCAATAATACTACGGTTTACGAACCACAGGTAATGGATGTAAAGGAAGAAAGTTTTAAAAAGGTTAACGAAGCTATAGGGGAAAGATGTAGAGGAAAAAATAAAAACAGATGTCTCGTCTGTCCTACTTGGTACAGATCTAACAGAACCTGTTAGTCGAAGTGGACGGAAAATAAAAGTGAAACGTTACATTGATAATGTTGGTGATTCGTCAAACTCGATGAATGCCCCACCAGCAAAGAAAAAGTTACGCCAGTAGGTAAGTTAGTTATAATATTCTAGGTTACTGCAGCAAAACTAATATTTGTGTTTTTATACTTTTTAAGGTATATTAACTCCAAAACGGCCAAGAAAATCTAGAACAATGCCAATATAAAACCGATGGCGACCGTTACACCCACTGTGAAGTCATCTAAAAAATCAGAAGTTCAAAACAATCTGCTGTTGGCCTTTATTCCACCGTCTAAATGTATCGGTATGGTATTAAATTAGACTATCAAAAGCCAAAAATGGGTTCTATTAAAATTGATGCAGTTAGAGAACGTATTGTAATCAATCCTTCCAGATCAAAAATACATCGTGAGGCCAAGGAGCGATTTACTAGTGAAATTATTGAACAAGAGGATGCACTATTAATCCAAAATACAACAATTTTTTGTGAGAAATCAATTTCAAACCATACCTTTCCCCACAACATATACATGTGCTTTAACCACTAAATTAACAGATTCCAAAGATGTGAATAAAAGTGAAAGTTTTAATCAATAATAATAATACTTACTTTTGTATTTCAAAAATCTTATAAAAAAAACATACAATTTTTGTTGTAATATTTTTTAACTTTAATGATAACTTTTACGGTTTTTATTTAAGTATTTAATAAAAAAAGAAACAATTTATAATAAGCAAAATTTTATGTTTTATTTCAGCAGTTTTAAAATAATTCCAGCAATTAATGATTTCCATCTCAGGGCAATTAGCAATGCATCGCTACAATCTGTGTTAAAATATAAAAAAGAAGATTTTAATATACCTTTATTTTAATAAACATAATTTCATCGATGTACTTCCAGTTTTCAGTAATTAAAAACAAAAATAAAAATATTTGAAGACTGGAAGAGTACGATCGAAATTATAAATGAAAATAAATAAAAAAAATTTTGAATCTACTTCTATCTACTAAACCCAATACCACCTTTAATCCAAACAAATTTCTTGCTAAAATCAATTCAAAATATATTGTAATTAAAATAAACATCTTACACCAAAAATTAACTACAATATAAATTACACATTTAAAAAAATAAAAAAAAACATCCAACAAAAAATTTAAAAATAATCCTTATCCACTGTTGTAACAGGTATTGCAAACAATTTTAAAATAATCCTTATCCACTGTTGTAGGAAGGTATTGCAGAGTTCCTGTCATTAAGTAAAATATGTTTTTTTTTTTTTGGAAAACTTTCACAGGTTAAAAATAATCCATATCCACTGTTGCAGCTGGTATTCCAAAAATTCATATGATTGATTGCACTAATTCTGCTTGTTGAATTATATTGAAGCTTTCATATTCTTGTGCAACAATTAATATTCTTTCTGTATTTTCAATTAAATTTATACTTTCACTATTTTGTTAAATCTATTTTTAATTATTTTGCACTTGTTTTCTTACCTGTTTAAAACACTTATTAACACACGCACTTTTTTATTTTAAAATCCCTTAAATTTTTTTGATTGGGAGAAACACTGTAATATGTATATGTTTGCTAAGATAAAATCTCATAAAACATACAATTCCAATTATATAGGAATCAAACTAAATTAAATAAGATTTTGTACATTGAAAAGGAACACAGTTCCTCTAATGTACAAAACATGCCCCAAGCATGTCACTAATGAAACTTATATACAAACTTACTTGGCCGGATTTTTCGGAAACTGGTGCAGCGTCTCTCCTTCGGCACAACCTATTATGCAGCGGCGACTCCTCATAGAAACCAGATAATTTAATTAAAATCTAATTTACATTAAAAACAACTTTGTTCAACTTGCATCTTTTGTTAGATTTTTTGCTTTGTTGTTGTGGTTGATTTTTCAACCCTTATTTTTTATGATTTTGAGACAAAAAAACACACAAAAAAATCTTTAAATAAAACTAATAACTTTAATTTTAGATTTATTATCAACATTAAAATGATTTTATCACTTTAATTATTGATAAATTATAACACTTTAGACACAATATTTATCTGTGCACAAAATCACAATATCTTTACAATTTTTGTAAATAAATAAAATGTCAAATTCCAGCTATAATTTGAAAGAGGTAGTAATATCTAAAAAGCAAGAACTATTACTATCCCTCTCTAACAAAAGCTGGCCACACTGAATTTTTCGTTTCGGATCTGGTTAGTTATCTGTGGCTTAATAATTGCAATGGAAACACCACAGACATAACCAGACTCCTCAACACTGACGTTTAAAAAGTAACTTATCATATGCGATTAACCCCTAAATATGAGAAAGAAAATAAAAAAGTGGCATCCTAAAACACAATGCGAAAAAGCAGTCAACTATACATACAGTTCTTACCTCAACATACAAACAAAAAACCAATGACAGCTACAAAATAAACAAAACTTTCTGTTGGCAAACGTGAAAAATTTTATCAAAAAATACAAAAATAACAAATTATTAATAATAATATAATTAATTTCATTTAATTCAATTTTTTTTGGGCACATCGGTAAGTGTTGGCTGCGGGCAATTTGAAAAATTTGCTCTAAATTAGCTGAAAAAATGATGAAATTAGTTTGTTTTGTTAACACATTTTTTCCAGGAACTTACCTACGAATGGAAGCGATTTGTCAGGCTGATGGATAAATGGCACAATTGGACCCTGAATGGTAAGTATTTCTGGAAATAGAAAGTAATTTAGTTTTTTATTAACATAATGTGCTTTTTACAGAAACTTACCTGCAAATGGATGCGATTTGTTAGGCTGGTGGGTTATTGGCAGACATCTGAACAAATTGGTAAGTAGCTGCTGAAAATAAAAAGTGAATTAGTTTTTTATTAACAGAATGTGTTTTTACAGAAACTTACCTGCAAATGGATACGATTTGTTTGGCTGGTGGATTATTGGCAGACATCTGAACAAATTGGTAAGTAGCTGCTGAAAATAAAAAGTGAATTAGTTTTCTTATTAACAGAATGTGTTTTTACAGAAACTTACCTGCAAATGGATACGATTTGTTTGGCTGGTGGATTATTGGCAGACCTGTGAACCTACAGAAGAGAATATAACATTGATTTGATGTTACTAATATGCGGAAACTGGTAAGTATTATTTGAAAACAAAATATTTATTATTATGTTTCCTTACAGGCGCTTACATATAAAACAAGCCCTTTTTAGGGCTCCAAAACCCTTTAAAAAGAGATAAGGTGAAACTTCAAAAAGCCCTTTTGAGGGCTCCAAGAATACTTAAAAAATAAAAGCAATTTAACATTTTCAAATGTCCTTCTGAGGGCTACAATATAATATAAAAAGAGACAAAATGAAAATGTAAGTGATTACAAATGGTTTCTTTACTTGCAGACACTTACTTGTTTTGAAGAAAATTTGTGAACTATATACAAAATAATTTGTGCTTTCTTCTGCAGCCACTTACCTGCATGTGGAATTTAGTTGTTTGGCGGACGAATAATTGATAAAACTGCGCACAAATTGGTAAGTTTTTGCTGGAAATAAAATATATAGTTTTTTATTAATACAGTTTCTTCTACTATATTTAAGTGCTATATTTTATCGCAATTTTTAATTTATATTCTTATTAAGTTTTTGTTCAGTAATATTTTTAATAAGCCTAAAGCCCTCAAAAGAGTTGTTCAAAATTTTATTTTTATCTCTATTTCAAAATATTTTGAGCCCTGAAAAGGGCTTTTAAGGTTTAATATTTTCTTCTTCCTAAAATATTTTTGGCTGGTGAAAAATTGGCAGTCGAATCCATGGTTTTCTGGAAATAGAAACGTGAAATCAGTGTTTACATATTTTTACTTGGCTGATGAAAAATTGGCTGTGTCGGCCCAGAATTGTAGGTGCTAACTGAAAATTGTCAAGAAGCGCTGGAAATAAAATGTGTATTAATATCTGTTTACTCACGGGCTCTTACATATAAAAAAGCCCTTTTCAGGACTCTGAAAATCTTTAAAAAAGAGATAAATTAAAACTTTCAAAATTCCATCTGAGGGCAATAAGATAACAAATTCTAATAAAGCCTCCACAGCACATTTTGCTTTAATTCCCCTTCACGTTTAAAATAGTTCACAATCTGCATTAGAGAGTCCACAACACATTTTTCGTTTTATACCACACTGCATTAAATAGTCCACAATACACTTATATACCACTTTTTTATTCTTTTTAAATGTTCACTTTTTTTAAATTTCACAGCATAATTTCCATCCACTTTTCTTAATTTTCACTCTTTCAGAGATATAACGATTATCACATGCCAATTGGATAAAAGAATACGTGCATAGGCATTTGTATTCATAAAAGAACGTTCTTCATTTTAGACAAAATATCGAAAGGTATAAATTTTTATAGCACCAAAACACCACCGGTTTCTAATAACGAATAAAATTGGACATAATTTATTAACCAATTGGAGATCCACACGGAATTACATTTATTTTTCATAAGAAAAAGTTAAAAACTTTGGGCAAAATTAAAATGTTCCCCAACTGCACACATATTAAACATATTCAAATAAACTTACCTGGAAGCATCCTTCGGAAACCGGTGAATTTTTCTTAGCTCAGGGCAACCCATAATGCATCTGCGACTCCTGAAAAACAAGGTAAATTAATTAATAAAGCTTATTAACTTTTTTTAGAAACACCAAAATACTTACATTTTTTCAGCTTTGTTCTCGTCAACTTCCTTTTATTTTCTGCTTCTGCTGCTCGAACTATGTATATGTCATTTCTATGACAGTAAAATTGGCGGAAAAAATGGAAAATTGCGCCAGAAAATACAAATTTCCATTTTTTCCGCCAATTTATGGTCACTTGTGGTAAATTGTTTTAATAAAAGTGTAAATAAAGAAAATGTCAATTACCCGCAAAAAAGAAAAGAGACAGAATCATACAAAATAAAAATTTCCTGTCCTGTAAAAATGAAGGGGTTAACGTAGTGATGCCACATATCTTTTCGTGTCTTATCTAGTCTAATCTATGGGAAACACTAACTTACAAATTTGTAGTGGCAACGCCATTCTGGTGTGATTGGGCAAAACACAGCCCAAAATGTTTATTCGTTATGTTACAATGCTACCACTTTTTTTTAGAGATATTGTTAGCGAGCTGCCATGTGGTTTCAATAAGTACTTTAAAGCATAAATTAGACTAGATAAGACACGAAAAGATATGTGGCATCACTACGTTAACCCCTTCATTTTTACAGGACAGGAAATTTTTATTTTGTATGATTCTGTCTCTTTTCTTTTTTGCGGGTAATTGACATATTCTTTATTTACACTTTTATTAAAACAATTTACCACAAGTGACCATAAATTGGCGGAAAAAATGGAAATTTGTATTTTCTGGCGCAATTTTCCATTTTTTCCGCCAATTTTACTGTCATAGAAATGACATATACATAGTTCGAGCAGCAGAAGCAGAAAATAAAAGGAAGTTGACGAGAACAAAGCTGAAAAAATGTAAGTATTTTGGTGTTTCTAAAAAAAGTTAATAAGCTTTATTAATTAATTTACCTTGTTTTTCAGGAGTCGCCGATGCATTATGGGTTGCCCTGAGGTAGGAAAGATTCACCGGTTTCCGAAGGATGCTTCCAGGTAAGTTTATTTGAATTTGTTTAATATGTGTGCAGTTGGGGAACATTTCAATTTTGCCCAAAGTTTTTAACTTTTTCTTATGAAAAATAAATGTAATTCCGTGTGGATCTCCAATTGGTTAATAAATTATGTCCAATTTTATTTGTTATTAGAAACCGGTGGTGTTTTGGTGCTATAAAAATTTATACCTTTCGATATTTTGTCTAAAATGAAGAACGTTCTTTTATGAATAAAAATGCCTATGCACGTATTCTTTTATCCAATTGGCATGTGATAATCGTTATATCTCTGAAAGAGTGAAAATTAAGAAAAGTGGATGGAAATTATGCTGTGAAATTTAAAAAAGTGAACATTTAAAAAGAATAAAAAAGTGGTATAAAAGTGTATTGTGGACTATTTAATGCAGTGTGGTATAAAACGAAAAATGTGTTGTGGACTCCTTAATGCAGATTGTTAACTATTTTGAACGTGAAGGGGAATTAAAGCAAAATGTGCTGTAGAGGCTTTATTAGAATTTGTTATCTTATTGCCCTCAGATGGACTTTTGAAAGTTTTATCTCTTTTTTAAAGATTTTCAAAGCCCTGAAAAGGGCTTTTTTATATGTAAGAGCCCGTGAGTAAAGAGTTATTAATACACATTTTATTTCCAGCGCTACTTGACAATTTGTTCAGATGTCTGCCATTAATCCTTACTAAACTAATTCACTTTCTATTTCCAGCGCTACTTACCAACTAATTTACTTTCTGTTTTCAGTTAGTACCTACAATTCTGGGCCGACACAGCCAATTTTTCGTCAGCCAAGTAAAAATATGTAAACACGGATTTCAACGTTTATATTTCCAGAAAACCATGGATTCGACTGCCAATTTTTCACCAGCCAAAAATATTTTAGGAAGAAGAAAATATTAAACCTTAAAAGCCCTTTTCAGGGCTCAAAATATTTTAAAATAGAGATAAAAATAAAATTTTGAACAACTCTTTTGAGGGCTTTAGGCTTATAAAAAATATTACTGAACAAAAACTTAATAAGAATATAATTTAAAAATTGCGAAAAAATATAGCACTTAAATACTGTATTAATAAAAAACTATTAATAAAAAACTATATATTTTATTTCCAGCAAAAACTTACCAATTTGTGCACAGTTTTATCAATTATTCATCCGCCAAACAACTAAATTCCACATGCAGGTAAGTGGCTGCAGAAGAAAGCACAAATTATTTTAAGTGATGGCACATTTTATTTTCAGTCATCACTTAACAAATTTGTATATAGTTCACAAACTTTCTTTAAAATAAGTGTCTGCAAGTAAAGAAACCATTTGTAATCACTTACATTTTCATTTTGTCTCTTTTTATATTATATTGTAGCCCTCAGAAGGACATTTGAAAATGTAAAATTGCTTTTATTTTTTAAGTATTCTTGGAGCCCTCAAAAGGGCTTTTTGAAGTTTCACTTTATCTCTTTTTAAAGGGTTTTGGAGCCCTAAAAAGGGCTTGTTTTATATGTAAGCGCCTGTAAGGAAACATAATAATAAATATTTTGTTTTCAAATAATACTTACCAGTTTCCGCATATTAGTAACATCAAACCAATGTTATATTCTCTTCTGTAGGTTCACAGGTCTGCCAATAATCCACCAGCCTAACAAATCGTATCCATTTGCAGGTAAGTTTCTGTAAAAACACATTCACTAATTCACTTTTTATTTTCAGCAGCTACTTATCAATTTGTTCAGATGTCTGCCAGTAATCCACCAGCCAAACAAATCGTATCTGTAAAAACACCTTCACTAATACACTTTTTATTTTCAGCAGCTACTTATCAATTTGTTCAGATGTCTGCCAATAATCCACCAGCCAAACAAATCGCATCCATTTGCAGGTAAGTATCTGTAAAAACACATGCTGTTAATAAAAAACTAATTCACTTTTTATTTTCAGCAGCTACTTACCAATTTGTTCAAATGTCCGCCAATAATCCACCAGCCAAATAAATCGTATCCATTTGCAGGTAAGTTTCTGTAAAAACACATGCTGTTAATAAAAAACTAATTCACTTTTTATTTTCAGCAGCTACTTACCAATTTGTTCAGATGTCTGCCAATAACCCACCAGCCTAACAAATCACATCCATTTGCAGGTAAGTTTCTGTAATAAGCACATTATGTTAATAAAAAACTAAATTACTTTCTATTTCCAGAAATACTTACCATTCAGGGTCCAATTGTGCCATTTATCCATCAGCCTGACAAATCGCTTCCATTCGTAGGTAAGTTCCTGTAAAAAATGTGTTAATAAAACAAACTAATTTCATAATTTTTTCAGCTAATTTAGTGCAAATTTTTCAAATTGCCCGCAGCCAACACTTACCGATGTGCCCAAAAAAAATTAAATTAAATGAAATTAATTATATTATTATTAATAATTTGTTATTTTTGTATTTTTTGATAAAATTTTTCACGTTTGCCAACAGAAAGTTTTGTTTATTTTGTAGCTGTCATTGGTTTTTTGTTTGTATGTTGAGGTAAGAACTGTATGTATAGTTGACTGCTTTTTCGCATTGTGTTTTAGGATGCCACTTTTTTATTTTCTTTCTCATATTTAGGGGTTGATCGCATATGATAAGTTACTTTTTAAACGTCAGTGTTGAGGAGTCTGGTTATGTCTGTGGTGGCCTTAACAACCCAGTGACTATATCGGCGTAAATAAATCATACTCTTGCAGCATACTTTTTCGCAGAGTTGCATAAAAGGGGATTTTCGTACTAAGAAAAAAGAGTATGGTAGTGTAGTAAAAAAAGTAGTTATTATTATTTAAATTTCATACATTCCTTTAAAAAAAGTTGAAATAGATTAGAACTGAAAATACATAGCATACAGTTTATTTAGTTGCCAGATTAAAATTGTCAAAAAATCGTCGAAGTGAATTAAAGTTTTTATATATTTTAGAATAGTTGTTTGTGTAATTTTTATTTTCTTTCGATGAAAATTCATATTGGGTGACTGCATTACTTAAAAGAAATTGCTTTTACAAAACTCGGTTAAGTTGTCAAACACTTACAAAACGGAAAGATACTATTTTACCATTTTAAAATATTAAAAGGCAATAATCAGCAAACCGCATAAGCTAATCATTTACTTGTTACGGTTTAGTCTTCCAAGAACTTCAACAGGCAATTAATAAAGATTTTTTGGCCCCGAAATTTTTAATAGCTCTATGATCGCCAATAATTAAAAATTATACAAATTTGATTAGTAGCTTTAATCATTTTTAAAATCAAATACAAATATGTAGTTTCATTTATATGGTCAAGTTTTTGATATTGACATATTTAGGTGGTATCGTGGTTTAAAGATTTTGCTTGTTAATAAATCTTTTAGACTGTTGTAATGTCAAATTAATGTACATATAGATCTCTCGATGTTACAAAAAAAAAAACAACAGAAAACTATTATTTTCCATAATCGATTAAGTTTGAAGAATACTGCTTTGTTTTAAAAGACAAGAAAAATATGAAATAAGTAACACTCTCAAAAGAAACTGTTTTGCTATAGAATATTCCAATAGCCGCAGTAAAACTGAGTTTATTTGTATAATTTTATGTTTGTGGTTGCTTTTTATATTTATAGTTATATTTAGTTAAAAGTTATTTTTACAACAATGAAATATCATATAATAATTATTTTTTAAGAACTTTCTAGCTAGTGTTTAGTATAAGTTAGTAGAATCATATTTTAAGAACTTGGATTTTGATTTTGTTAAAAGAAAATATTTTGGGACATTTTGTTAAAAACAAGTATTTTTTATCATTATATTTCTGGCTGGGAGAGAAATTAAATTTATTTTTATTTTTTAAATACTCTTTACTTTTTTGTAAAATGTTTTTTAACTATATTATTCACTATTTTTCCGTATGCATTATATATTTTATTGACCTAATGGGGCTTGGTGCATTAATAAATTTAAATAAATAAATAAAATTTATAGGCACTAGTCC
The DNA here is from genome assembly GCA_937654795.1 of Cistogaster globosa. Classification (NCBI taxonomy): domain Eukaryota; kingdom Metazoa; phylum Arthropoda; class Insecta; order Diptera; family Tachinidae; genus Cistogaster; species Cistogaster globosa. The sequence continues at coordinate 8,193,124 of OW569408.1, forward strand.
TAGCAAAGTCATATTAATGTGTTTTTTTTACACCAATGTACTTCAACTTATTCTTCTGGCAATAGTTTATAAAAATAACATAGAGAAATTAACTGCGTAAATTTCGACGATTTAATCACGAACAAAGTAGAGTAAAGGCCTAACTATAATGTGCATAAGCTAGCCAGTCAAATGCTTATGTAAACCACAAAAAAGTTTATGAGACTACAATGTACAGTTTTCCATGCATGGTTTATTGTATTTGCACAGTTGTTTAAGTTTGCTTAAGTTACCTTATGCACATTTTAGTTGGGTCTTTAGTGGTTATTTAAAATAAATATTGCAAGGTTCTTTTAAAGTACCTTTCCACTGACTTTAAAATATAAGTTTAAAGTTAATCTGTTCGAAGATTTTCCCCTATTTTTTTGTTCTAATTTATGTTTTTATATATACTTATATTTTGCTTTTGAACATTCATTTATAAAATTTTAAAACATAATTTTTGTAACACAACAGCTTGCAAAGTTTTTTTTTTTTTGCAATAAGTGGTTTGGTGAAAAAAATTGTTAATGTGAACAAAACTGTATGATTTGGTTAAAACAGTATGTTTTCTTGAAAAATGTCAGTGTAAACATTCTATTAGACTTTCTGTAAAAGTTAAATTTAATTTTTTTAAATTTGTATATAAACGTACAAAAATTCGCCCTTGTATTATAAGCTATTCGAATAAGAAGGTAAAGGTGTCACAATAAAAATGTTCAAATATTTGCTTTTATAGGTGCTTAATTATATTCGAATTAATCTGGTAAATAAAGGGGTTATATATTGCTTATGTTTTTTGATTGCTTTCAAAAACTAAAAAAAAGTACGTATGTTTGTTAAACACTCATTTGTCTTTTTTAATCATGTATGTTATATCACCTAATGTTTTAGTATGGAGTATTAATAAATAAAATTTTACTTTTCTCTGTGTACCACGCAATGTAGTTTCATTTTTGATTTATTCCATTCTCAATTCTAAAAAAGTGGCAACATTATATAAAATGTGATACATTATGTGGCGTCATTTTTCCACAGATTGCTAAGATCAATAAGAAGTTAGTCCCAATTCGCACGATGCAAGTATTTAAGCTGAGCTGATTTTTTTGTTGGCAACGGGGTGAGGTAAAATTAAATGAGTACAGAGTTGCTTGTACTTGCAATTCGGTTTGCTTCCATATTCGTAATGTCAAAAAACACAGATGTGTGTGTGGATTCATGCAAAAATCTGAACAATTTAAGCAATAAGACTTGTACTGTGCGAACGCCAATGAAAGTTCAAAGAAGAAAATAAGCAGTCTTATTTTCTTGCATCATGCGAATTGGGACTATGCAATGGGGTAATCAATGGGCTAAAAAATCCAAACTTTTGCCGGGTCGTACAGATAATGCAATTAAAAATCATTGGAAGTCAACAATGCGCCGCAAATATTACGATAATGAACGCAAATCTTCACGCCCGTGCTCAGATTTGAAGTCATCACGTTCTCACACTTATTAAATCGGGTGCGGTTATGACCCCAGGTCTAGTACTGTCTGCCCAAATATTACAACGTAACGAAACTAAGAGCATTCCTTCTGAACGAAATGGCAAGACGGCCAAAGTATCAACCAGACCTACTCCAAATATTCATAAGAGAGCAAGACAACAAAATCGACTACAAAGCTATGATTATAATTATAACAGCAATCATTTGAATCATCCAGTCATAAAACATGATGTCAAACTACCCGATTCACCTGTTATAACGCCAATTAAAACTTTACCCTTCTCACCAAGTCAATTTTTAAATTCTCCTTGCTTAACCACATTTGAAGACATGAATTTACTTGCCAGTACACCAGTAAACAAGAACCATAATCGCTTGGGAGCTGAGGTTAAAAAAGAACTCGAAACGTCTTCTATTGAGACGCCACACAAAAGTGAGTTTTTTTTAATTATGATAAAATTACTTTTTATTTACATTTAGTTGTATTTATAATCAAGGTAAATGCACAACAGTTTTTTATTCTCCAAACTTGTCCAATAAAGTGGTCTATCTTTTTATGGGATTATTGAACGTTCCGTTTTTGTAATGCTTACATATAAATTTTTTTATCAATGCCTTGTACGTGTGATGGTACAAGCTTAGAAAAGCTAAATAATATAATAGTTTAGTTTAAAACATTTTCAAGCTTGCGTTTCTTTCCTTTCGTATTTATACTACCGATATTGTTTAAAAAAATAGCAAAGTAAAAAATATTTTTACAGGCTTAATCACTGATGCTTTGTTAATTTAAAACTTTATTATATTTTTTTTTTCATTAACCTATGTGTTGTTTGTTTAACTAAAATTTACACTTTATCGTTATGTATTCACATTTAGCTTTTAGATCACTCGCCTGTGGTCCAATTTTTGTTTTTAATTATAAATTTAAAAATTTTATTGAAGTTAATTATTGAATAAGTTTTTTTTAATTTTTAATTTGTAATTAAGAATTAATAAATATTGTAAATTTTATTAAAATTTTCGATTTTAATATATTTTTTATTTATAAAATCTTATCATTCAAGGTTTTATTGGTCCTCGTACGCCTACACCATTTAAAAATGCATCGACTGCATTAGGAAAGAAACGTCGCACAGTGGCGGAAAATCGTTTTTCGTTGGCCAAAATTCTGTAGCTTTTGAACCGATCAAAATATTGAAATAATTTTTTTTTTAATGGATAGATATTTAGTTCAGCTTGATTCAGTTTCAATTACATTAAAATTGATTGAGGACTTTTTAAGGAATTCGAGGTCAAAGTTGAACATTTTAATTTTTTTAACTTTCAGAGTGAAATATGGGTTTATTCTGTGTGTAACATAGTAAAATATCCCTCTAAGATCCAAAAAAGTATGTATATTCTTGATCAGTGATGAAATCTAAAACGATATAGCTATGTCCGTCTGTCCATACGTCCGTCCGTCCATCCGGCCGTCCGTCCATTCGCCTGTCTGTATGAACACGATTCAGAAAAGAGCTCGACCCTTGAAATTTGGTACATATATATCTTGAAGGATAGGGCAGGCTAAGTTCGTAAATGGGCCAAGTCGGACCAGGGGGAAAAAATTCCCCTAAGAAGAACTAAACCAACCCCTGAAAAACTACACATTTTTACAAGTTTTTTTGTAAATTTGTTAAGCAAATGAAACATTTTTATGTCAAAGAAGGTTCAAGGTCTTTACCCTGGAGCCAGACCCCGCCCCCTTTTTGTTAGCGTTTATATAGTATATTATATGAAAAATAGTGTCAATAATTAACAAATTGTATTACCTAAGCCTAGATTGCATAAAAAATTAATTTTTAAGCTTTCATGACGAATGGTAAATGTACTCGGATCTTCTGCGCTACCTTCTGCCTGACCCTTGTTTTGGCTGATCTATAATCAGTCCACGTTTGCGATATTCATCTTGAACATGTTTCTTTTTTTAACTTCTTAAGTCTTTGTTGGTCTCGTTGTTTCTTATTGATCCTGAAGACCCGAAATCCAAATCATAACTAATTTTTAGTATGTGTTCCATAAGTCGTATTCTTGCGTGTAGTGGTGATAATCCAAATTCATATGCATCGGTATTATCTAATGATTTTGCTGGGACTTGGTTTAATTGGGTTGATGTTGCTTGGCATATAATGCAGCTGGATGAAGCCTTCGTGTTAGTCAAAGCCTGACCCACTTTTCCATCTATCATTGTCAGGACTAACTGGTAGCTTACTTCAATTTGCTGCCCATCTAACTGTAATTGTAATGGCTGTAGTGTTGTAATTTGGGCCTTGATAACACTAATTTCTTTATTAATAACATCATTTGTTTCTTTTTTGAATTGAAATTTGATTGGCCTGCAGTATTTCGTAGAAGATGGTGTCTCATTTTTCCAAATATCCATTGTTTGCGTTGTACTAGTCGAAGGCTCTGAATCTTCCAAAATCTTTTTCAATCGCAATGGTACAAATGATACCATGAACATATCTGAGTCAGAAATATTTTCACATACAGCTTGTTTATATTGTTTTTATCCCGAAGAACCATCACATCCCCATTTACAAAAAAGAATTAACTTTGTGTTTCCGTATTTCTTCAACTCATTTCCTGTTACTGATTGCAGCAAGCGTTCGGCTGTGTGATCAAGTAGAGATTGTAGTTGTACCTCTGCCGAAATTTGTGTGATTGTAATAGTGTCCTTTGATGGCAAACAGTCCATTTTAGCAGCGGTTATGTAATGATATGCTGGATATATATTTGAGCCTTTTTCAATCGCACGCTGTCTGAGTTTAATATATTGCTGTTTTGTTAATTTCAAATCCAGAAATAATGCTAATGCCTCCTCATTTGTGTACTGTATTGCATCATTCGGAGTTGGTATACTTTTAAGAATCCGTTTTGTTCTCGGTGGACTAGCTTTAACAACTTTTTCAATGATATCCACTTTTGTAAATTGGTTCTGTGATCGTAATTGATGTAGGAAAGATTCTTATATATTTGTAGAACCAAAGGCATCGTTAATATCTTTAAGCTTTCGCCTCTTAGATCTATCGCTGCAGTTGTCCACTAATGATTTGTGACAGTAAGTTGACCTTCTAACCACTTTGCACCTTTTATATAAAATTTTTGTTTACTGTATATAACTTCTTTGTTTTTTTAGTGCTTTGACGAAATTATATAATTGCTCTTGCATTTCGGTGCTACACGAATTTAAGTTTAATTTAATTTTAACGTAACTAAGAACATCTTCCTGATTTTTGTTTTTAAAATACACTTCGGCCAGTTCTTTATAACTGAAGCTCTCCATTTTCTTCTGAATATTTTTATTTGCGTTTGTTATGTTTTATCCGTACACTTAAAGGATTAAGTTATTACTGAGTAATCCCTTAACGAGTCCGTACCTTTATAAATTTTTAGATACATGTTCTTCACATACTGATCTTTAATTTCATAGCAGGTAGCGCTTAAATTGAACAAAACTGCACTCATGCGTCAATATGGGGTTGTTTTTTAGCTTTAGTGGTTTAATGTCGCAATTATTGTTATAAAATTGTTTATGACTTTGGTTGACCCTAACATTTGATAACAGGTAAATTTAGAAAGAGATCATATGCTTCCTGTAGAGCCCATTGTAATAATTTTATTACTTATTTTTTGCTGATCAAAACAAAGCCATTAAACCCTTTCGAAGGTATTATATTTATTTTTTTTAGTTATACGTAGCCTAAACTAAAAAAAAATAAACTTTTAGGCAAAAAAATGAAAATTTAATACACCATTGTATATGAATTTTTTTCGAGTAATTTCATTACAATGAAAAAAGTGTTCTACAGGCGGCTCGTGGCGGGTGCAAAAGTATATATAGCCTTAAAGAGGACACTTTCACCTTTCTCGTGGTTGTATACGTTTCTTGTTCCCTTTTGTTCCACTAAAGTTTAAATTTGAGGAAAATATAGTAGTTTCATAAATATTTCATAACGCCCCTAATATTAAAGGCCAGAGCTGTGCCTACTTACAACAACTAAAGACAATAATCCTACCAACATTATAAAAAAAACCGCAGACCATTATCGATGATAGCTTGCGAGTAGTAACCATTTAATTTTGGTAAAAAACCAAAGAAAAACACCTTTTTCTGAAATTAAAAAAAAGTTGAGTTTGACAGCATGCCACGCCCACAATTATCAATATTTTAACATAATTTTTTGGCTACTTTAATTTGGATATATTAACTACAAAATGACGTAAAAATTTTAAAAATCGGTGACAAAAAAAAATTTACTTTTGGCCAACGAAAAACGATTTTTAGCCACTGTGCGTCGTGGTGAACGCTATATTCTGCCAAGCCCATCCAGTTTAGTGGAAGATCTGGCCGAAATAATTCACGATGAACCGTTAAATAACACTAATCAATCAAACAAATTGGCTGTTAAAAAAGAAAATATATCTGCCAACATATGCATTTCGGAAAGGACAACTGGAGTCAATGTTAACAGCTCTAACTTGCCTCCGCCTACAAAGAAAGCACGTAAATCGCTTATAACATCTTGGGGAGAAAATGAGAAAATTCATTAATTGGCACAATGTTAAAAAAAATCATATTTTTTGTATAATAATTTACCGCCTAAAAATATTTATCATTTCGTTAAGTTAGCTTGATTGTTTTTTCTTTGATTTTTTAGCTTTTAAGTTATAAAATTTGTATGTCTTATATTTTATAAAACATCATACGCAATTGCGTAGTTATTTTCAAGTTTTAAACAGTTTATTAAAAATTATTGCATAAAGCCTATAAATTTAAAATATAAATAAGAAATTATTACTATTATCTATCATTTAACAATTAATTCTAAGGCAAAACAAACAAACCATATGTCCAAACTAGCTTTGGACACAACATTTTTATGTCAGCTTATAAAGTCAATTACCATTTATCAACACTACTTTTACAACTTCAAACTATATTTTAATCATCTGGCAGCACTAAATTTACACCCGAAAAAGGGATATTTTTTAAACCAAGTTTCGTCAAAAACCGAAACATAGCTTAACAAGAATTTGAAATTTATATAAAATTTACTTACCTTTGAAATCTCGTGAAGTTAGGTCATTATTCTAAAGCTAAACATTTCAATACCAACTTTTGTTCCCGTGGAATTATTGAACTTATATTTCATAGTTGAATTCTTACCCTACCAACTTAAATAAATATTGAATTTAAATACTTACAATTAAATACCTAAATCTGGAAGAAATACATTATATTTAATATGTCATGAATAAATTGTAATTATTAATTGGAAAATTACTAAACTCATCATTTAGAAAGATCAAAGAAAAAAGGTGAGCATTAAGTTTCTCAAAGAGTTAATAAAATAATCTAATCCTCAAATTATTTTATTTTTTTTATTCACCCATTTATAATTGTTCTTAACGAGCGATTATAAACCAAATCATCTTTATAGATTTGCCCACACTCACAAGAAGTTACCCTATCTGGCTTCTCTATAAAGAGATTTAATTAAATATAATCAACTCGATTATATTCACCATATAAATAACCAAATTATTTTCTTGTATTTCGCAAAAGAATTGAAATTTTGTAAATGCATAATTTTTATTTTCAAATGCTACTAAAAAATTTAAATAGGTATAAGTTTTATTTTCCTTATATAAAGCGTCAATTATAATTGTATTATAAAAAGAAAAGTAGAATTAAAAGTTTTAATACATATAATATTATATGGCAACGCTATGACCAAATAAGTGTGTTTTTATCAGCGGCTCAAGTTTACGTGGAAATTATTAAATAAAATTATTTGCAGTTTCATTATTTTTTGCCACTCTACTGAAATATTAAATTAAAAACCAATTGTGCCTATTGGATTAAACTTAATATTGTTTTTTCCTTGTTAACTCGTGAAATTAATTGGCTGTGAGTGGATTGCTGTTTTTTTGCTCTTAGTGGCCATTTTGAAAGTAATTTTTGTCTTCGCCATATTTATCTAAATCCATATATAATTTATTCTGTGCCTGCCTGGAAGGATTTATTGTGGCACTTGTATAAATATCTTTTCCTGGTGCATAAAATTATTGGCTGAATGTGGTTCCTGTATAAATTTAAACTACATATATCCTCGCCTAAACTGATACATAATTAAGTTTATGTTGGTCGTATGCTGTTGTTTTCTGTTGTTGTTGCTGTTCGCTGCCATCTTTATAAATCCATTTTTATAGCCCATATACACACTATTTATTTGGTGTACATCTCATGCTGTTTGCTTGTTTGGATATGCCGGGTAAAAAGTTTTTATGCAGCAAATGCGAAAAAGGCATTGGTAAAAGTGGCAGTACACAGTGTGGCTTTTGTGACCACTGGTTTCATATACAATGTATTGGTGTCTCAGAAGAACTGTGTAATTTGATGGCGAAGCATGGCAATCAAAAATCGTGCCTAATAATCACTTGGAGGTCCTTAGCGATAAACTCGACAAAATTTCTTTGGAGGTTACATCGGTCAGAAGCGACCTAAAGGATAAAATGGATCTTTTGAGATCGGGTATTAGTGCTGAGTTTGCTTCAAAATTCACTAAACTAGAAAATGATTTAACTAACTGCGCTAATAATGTTGCAGAGCTTGAGAGCAATCTAAAAAAGAAAGTTGGTGAATTAAATCTGATTAACAACACCCTTTACCATAGAATCAATCGAGCGGATGTTGTTATGTTTGGTCTGCCTCCCAATATCGAAGATCTCGAGAACACGATTGTTAAAACTTGTTCCTTTTATAGTATTCCTATAACTGATTCCGACATTCAACACACTTGTTACATGAACAAGAACAAATCTGTTCTCGTCAAATTTTGCAATGTGCGTATCCGCGACCGACTGATGAGGGAATACAGTAAAGGCCGATGTTTGAAGCTATGTGATGTTATGGACAGTGATATTAATTCAAGAATATATCTTAATGATCACTTTTCACCTCTGGCAGCTAAAATTAATTTCGTCTGTAAAAAACTCTTAAAGAATAATATAATCAAAAAATTTAAGATATTTAATGCTGATAAGCCCACGGTCTCTATCATCTACCCGAATGGAAATAAAGTCGTTAGGAAATTCGATGAGTGTGACGTATTGTTGGCTGAGCTGAGTGATTCATCCCATATTTGATTTATTAATCTATTGATATTTTGATTATTTAATTAGTTTGTGAGTATGTATTCTGCATTTAGCATTTATTATTTTATTTTTTATATTCCGCTGTATATCTTGATAAGCTGTTGAATTTGTATGTAAAATGAAATTATTTTTTATCGATTTGTATAATTCTAAGGTTCCCCACCGAGTTCTTTTTATATGACATCTTTTGACATTGATCTTGGCCCTATTAGCAGCAGTTCTTATATTAAAAATGCTTTTTTACCTTTTAGCAGTCAACTTAATGTGGCACACTTGAATTGTCAAAGCATCAGACCGTCTTCCGGGTTTTCAAAAATTGATGAACTAAAAACGATTTTGATTGAATCAAATTTGAGTATTTTCGCTGTTTCGGAAACGTGGTTGAAATCCCATATCTCAAACAGAGCAATAAATATTACGGGCTTTAAGTTTCGCCGTAATGATCGACTTGGTTACAGGGGTGGTGGTGTTGGGATTTTTATTTTTGACAAAATTAAACATAGGGAGATTTTAAAAGTATCTGATGCTGGTATCTGTGAAACTCCTTTTGTTGAGCTTAGATTTCAGACGTTAAGAATATTGTTTGGTGTAGTTTATCTTCCCTGTGGTGATATAGATACTTTTGAGGATCGTCATCGAGAGCTTTTTATGAAGTATGCTAATATCATTATAGTTGGTGACTTCAATTATAATTTATTTGATGCTGATAAATCATGTAACATTCGCTCCCTGTGTACTAGAAATAACCTAGCCGTTTCGCATAATAACAGACCATCGCATTTTAATATGGCTCATGGATCTACGTCTTTAATTGATTACTGGTTACTAAGTAACTATTCGTGTATGAATTTCTCTGATCAAATTCTATGTCCATCTTTTTCGCATCATGCGCTTATATTCGCATCTTTTTCTTGTAAAGTTGATCATTCTGCTGAATTTATTGAGTTTTTAGACTATAAGTCCGTTGATTATGATGGTATTTTTAGTTTTTTGTCTTGCTTTGACTTTTCTCTTTTTTATGCGGGTAACGTTGATGTTCAGTGTTCTATTCTTGACTATATATTTCAACAACTGCTTTCCTTTGTACCCCTTAAGAAAAGAAAGATTAAATTTGAAAGTGATGCGTGGATGAAGTCAAGACTGGTAACCTCAACTCGTGTTCTAAGGGATCTTGCTTTCTCTGCTTTTTTATCTGACTCTTCTGCTAATAACAGAAGAATTTTTTGCAAATACCGTAACCGGCTTAAAAGGATTGTGCGTAGAGAAAAATGTAAAGATTTTGCTAACTTGTTTAAGGACCTTGATTGTTCGGCAACGTGGAATGTCTTGAGATGTGCAGGCTGTGTACCTGATCGTGACATATATTTGGATTATGATGTTAACCTAGTTAATGATTTTTTTATTTGTGGGGATGGTGATAGCGATGATGCCAATGTTTTTGCTGAATTTTTGATGCTCATTTGGGGTTTTCCTTTCGCTGTGTTACTCTGGCGGAATTACTTCCCGCTCTTGGTAATGTTAAATCCAATGCTATTGGGATTGACAATATACCTATTAAGTTCATTAAGATGGTTTTTCCTTACTTGTGCAATGAGATACTTTTTTTTTGTTAACAACATTCTTACTACATCGGTCTTTCCTTTGGCCTGGAAAAAGGCGCGTGTTGTTCCTATTCCAAAATCTAAAATCGTTCATGGACTCTCAGATCTAAGAACTATTTCTATATTGCCTGCACTTTCCAAAGTTGTGGAACACATCTTGAAATCACAATTACTTGAATTAGCTTCGCCATTTCTCTGTGAGTCTCAATTTGCCTTTCGACCTGGTCATAACATAACTGGTTTAATATTGTCTTTGACCGAGAGTATAAGGACAGGCCTGAATAATAATGAGCTATGTGTACTCGTGTCTCTTGATATATCTAAGGCCTTTAACTCGATCAGTCACCCGAAAATGATTACAAAACTGAAAAATGAATTTAATTTTTCTATGTCGGCTTGTAAACTTATGCGGTCTTACCTCAATGGTAGGTCGCAATTTGTGTCATTCAATGGAATCAATTCCGAAACTAGATTGCTTAGATCTGGTGTCCCCCAGGGATCTGTTTTGGGGCCTTTACTTTTTATAATGTATATGAATAGTTTTTCCTATTATGTAAACTCTTCCATTTGCAGTACGTTCATTTATGCTGATGATGTTTTCCTTTTGTTTAAATGTAATCGTGACTTCCCGGACGTATTGGAGAATAATATATGTTTTGCGTTGGACTGTGTTCATCAATGGACTTCAGGAAATGCACTATCCTTGAATATTGCAAAAACAAAAGCCATTAGTTTCTGCGGCTCTCACCGAACTTCTGGTGTGTTTAATGTTGCTCTTAATGGAGTTGTCATCGAATTTGTAGATTGCCTCAGAGTTTTGGGTGTTCTCATTGATAATAAGCTATCGTTTGTCCCTCATATTGATGTTGTTCATGGTAAGACCTTTGGTATTTTGCGGCGCTTGTTTTCTACAAATTTATATTTGCCAATTTTTATTAGAAGAAAACTTTGTCATGCTTTGCTCATGCCTCTTGTTTTATATGGGCTTGACGTAATTTCTGGTACTAATGCTTTGCATATACTTAAAATTAAACGTTTAGTTAACATGATAGTTCGCTTTGCGTATAACCTCCGGTTTCGGGATCGTATTTCAGAATATGTTAGGCTATTTCTTGGATGCTCGTTTGTAAGTTTTCTCCAATTCAGAAATTTGGTTTTTTTTATGGTATTATGAAAAAAAAAACATCCCTGTAGCACTTCGTAACAAATTTATTTTTTCTAGATCAACGAGAATTACTCAAATCATTATTCCGCGGATTTCATATTATGTTTTTGAACACTCGTTTTTGGTTCGCATTGCTCGCTATTTTAACTGTTTGCCGAACTGCTTGAAGAACTTTTCTCTGTCTAGTAATTGCTATCGCAGAAAATTGTTTCATTACCTATCGAGTCTTTGATTTTGGAAAATGCTGTCTAGTAATTTAATTAATTTTTATTTATTATATCTTTTTCGGCTGGGGAGCCATCTTTAAGAATTATTCATTCATTGTTTTTTTTTTCTTTTTTTAGAATTTAATTGGTATTTTTTTAGACCTAAGTTCTTTCTTTTTCTATGATTTTATCTGAGAGAATATGTTATTTGGTTTTAGTTTAAACTCATTTTGTTAATTCTAAGTAATAAATTTATTGGCCATTAAGGCTTTGTTATTGTTTTTTATGAAATAAATAAATAAATAAATAAATAAATAAATAAATATAAAATTGTGTATTTTATTTTAAAGATGTTTTTTAACACAGTAGTAGCACCTTAGTCTAACTTCTTGTTAGCACTAATTATTGGTTCGTTTCTGCATTTGTTTAATACCAACGTCCAAAAGCTGCACCATAAAGGCAGAAATACTAAGGTGAAAATCGGGCACAACCAATTGTTATAAATCTTAAAATTTAAAAAGTAAATTAATGTTGTAATGCAATTTTGGAAAATAAAAGATATTTTTTAAATTAAATGCATTTGTGTTTCATGCACCTTTTATTATAAACAGCAAGTTTTCCTATTAATGGCCTGTTTTTATTAATTTGTTGCTTAATATTTTGAAAATATAATGATTTTTTTTACCAAATCGTGCAGAATCTAACAAACACGCGCTTTCAAAACACTAAACTTATTTGAGCATATGACCACCACTTTGTTTTTTAGGCTTTTTGTTAAAGTATGACGAATAGATGTAATCAAATTTATAAGAAATAAGAAGTAACAAAATATCAAAGGTAGATTTAAAAATATTGCTAGAAATTTAAATTTGATTAGAATAATTAAAGCAGAGGTAAATAATTTAATTACTTGTCAAATCCCATTTTTTATTTTAGACCTATTTGATACCATTTTATGGAGCCAAACTAAGACTTAATAAAAAAGATTATTTTGCTTTCTAATCTAATATAATACATTATAAATCTCTTTGTTTGGCTAAACGACTGAACCGATTTTACTGTCAATTGAAACACGTGTAGATACTTGTACTCATGATAAAATAGAGTATTTTTTATTTTCAAATAGCGGACCTGAAGGGGAAAAAAGCTTCCTCCTTTTTCAGACTTTGTGCGTCCGAACAGATTTAAAAAACTAAATCGATTTTAAGAAATTAAAACACTTGAACCCAAATGAAAGGAAAAAGGGGGCGCTAATTAAAAAAAAAAAATGCACTAAATCGATTTTAACAAAAAGGGATTTTTAAGATATTTGATACATAGAGAGTTCTCATGCATTAGGATCATTAGGCAGAAAAAGTCTCATTGGGTTACCAAAGCGTAACAGAATTAGCATGTACTTTTGTAATGAAATTAAAATGCATACGTTAATTTTCTAACAAATGTTTTAACTATATGATCACCAACGTATGTATAAGACGGATATTGATTTCGAAAACCAAATCGATAAGTATTTCCTTTTCAATTTTTGCGTATAAAAATACATATATTTCATTCAGACAATTAAAAATCGTACTTACCAAATTATCGGTTAAGGAAAATGCGATGGCATCCATGCTAGCAGTGACAGCGCGCCAGGCTATCTCCTTTAGTTTTAATTCAGGAAACTGGACCAAGGTCAATATAAATACTAAACCATAAATAAATACTAAAGGATTTAAGACAACACAATAAGCAGTTAGAAGAGATTTTCGAAAACCCTTTTGCATATCAGGTTTAACTGAAATAGCCAATGGTACACATACTAAAGCAATTAGAAAAGCCAAAGTCAAGTTAAGTAATCCAATTATAATTAAAGCAGTAGCCAGACCAACCAAAGAAGCTATGTGCATCCAATGCATTGCGTTAACTGGTAAGCGCTTTAAAAATGGCAGAACTACGGCTATTACTACCCAAACAACCATAGATAATGTAACACTTTGGGCAGTGGTAAACCATAGGATGATAGAAAGTTCACTACTAAGTTCAAACAAAACAGTTGTTGACACATGTAGCCTATGGCGCAGGCATAGATGATGAATAAAATTGCTGGCGCAAAGTGTACATCTGTATGATCCTTATCTTTTGTATTGGAATCGTGTTTTAGATTCTTATTCTTCTTCTGAATTCTCTTCTTCAGCCTCCTTTATTTGTCCACCAGCCATAAGCCACATTAGGAATGATTTTATAAACAAGGGAACTACCATTAATGCCAAACAGGGCATATAATCACCAATCGATACAAAACGATCGTTTTGAGCTAAAATATAAAAAAATAACTCTGATGAAAACGTTCTAATAAGTTATTTAGACTGCAGGATATTCCTTCCATGGTTTTTAATAAAGGTAAAACGCCATTATAACGATTACTTCCGGTAGTTAGTCTTTTTATAGCTTCTAGTGTTAATGACTCAATGCGATGTCTGTGAAACAGGCCATGATTGCCATTCGGGACACCAGTAGATTGACTTAGTAACATAGTTATTAAATTTTTAATATTACTCTCAATGGACGTGTACTGTGAAGAACGACGTTTTTTAAATGGAGTTTGCTTATAGCCAGAGATAATACCCTCGCGGGCAGTTATTGGTTATACTAAATTAAACATATCAAGATTAGAAAGCTGGCCATTTAATCCTTCAATTTTTACATCAATATGATCTGTAAGCATATGAAATAAAATAAGTGTTAAAAAAAGAAAGTAAAATGCTGTTTCAAAATATTTAGTATATAAATTATACATAAATTTTATCTTTTATATTAAATAAAGGATGTTGTTCGAAAAAATAAAATTCGATTAGAAATAAAATCCAGACAGAAATTATTTTATCTAATTGAATTACCAATATCCAAATCTTGAACATCAATATTTAAGGCTGCCTGAAGGGAACCAGCTCTTGCTGGCAAGTCTCCGTAATTAAGATAATTATTCCTCTTTGTATTGTCCATTTCCGTACTAAAATATGCCTCTAGGAATGCATGCATACCTAATTGTTCCTGTTCAGTTACTAAAAAGATTATATCTTTAGCCCAATTTTTTTTCTATAAAGAGAAATATATTAATAATATGTAATCTTATTTTAAAATGATTGTAACTTCTTGCAAAATCTGCAAATGCCAACAAAACGGGAACACTACCCGTAATATCAGTATGAAAAGATGAGGGAGGGCGGTACGGAGCTGAAAAAACTATTCCTTCGGTCGAACTTGTACGTGGTGCCCTTAAAATACCGTAAACATTTTTACCATGAAATTCTTTACCTCCGGCAAATGGATAGCGCAATGTATAATTATGAACTAAGTTTCCAAGCCGATTTGTTTCATCTTAGCTAATATCCACGAATGCGGTGTTGTAGTTTTGTGAGTTTCACGTTCAGCTTTTAATTCGTCTACTAATTGCTGAGCGCACCGACTAGAATCTAGTTTTATTTCGTGATAAACCAGACCCACAATTTATCATTAGTAAACGTATAAATGATCTATTAAAATCTTACCTGGCGATAAAGCGTTTTCCGATAGATAAGAACCATGATTTAAGTCTTTTTATCCCAAACAACAGAACCACACAATGCTAGCAAAGTACAGAAGCCAACCCAACTTTGAATGATATTTATTTAGTATTTGATCAAACTTATGCCGTGGCTTTATAGAAGGATCTAATAAAAGACCCATGCTAATGGAATGATTCAGTTTTAGACATAAATTTTTTGTTTTCTCTTATGATTTTTTCACTATTTTTTTCTACAAGAGAAAAAAGTTTTGTTTTTATATTTTTAATGCAGCCGGTGTTACCAATATTTCTCCTTATACCAAAGCAAGATCATAGGTCTGTTCAGTAACTTTACTAGTAACGAGTAAAACAGAAATTTTTAATATTGGGTGCGTTCCCGTACTCAACTTTGGGATCCCGCGAGATCCAATGTTACCGAAAACTGTTCCCGTACTACAAGTTTGGGTAGAAGAGAGAGCTTTTGAGAGAATAAAATTCTTCTTCTTTCTGCACGAAACAGCCCAGACTTTTTCTTCGGGTAAGTTTGTGTAAACTAAAAAACAATCAGCTGATTGAAAAGTAAACAGTAGGAAATACAAAAATTCTATGTTTCATACAAGCAAATGTTTCGCAAAACTGTTATTCAGTTCAAGAACATACAAAATATTTGCGTTCTTATGTTTAATATAAACAACTGCATGTATATTTTGCTCGACATCTTGTTTTGGGATAGAAATTTGGTTTTTTGTGTTCCCGTACTTTCGGGCATTTTTCTCTTTAACTGAGAATAATTTAAGTTTTCTCTCATTTTACCGAACTTTACCCAAAAAATACGGGAACGGAGCTATTGTTCCCCCGAATGAAAAGAAGTATATGAACGCTTTTATAGCGAAAATAACACGCCGTCTTGACTACCCATTGATTTGTTCAACCATTGAAAAATTTCATGTGCAGACATTAGTTTTATTCATTTACTAAAAATGTTTACGAATTTGTAATAATTGTTTCTGGAAGGTGTTCATTAATCAAAAAAATTTGCAACGACAGAGTGTAAACAGAGAGTAAAAAATGAAATACAAAAAATATATTGCAAATTCTCACTGGTAAAATTTTTTCTTGTAAGAATTAGTCAAACAGCTGTTTCTTACTTTTGTTTACAAAATAATTTACTCTAAAAATGCCTGATAAAAGAAATTTTTGTAACATTGAAGAAAATGAAAGTATTTAACAATTAAAAGAATATAAAAGTATTATTTTGTAAATTTTCTTTATATTAGCTATAGAAGTACATATCAAAGAAGTGTAAAACAACAGAAATTTGGTTTACAATCTTTGAGCTTTACAGGTGTTTGTATTGTTTTTAGAGTTAAAAGTAAACAAGCCCGTGATAAAACATTCAATTCAATGTACTTTTTTCTGTGCAATTTTAAGAAAAGTTGTACAATTCTTATGTAAAATTATAAATAAGTCATACACATGTTAAATATTTTTACAACTAAATTACAACAAGAATGTTTATTAGAACTGACTGTATAAAAAAATTCTATACATGATGAGCTTAAACATCATAATATTTAAAACATTTTACATATTTTTAATATTTGGTTACTTGGAGTATTATTTTCAAATGGTACTAAGAAAGTTATATAGGTATAAGTTTTATTTTCCTTATATAAAGCATCAATTACAATTATATTATAAAAAGAAAAGGTATTAATTATACTTTAAATTAAAGTTTAAATATATGTATATTAATATAAAATTGTGTGTAGTCTAACTTCTTGTTAGCACTAATTATTGGTTCGTTTCTGCATTTGTTTAATACCAAAGTCCAAAAGCTACACCATAGAGGCAGTAATACTAGTGTGAAAATCGGGCACAACCAGTTGTTATAAATCTTAAAATTAAAAAAGGAATAAATGTTATGATGCAATTTTAGGATTACTATTACAACTTAAGGTGAAATAAAATATATTTTTTAAATTATCATTTTCATGCAGCTGATAAAAAGTCTACTTCTAGCAACAGCGAGCGAACAGCAAATTTTCCCTATTCCTGTCCCATTTTAAAATTTAGTGCCAACTATTTGGAAAAAATATGAAGTAACTTCTTTTAAACCAAGTTGTGCGGCAAGTTTTTTTTTCACTACATTTTTTAGCATCTTATTTACGTCCATGATTTAACAAATTCATGCTTTCAAAACACTTATTTGAGCGTATTCTCGAAGATTTTCATTTTAATGTTCATTTGTAATAAGCTGTATGAGATCGTCTGCATATACTTTTGGTTTGGTGCAGCCAGACTTTCAGCGATTTCGATTTAGGTTCGAAAGAATATGGGCGTTAAATACAGCTATCCGTTGAAAAGCATTGTATTGTAAAGATGTGTTTATTTACATTTTCTTTTTTAATTTTTCTTCCTGTTTTTTCCTGTTTCTTCTTGGAACTTGTTATTTTAATGAAAGTAGTGAAAATTTTTATGATAAATAGAACATTATACAGAGTGAAAGAGCTACAAACGTTTAAAAGAGTCATACATGGAAGTAATTAATAAACCTAATGCTTTTTAATTTAAAGGTTTCATTGACAATTAGTTAAAAAATTAAGTCATATCATTTGCTAATGATTAAATACTTTCAAAGCATTACCAATAAGCGTCACTCCTATGTCGTTGTACGCTAAATAAACTCCTCAAAATATAGCAAAATGTCATTCTTGTTACAAAAATTTGATGAAATAAATATGAATGTTTTAACATTCTTAGGAAAAATGAGACTTTATAGGAAAATATTTTAGTTGTCGTGTAAGTAATAAGATCTGCTTCTATAAAAGGGTGAAGATTTATTTGTTTTATACATAGTTCTTTTTGAAGGTACTGCTATCTTAAACAATTTTTTTCCAATTATAATTAGTAATTAAACAATTTGATTAAAGTTCATTACCATTAGTAAAAACAATTTTAATTACAATAAAATCATTAGCATTCTATGGTAGTTAAATTTTTTTGACTTTGTCATTATTACAAATATGTAATGCCAAAAAACATTACTGGTAAGTATTAAAAAAAGTGTTTCAATGTGAAATTATTAAGTTTTTAATTGTTAGACATGGGTAAAGCATCAAGCTCCTAGCCGAATTTAATGCTATACTGCATTTAATATTTTGCTGTGTGTAGATTTGCACACCACCATTGAGGTACTACACAGGGCGCGTTGCCAGTTATTTTAAATGGTTGGCTTCCCCTATAGGCCTACACCATTTTAGTCAAGGCGAATCAAGTATACAGTTAAGTAAAATCAAGGGAAGTCAAGCAGGTGATATTTGAAAAAATCTGCAAATTTTTTTTATAATTAGCTTGATTTTTGGGGCAATGGTGAAAATGAATGAATTTGCTTTGGTATAACCTGGTTATTGATCGGCCTTGATTTTACTTAACTGTACAGTACTACTATTATCTACTAATTTGTTTTGAGCATGCGTAACATTTTGAATTTATGTTTGTTTTTAGAAAGTGTTGTAAGATATACTTAATGTCATAAATCAATTTTTTGTTATTTTTCACTTAATTTTCATCTATTAAATAATTTAATAAATATTTTTTGTATTACATACATACAAAATGCTATGCATTAATATTTCTTGTTGTATTACATGCAAAATACAAACATAAACTTGTAAAATTCAGTTCGTTACTTTTAAAAATCGATTTTGTGGTGTGGTTCGCAACTACTTAAATATTTTTCAGTAATATGCTTAACTATGTGACTAACTACATTTTTTTTTTTTTTTTCATTTATATAGACTTGGCATTAAAAGTCGGTCAAAATTTTTATGAATACGAGTATACTATATGTACATACATATTATGTGTTTTGATATCAGCATTTTATAAAATTTTCATGCACGTATAATTAATTTTATATATTAATTTTTTTAAATTCAGTAAGTTTTGCCTTACGTTGTGATATATGTATTATGTGCATAATATATATTTGTATATTGATTTTTAAAAATTTTAGTAATTTTAAAAGGTTTATATAAAAATGTTCTCAGTGCATATCCTGCATGTGTAAAAATAGTTGTTGTATATTTTTATAACACATTCTTTACAAACTGTATATTGGCACGATTTGCATATAGTTTTAAGTCGTTTAACATTTCCGCAATGACAGCAAAATTGAGAGCAATTATCTGAATTTCTAGTTAAAACTAATCTTATAGTTTCTCTAAAGTTGTTAGGATCTGGTAATTTTAAAAGGGATTTTCCACTCAAATAATGTAAAATATACATTATTACAAATACCCCACAGCTAACACCATCGCTTTGCCTAGTTCTTTCAGAGATTTTAAGAAATTTCCATTCTTTGTCTTTACAAAAATGTGTATAAAAACTTTCCTAATGCTCCTGACCACTGAAGTCACTAAAAGAATCTATGAAAATAAATTCTCGATGTAATAAATTTAATATACAAAGGTTGAAATGACGACTTTTTAATATTGGTATAATTATAAAATTTGGCTTATATAATATTAGTTTATAAAGTTTATTAAAACAAATTGTATCAAGTTGACAAGGTAAACTTAAGACATTTTTGAAATTTTCTTTTATAAGAATAGCACAATCTACAACAAAATTGGTTAACTGGTTTCCTGTTTTTATCGACTTCCAGTCTTCAATATCCAATATGTTGTAAAAACTAATATTAGATTGCTTTAAATTTGGATAAATTTTTTTAAACAAACTATTGTATCTAAAGAGGTATAAATTAACGTTTGTTTGCTTTTTATGGCTTAATTGTTCAAATTTCATTGGATCATAGTAAGTGTGCTCTTTTTTAATTCTTGTTACTTCGCGGGAATTTGTTTTATTTATAGCATCAAGTTTAATGATATCTTCAATGCTTTCAGGCATTGCGAACAACTTCTTTACTTTTTTTGCATTTAACAGATTTTTAGGCTTAATAGCTTTTTGTTTCTTTAGACTTTTCTTTTTCCATGTTTCTTCTGGCTCTAAAAGTTCTATCAATTCATAGTCATGCTCTTTAGCAATTTGTAATAAACTATGGTTTTCATTTATAGCAGGCTCTTTTTCTTCATTTTCTTCTACGTCGAACATATCGTACTGATATCGAAGTTCTTTTAAAGAACTCATACTGTCTTTTCTGTCAATTTTTATGAAATCACCTGGCCGAACAGCTCTATTGTTTAGAAGAATATGCTTTTGCAAATAAAAATTAAATTCCACTGGAGCGTTACTTATGTGATCGCCCGATGGATCTATCACAATCCCCATTATGTTTGTCCACATAGGTAGAAATGAGCAATGTTTTTTGGCAATAAATCTGCAAAAATCTTAATTTTGATATTCATTTATATCATATTTTATTATTTGATCGTTAAAACTGTCGTATACATAATTACATATATTTTCAAAAACCTTTTTAAAAGGACTACGACCATGCGTTATTTATTTTTAAGTACTCCTGTCTTAGCACATCAATTATTAGTTTTTTTTTAGTTAACTTAAGGTTCTGAAAATCGTTTGCTTCGAAAAGCAAATCGGGTTTATTTTAAAATTGCAATCTGCAACTTTTGGTTTAAAACGACGAATTTGGATTATCACTTTCCCGATAACTTTCAAATTGTGATACATCTAAGTTACAATCTTCGGTTTCAAAGGGACCAAAAGGCTTATTACAGTTTTCTAGGTTTTCGGTTCCTTTGCTATGGGTACTGCTTTCTTTAAAAGATTTTTTATTATTGGTGTCTTTATTGAGACTTACACAGTTTTCGTTTGTTTTATTACAATTAGAAAACTTATCTAAAGCACCTCTTAACATTAATTTTACTTCTTCGAGAAAGCATTTTAAAATATATTCTATTTCCTTTGAGCCTCTTTTATCCTAAAAAGAAAAAAATGCATATATTAAACCTTAATAAATTTCTAATTTTCACTTTTTAAGCAGTCTTACCATCGGACTTTGCGTTTCGCTTGATCGTGTTTTTTTGTCCTAAAATGTATATATTATTATTGTTTAAATAAGCGGAATTGTACAAACTAGTAAATTATAATTCCTTACCGTTTCAATCTCAAAATTTGTTGACATTTCTTGAGTAATGTAAATGTACATACACCCACCCACCAACTTTATTCAGAAAGTCTTCAGTAATATTTTTATTTCGCAGTGGATCCTAAAAAAACTTGTTCTAAGGAGAATGCTTTAAAATATGTTAAACGTACATACGTTTTTGCCTTCTTTTAGCGAAATAAGGGCATCTAAAGCACATTTTTCTAGTTCGGTCAAATTCTGTCCACCTACTTTATTTGAAAGCTCTTCAGTAATACTTAAATTTTGAAGTGTATACTAAAAAAATTTGTTCTAAGTAGAATGCTGTAAAAATGTTAAAAGTACATACGTGTTTGCCTTCTTTTAGCGAAATAAGAGCATCTAAAGCACATTTTTCTAGTTCGGTCAAATTCTGTCCACGTACTTTATTTGAAAACTCTTCAGTAATGTCATCAATTACAAACATCACTTTTCTGCAAAAAAATAGGATAGTATATACACATGTCTTTATTTAAATTATATAATTGCAACAAACCTTGCTATTTCCAACGTTATGAAAATCAGAACGGTATCCTTCAAAGTTCACAAGCAATGACCGAATCTGTAATCATGCAATTATCATAAATTTTTGTACTTATTTTTTATTGTAATCGTCATACCCGTTTTAAAATCATTTTCCGATTATTTGAATTATTTGCTAGTTTATAACATAACGGCTGATCTTTGTTGTAATCGGAGAATATTTTGGTATAAAAAGAATTATTTTGGTAATATTTAAGATTTTGAACATTTAAGCCTACGTTTAATTCCATCACCAAAATGGTCATAAGTTTTTCTTTATTTAAAACCATTTTCTATTAATTAAAAAAAGAAGCTATAAATTTTAAAAACAACATAAACTACTGAATAGTGGGTAAAAATGAAATTATTTGCTATACAGTTGTCAGATTAAAAAAATCAGATTATTGGTCAAAAATTAAGTCACATTTATTAATAAGCAGATAATCATGCTATATTTTTGTAGGATATATTTTTAATTTAATTTTTATTTTAATTTTTAAAGCTATAAATTTCTCAAAGACTATGATTAAAGTTAAGATAATAATATAACATACAGGGAACCTATTAAGGTATGATAAAATTATTGCTTGAAAACTTGTTTCTGATGTGTAGGGCGCTTAATACGAATTATAATAAGATTACTATCAGAGTATTCTCAAACATGTGTGAGCAAGTACACATCATAGTTTTTGCTGCTTATTTCATAAATGTGTGAGAGGGTAGAAAATAATTTTGTTTTTTCATTTATGAATGAGTTAATTAATTTTTTCTCTTTCTATTCAAAAGTTAAAAAATGAGAAAATATTTTTTTTTACACAAGTGCACATTTATGAGAATTTTACAATTTTAATAATTTTTAAAAGTGAAAAGACCGTAGAAAAAATTTTTCATAAAGCGTTCGCGTATGTGCATATGCGCATATTTTGTTATGGGCTGCTGCCGGCGTATGTAACAAAAAGGTTTTTTTTTATTTTGGAGTATATGTTTGTGCGAATGTAGATGTAAAATTGTACTTATGACTTACATGTTATAGTCAACTACATTTTGCGGTAACCTTTAGAATTTTACATAGTTTTCTCTACTAGTTATTTTAAAACCAAATATTTGGTTTATTAATATATTTTTATAATATGTTGTAAAAAACAAATATATATATATAAAATAATATTATATATATTATATTATATTATATTATATTATATTATATTATATTATATTATATTATATTATATTATAGTATATTATATTATATTATATTATATTATATTATATTATATTATATTATATTATATTATATTATATTATATTATATTATATTATATTATATTATATTATATTATATTATATTATATATATATATATATATATTATATATATATATATATATATATTATATATATATATATATATATATATATATATATATATATATTATATATATATATATCTTCAATAAAAATAATTTAATAATTTGATTCTTTAATGATTTAATAGTATTCCCCTTTTTCCGATCCCAGCTTTGGGATTTTAGAAAATATGGGGTAAAGTCAAAATTTCGCTGTAAAATAGGTCAAATTGAAAGACTTACATCTTCTACAAGAATGATCACTTTTATACGAAAGTTGATTTAAACGTACACACATATAGTTAGCTTAAACAAAAAATTTTTATACTTTCCTTGAGAAAATTTTTTTCTGTCTAAAAAATTAGATTAATGGCCCTTTTTGGGCTAAATAACACAAAAATGCAATAATTTGGATTTTTTTAATTGAAAATCGTATAATTTTTAAGCCAGAAAAGATATGATCTTCAGAGTATTTTAAATTTTGTTTGCTAACTATGGTAAAAAACTCAAACAAATTTGCCTAAAAGTGTACCCAATATTTCGAAAAAAAACTGGACCAGGGTATCCAAAAATAAAAAATTTTAATTTTAAAATGTTTATAACTTGATCATCTTCAAACATAAACATGCAGTTTAAAGCACCGTTTTGTAGGTATGGACGAGACCTTTAAGACCATGTATAATATTTAAAAATCAGACAAAAATTGAAGAAATGCCAAGCGTTAGAAAAATTTTCAGGTGCGAGGTACGCAACTTTGAGACCACATAGCGCTATCTCTGGAATGTGGATGGTACCCAGCTCCAAAACTTAAGCTCAAGTACTCCTATGCTATGCTCATGCCAAATTTTGGATCTATCGGCCTTGCGATTTACAAATGGCTGAATTATTTCCAAAATATTTTGATTCTGCCCCACTGTGCAATGCTAATACAAACATTTATGTATGTACGATCGCAGGCAGAAATTTTTTGGTGTTCGTTTATGAGAAACTGTAAAATACTCATTTTTGAACGTTAGTTTATGTAAAACAGCAAAAATGAGAATGTTCTTATTCATCACTTATCAAATGTGAATAATACAGAAATTTTTTGTTGTTCACTCATATATATATGAATGTTAAAAAAAACAGATGCACACATTCATGTACGATCGCAGGCAGAAATTTTTTTGATTTTCGTTTATGATCGTGGAAAATAAAAAAAAATTTTAATTCTCATATATGAAAAAATATCATAAATGTTGGTATTTGAATGCTCATGAAAATATTTGAACTCTGTTTACTATACCCATGTTTTCATTTCACCACAGAAACCTTTACAAACATGAAGATTAGCTGGATAAGCTTAAAGAAGAGTATAAATTCTGATAGTAGAGTATAGTTTTTTCAATTTAAAAAAATTAACTAGTTCCAAAGTAAATTTAAATTACATAAGCAAAAAAAGAATACCACCTTTTTGGAGAAAATCCTTAAAAGTACGATATTTTTTTTTATTCTCAATTCAAAGGCTTGTACCTTTATAACGAAAAGCGCTATCAGAACAAAACTTTAAACTTCTAAATTTCTAAATGTAATTAAGAATACAACAAATGTCTTAAAGTAAAAATCTGATAATTTATAAGTGCACTACGCTAAAAATACTAACTTAAGGTGAGCCAAAATTAAAAAAATTGTAAGCCAATTTTCTTTCAAACTAAAAGCGATAACCTACACATGTAAGCACATTTTTTATAGATCTTTTCAACGCCTAATTAAATTTAAAAAAACTTAACATTTGAGTTAAAAATATGCTTTTTATGACATTTAAAAAAAATTATGTCCCCAAAAATCCCCAATAAACAGTTTCAACTATCCCCAAAAATCCCCACTACAAATAATAGTATTTTTTATATTGAATTAGCATAAGCTATATATTAAATTGATTAACAAAATCGATTAGTTCTGGATCCATATCTTCTATCTTGTTGTCTGAAGCAATTTTTTGATACATATTTTTGGAGTTAAACATTTCTAAAGATGTAACAAAAATATTACAACAAATTGTCTTATTTTTAAAACGAGTATTAATTTTCCTTAAAGATTCGAGCAACTCGTATTGCATTTTAATTTTAGTTTTCCGTTGATATCATTGCAACGGTTTAAAACATAATCAAAAAAAGAATGCCATCTTTTTGGGGAAAATCCTCAAAAAAAAACCTTATTTTTTACATTTTCTCAATTCAGAAGCTTGTAACTTTTGGGACAAGTCCAGCTTACGGGCAACGCTCCAAAAGAAAAAAAAAGTTGTCTACGGTGTGTAAAATGCAATTCTAAGCAAAAAATTTAAAGTTTTTATGTTCAATATGGCATATATTGAGTATTTGATGGTAGAATAGGACAATATGGATATCATTGGAAAGGTAATTTAAGCGGCTATCTAATTAAACAGGAAAATGGTGAAATAAAATAAAAAAATCTGTTAAAGAACAAAAACCGTTTTTTTTAATTTAAACTAGGGATGGACACTAAAAAAACATCGATGTTTTTTTCATGCGATGCATCGCAAACATACATCGATGTTGCATCGATATTTCATAAAATACATCGATGTTTTTTATACATCGATTGTTTTCTTTTTTAATTAATAATTATTGAATTTTTAATGTTTTTCTATTTATTATTAACATATTTTCGAAAAATCTTAAGTTTATTTTACATCTCTCCCTACTTTTAAGTGTTGCCAGTTGTTTGCATAATATTTACCAAGTTTACATATACAAACTTGAGTCATGCCAGCACATAAGATATATATGTATACACGTTTATATATCAATCTATCTACACGTTCTGTATACAATTTGTCATTTCGATGCTTTGAAAGAAAACAAATATGTTTTTCGATTGTTTAGGAGTAAAAACAACATCGGATTATATCGATGTTTCGACACAATACATCGAGTGTTTGTAAAACATCGATGTTTTTTGTCCATCCCTAATTTAAACTTAACTTAAAAAAAAAACCGACTACAAAACATACTTCTGTCTATAGCGGTTCTAGACGTTGGCCACATACATCAAATTACATCAACTATTGGGACACCCTTTAATTTCTAAATCCAAATTTTTTAATTGTTGTTATAGCGGACATTGCAAAAATACAGGTTCCTTGTAAATTTTAACCCACTGTCTAAAACTGTTTAAAAGTATGTCCATAAACATCAAATTACATCAACTATTGTAAAACCCTTTAACTTATGATTTTAAATATTTATACTTCTTATTATACCAGACAAAGTAGTAGATATTCTGTATAATTTTCAAGTGTTTGTATATAACGGTTCAAAAGATAGGGCCATGTAGATTAAATTACATCAATTATGGAAACCCCCGTTAATTTAAAAATTCAAATTGTATACTTGTACTTATAGCGGAATTAGCAATACAGGTTCCTTGTAAATTTCAGCTGTCTGTCTATAACGGTTCAAAAGTTTGGTCACATACATCAAATTACATTAACTATTGGGTCACCCTTTAATATATAATTTTACATGTTTATACTTGTTGTTATAACGCTCACAGTAATCGACATCCTGTCCAATTTTTAAGCGTTTATCTATAACAGTTCAAAAAATAGGCGCATATAGGTCAATTTACGTCATCTATGGGGACACCCTTTTATTTTAGATATATTTTTGTATTACTTTTTGCTATTGGGAGCTATAGTGATAGCAGTTTTTATAAATTTTAGAAAACTGCCCTTTACAGTTCATAATACACTTAAAAAACATGTATGTTGTATGGGGACACCCTTTAATTTTTTAAGATTATGAACTGATTTTAAGACGGGACCAATCTGTAAGCATAATCTATCATATTACAAAAAATTTTTTAAATCGGTTAAGAAATGAGTTATCGAGGCACCAACATAAAAAAAGAAACATTCAGTCGAATTGATAACCTTCTTCTTTTTTTGAAGTCGGTTTAAAAGTTATATGAAGTGTGTAAAATGTCTGTGTGTAGATTTCCTGCTCTATGGTATGACCAACACCGGCTTCGCTTTCTAAAGATTTCCTGCATAGTCGATATACATATGTTACATTATACGTAAAAACTTTGGAGGTCCGCATTTCGGAAACAAAGGGTTTTCCCGAATATTGGCACTTAATATTTTTTTTACACACTTTATATAACTTTTTTTGTATTCCAACTAAGCCTAACAATTTTAAGTAGTTGCGTTTATATGAAAAAAAATCGTTTTTTGTGTTTAGCAGATTTTTTTTACCTTTTTCGTAGTTAGTTAGATAGCGGCTTGAATTACCTTTCGAATGATATCCATATTGTCCTATTCTGCCATCAAATACTCGATATATGCCATATTAAACATAAAAATTTCGGAGGCCCGTAACTCCGGAAGTAAGGGTTGGCGCCAAATTTTTCACTAACCATTTTTTGCTTATAATTATATTTTACACACCGTAGGCAACTTTTTTTCGTTTGAAGCGGTGCCCGTAAACTGGATTTAAGTCTTAAAATATCGCAGCAGTACACAATAACTACAAATTCACTAAAGTTTCTAAATTTTTTATTTTTTACTTACCTGTTTCTTTTAAGTATTTAAAGATTTTTTGAAAAAATTGCTTTTAAATATATGAAAATACGTTTACTTTCACGTAATATTATATAATATTATTACTTTCAAAATCGCACTGTACGTTTGAAAACCTTTTTCCTTTTCCTCAATTGTTCCAAGATTAAATTTATGCTTGATTTGACGTTTTTGAAATTAGTGCCGTTATTCCTGTTTCATTCGTTCCCTGTGTAGTTACCACACTTTAATATACATGCAACCATGTCCATAATACACCAGAAAAAATTTTTGGTATGTTTAAGTATTGCAAATATTTTCAAATAGTAAATTATTAATTGTTCATGATTAAAAAAAAAAGCTTGAGTTTTGATAACTTTTATAAAATTGTAGTATTATTTCTTTATTAATTATATAGATTTGTATATTTGCCATTACGTTTACTTGGTTTAAAGTCTGGCATCTGTTCTACATTAAAAATGTAGCAACAATGGCAAATCGCGTCATGCTATGTGACGGGTATTTTTTACAGAGGACATTTAAACAGAAGATGGACAGCGAAAATACACAAGTGAGTAAAAATTAATTTAATTTAATAATAAATTATAATATCATTTTAAACATTAACGCCCATATGCAAAAAAAAATTAAGTTAAATTAAAGTGTACTTTAAAACAAATTTTTCATTTAAATTTACTTTAAAGTAAACTCCAAGTTAGCTTTTTTTATTTTGCATAAGGGGGTTATAGTTTATTAAATTTGCTTTTTGAAACAAATGTAGTTTACGGACGCAGCTCAAAAATGAAAAATAATTTTCAACGCGGTGTTAAATGCAGTGTAAAGTGAAAAAGTGTAAAAGTGTAAAGTCAAAAATTTGGGGCTGACGCAGTTACGGACCACAAAAGTCTGTATGTATAATATGGCATATATCGTATTTTATGGCGGAATGAGACCATATGGGTATCATTTGAAAAGTAATTTCAATACCTATTTAATTGAAAAGAAAAAAAGTTAAAAGAGAATTACAAAATAATAAAAAAATGTTAAATAAAAAAATTGGCAGTCGCCCGTATTTTCCGAGTTATGGGCCTCTGAATTTTTCACATAAAACTGTAACTGTGATTGTACATTACATTTTGGCACAAGTTGGGTCAATATGGGTATCATTATAAAGCTTTTGGGAATATCTACTAAACCGTGCTAAAATAAACAAAAACTATAAATTAATTTAGCACCGTTTAATAGATACTACCAAAAGCTTTATAATAATACCCATATTGACCCAACTTGTACCAAAATGTAATGTACAATCACAGTTTTATGTGAAAAATTCAGAGGCCCATAACTCGGAAAATAGAGGCGACCGCCAATTTTTTTTATTATTTTGTAATTCTCTATCACCCTGTATTATCTTTTTTTTGGATTGAAAAAGCTTCACTAAACTAGACTTGTTTCTTTGATATACATATGTACATACTAAGTATGTAGGCAGTTATGTTTATATGAAAAACTTTTTTTCAGTCCTTACCTTAAGCTTTTTTTAACTTTTTTCCTTTTCAATTAAATAGGTATTGAAATTACTTTTCAAATGATACCCGTATGGTCTCATTCCGCCATAAAATACGATATAAGCCATATTACACATACAGAGTGGTCCTTAACTGCAATACTAAGGGTCAGCCCCAAATTTTTCACTTAACACTTTTAGTTTTAAATAGCATTTTACGCCGCGTGGAAAATTATTTTTCATTTTTGAGCTGCGTCCTTAAACTAAATTTAAGCGAACACTTTAATTTTTTACTTGTTTTTAGTTTTATACAAGGCGAATCAATTACAAGGTGGTAGCAGTGGCGAATTCTTTAATTTTCGCCCTTATGTCGAATGTCGAACTACATATCAAAAAAATTTTGCACAGATTTTTTACATGGCGAAATAATACCAGGAGGTCGCAATGGCGAATTCATTAATTTTCGTCGAAACGCTAAATGTCAAACCCCATATAAAAAAAATTATACATATTTTTTATATATGGAGTTTGACATTTAAGGTTTCGGCGAAAATTAATGAATTCGCCACTGCGAATACCTGGTATAATTTCGCGATGGATTTTTTCAAGAATTTTTTTATATATGGTGTTTGACAGTTAGGCTACCGGCAAAAATCAATGAATTCGCCTTCGCTACCACCTTGTAATTGATTCGCCTTGATTTCATAGAGTTTTATTAATGTTTTTAATGTATGTATGTACATATATGTTTTTTTTAGAAACTAATTCGTTACTTATTAGACCAATCCAGTGCTGGCAGTGGTGCTGCCAATGGTGTTGGCAGAGGGGCTAGCAGAGGTGGGGCAAGGGGTGGCCGTAGAGACCGTGGGCGCGGTAGATACGGCAGCAATGCCCACCAGGTCTTTTACATGGTAAGATTTCTTTATATTTTTATTTCAAAATTTGTTTTGGACAATTGTACATTTCCAGAATCCACAAATTCCTATTGGTTACATCATGCAGGAAATTATTTATCCCACATCTCTGGTGGTAGAACCGATGCACACCACAGGCCACCAAGTCCGCCTAGGTACTAGGCAATCAGTAGTTGCTACTAGGAGTTCAGTAGTGACTACTGCTCATCCGGTTGCTGCTACTGGCCTTCCAGTAGTCGCAACTGATCGAGTAGTTGGTGGTACTGAACACCCAGCAGCAACTACTGAATATCCTGTGCTGGCTGCTGAAGTTCCTATGGATACAGAACGTCCTGTGGTGTCAGCTGATTGTCCTAGAGCCGAATCAAATGTTGATGTAATTTAATGTATATAGCCAAACTATTGAACAGTTTTAGACGGTTAAATTTTACAAGAAACCAGCATAGCTAAGCCCTCTAAACAACAAGTATAAAGTTTGCGGTTAATTTTATTAACTTGTTATTTTCCAATAAAAAATAAACAACACAATTCAGTTCGAATTTATTTATTAAAATTCGTTTTGATTTTTTTGGCACCTTTTCATTTATCGGTTTTAGGAATGAAAATATATATATTCATTTATATGGGTAAATTGCACACTTATAGGTGTATACCCTATAAACGGCTAATTTTTTAGAAAATGACAACCCTACAGTTCGATTTGTAGGGCATTTATTTATTAAAATGCGTTTTGATTTTTTTTGGCACCTTTTCATTTATCGCTTTTAGGAATGAAAATATATATATTCATTTATATGGGTAAATTGCACACTTATAGGGGTATACCCTATAAATGGCTAATTTTTCGAAAATGACAACCTTACAGTTCGATTTGTAGGGCATTTATTTTTTAAAATGCGTTTTGATTTTTTTTGGCACCTTTTCATTTATCGCTTTTAGGAATGAAAATATATATATTCATTTATATGGGTAAATTGCACACTTATAGGGGTATACCCTACAAACGGCTAATTTTTCGAAAATGACAACCCTACAGTTCGATTTGTAGGGCATTTATTTATTAAAATGCGTTTTGATTGTTTTGGCACCTTTTCATTTATCGGTTTTAGGAATGAAAATATATAATAAGAAATATGTAAAAATTTATTTCATTTTTCAAATTGTTCACTTATTTGTTGGCAAAAACAAAGTGGAAATGAAATAACATACTTTTTGCTACTATTAATGGTTATTAAATTATGTATTTTAATGCTCTTCTTCAATATACCAAAATTATCAACCATGTGAAAAAGTATGTTATTTCTCGGTATGTTTTCTTCACTTTCGTGGTGACTATTGTGATTTTTCTTCTTCAGGTGTCAAAAATTTTGACAGTCGCAAACAATTTGTACAAAAATAAAATGTACGTGTTTCTATCGCAGTGTTGTATTTATTTTTGCCGTGGTATACCTTTTATGAATTCGCCTTGGGTATGACCATTAAAAACTATTACTAAAACTATGATATAAAAATGGAAGGTAGTTCCACTTCAAAAATTTGTGACGTTTGCCGGAATTATTTGAAACATATTTTTTGTAAACAATACAATTTGCGTTGCCACAGATATATGTAAATAAAAAAAATTTATTTTGGAACTATTTAACAATATATGAGCAATTTGTATAAAAAATTTAAAGAAAATCCAAATGTATTTTTTATAAATATAAAATTACACAAAAATAAATCCTTTGACACTAAAAAACAATTTATAAAAATTCGCTTATTATCATAATTTATTACAAATACAATTGTAGAGAAAGAGTTTTGCCGAATTAGGCAATTTAAATGAAAAAATTGCAAAGATTGATTATTTTTTAAACGTAATAAATTAATAAATGTAAGATGCATTTTTCAAATCGAATTGTTCGAAGTTTAAAAAATCGTATAGAATTTTTGCAGAGACGTCTTACTAATACAAAATTACTAATATTTTCTAACGAGATAAAAAAGATTGCAAAAAACCTGACAAAGATTTGTGTACGATAGGACATTTATCTATCTTAATTGATAGAATCAGGCAAAACATCAAAATAGGCGGCAGATGCAATTTACAATACAACTCAATAAGTGAGGGGACAGCACCAGGGCAAAGGGAAAACAAAACCAGTAGACAGAAAATTTATAAGGCACGACAAAAATTCTGCAAACAGCACAAAAACTGTGGCTTGGAAGACTGCAATGAAATTGTACGCAAAATAAATCTTCTGTGTTTTCATATCTTGTACTGTGTCGCCGGTGTCAACACAGTCCTAGCATGTGTGAACACAGCGGCTAACATAAGAAATAATCTCGAGTATGGCAACTCCATTATAAAACCTACTACAGTTAAAATTCAACTCTGGTTCTAGACAACACCCATGAAATGTCAAAATTGATGTGCGGCCGACAAAACTGATTTCCGGTCCTTTTGATGAAAAACCCGAAGCAGACGAGTTAAAGAGCGGATGAAAAGTAAGGTGTGAAAAACCGGCAAAGTTTAAATTTCGACAGTGTGTGGAAAAAAAATAATACAAGTGACGGTCAAAAAAAAAAAAGCAAAAATAAAATAAAATAAAAACCCTCGGTCGATTGCTGGGGAAGAAAATTAATAGGTGCGGAAATAGATGGCAAGTGTTGCTGCAGTTGCATTTAGGATCCTCAAAAAATTGTACATCCAAAAGGTGAGTCAAAAGCAAATCAGTTATGGTACCCTTTGTGATTTTGATTGAGTGTTTAAGTGCATTGAGCAGTGTAAAATTTTCAATATGAATTTTCATTAGTTTTTCGACGAGGTTATTAAAACTCGCCACCACGTCGCAGTTTGGTTGTCCGTTGGAGGCGCAGCGCCGTTGCGTTTGTAGTGCTGCATGGTCGTGGGGCTGTGTAGCAGCATGGAACCACCTCTTGGAATCAAAATTATCAGTTCAACAATGTTAAAACAGATACGTAATCTGAAAATACGCATGCGATTATGAAATTAACGCAGCCAGTCATGTTTTGCAGGCAGTCAGGGATCTCATAATCGAAAGCCACAATTCCTCATCATATCCGTAGCATCAACAACTAAAACCGCCATACCAGCGTCATTTAACCAACAACAACTATTCGGTACAGTTGCAATAAAGACGACAAAAGCCCGCAGCAACAGTCAATGACATAACCGTTTTAACGGTGCCGCAACAACAACACTCAGCGTCATCTTTAAATCAGCACCGTTTCAAAATTTTTAACTTATCTGTTTTGGGCGAAATAACGGCGTCTAACACCTAACGGCACTAGTCAAAAAGGCATCGTTTTTTTTAACAACTTGATCAACGCGGAAACAACCACAACCAGCACGATAGCAACAACAAAAATGTCAACTTATCACCACGCTTATATATTTTAACAACAACACCTAGACTCATCATATGAAATGTATTAACAGTTAAACAACCGCACCACTTTTCGTCGCCATCATGTTCAGCCACAACAACAACAACATCAGCATCGTCCCACCATCTTGGCGGCGTCCATCTTGAACATCAGTGACAACAGCCACAACAACAACCACGTCAATATACCACCAACTTTTATCGTGAACGCCAACAGCAGCTGAGTCGGAAAGGCAACACAGATGACATCGTGGGGATAGCGAAAGATAAGTAGTCGTAGTTAGCGTAGAAATATGTTTGACTAGAAATTAGATTCCATGTAATTTTAAGCCGGTGAAAAGATTAAAACGTATAAGAATAGCATCGCGTAAGCCCGTATTTAAGGTTAGATTCGCGTTGTTCGTAAATAAGTTTCTTTTGGCTGTTTTCTTTGCCTTCAAAACAGAAAACATCCACATTCATTTGACTACATAGGTTTTGGGCCCATAATATTTATTAGCAAGCATCGCGCTTAGCTCAACTTGGAGCTATCAATAGACCTATAACCGGTGATTTAAAAGTACTAATTCCTTTTTCAATTAAAATTAAAAATTTCGATAAATCCATTTAATATAAAACTAAGTTTTCAAAATTTAAATATCTACCTTTGATTAAAATCCAATTGATACAAAACTAAATTTTGGAAAATTTAAATACCTACCTTTAATTGAAATTCAATTTATATTGGGCAAAATTGTCAAAATTTAAATACTTTATTGAAAATTTGGATTCGAACACTTATTTGAAATTTAAATTTTAATACTTTCCTAAATTTAAATATTTGTGAAAAATTAAAATACTTTTGGAAATTTAAATTTAAATACTTACCTGAAAAATTAAATACTTTTCAAAACTTAAATACTTACCTTTGTTTGAAATTCAATGGATATAAAACTAAATGTTGAAAATTCAATTACTTACCTTTGTTTATTGAAATTCAATTTATATAAAACAAAATTTTCAAAATTTAAATACTTACCTGAGACTTGAATACTTTTGAAAATTTAAAACTTTGGAAACTTAAATACTTTTTGAAACTTAGATACTTTTGAAAACTTAAATCCTTACGTGAAAACTTAAATACTTGTGAACATTCAAATACTTTGGAAACTTTAAAGACACCCGAAAATCTAAATACGCTTGAAAATTTGAAAAAAAAAACTTTATGGAAATATATAAAATTTTAAACGTTAAAAGACTTTGAAATATTAAAATTTTTACAAATTTAAATACTTTTGACAGTTTAGCTTACCCGAAATTTAAAATAAATTCACTAAAATTTAAAATATTTTCTAGAATTTCAAATACTTACCTAAAATACTTACCTTAAGAATTCAAAATACTTACCTTAAAGTTGAAATAATTAACTGAAACTTAAAACAATTCTCGGCAATTTAAAGTCATTCCTGAAAATTTAAAATACTCATCCAAAGTTAAAGATACTTACATAAAAGTTAATACGATCACCTGAAAATTCAATAATTAAAAATTTCGAAATAAAGACCGGTTAATTTCTTGAAAATTAGAAATAATTTCTTTAAGTGAAAGGAAAAGAAACAATTTCCAAAAAAAAATCTAAATTCACGAAATTGAAGGCAAAATATGTTTATTAAATCTAGAAATACAAACAAATCTAAAATAGAAAATATTTTACATTATTTATGTTTAACTAAAAACAAAGTCTAAAATATAAATATAGTAATTACCGGTAGTGAAAAGATATATTATATACTTACCTTTAGAGTTTAAACAAGAGAAAACCAAACCATTGTAATAATAAATCAATATAAGAAAAGAGGCCAAGTTACAAAAGATTAGTTTACGTGGAGAAAGGCGAAGTGCTAGCGAGTGAAGAATACGGAATAATTAATTTCATTAGTTAACAGCAAAATAGTACTAAGAGCCTACTCCAGATAAGCAAATTTTGGGCCAAAACAAATCATAAGTATTAGAAATTAGTTACATGTTAAGAAATTTTTGTACAGATACAGGATAAGTTCAATATTGAAACAACACTTTAAAAGTTAACGAAAAGAAAATACAATGTAATTTTTTTTTGGTTTTTGAAGTAATTTATTATGAATTTTCATTTGACAGGATAAAAGAACAATAATGTAAGTGATCAACGGTGATGTATATTTTAGGGGTATTCCATAAATTTCACTCAGGGAATACCACGGTTTTGGGGAGGGAACAGTGAGGGTCATAACATCGGCGCCCTAGTGATGATCCAGGTCTACCAACACTGGCTCAAATTTTTTTGTCTCCGGAAGTCTACACTACAACGAACCACCGCCCATGCCCGCGAGCCTTAGTCGTGCCATATTGACAAGTTGCCAGTGTGTAGTGTAGATGGAAGGTGGGTTGAGGGGAATGTCCGTCGGTCAAGCAGGGTTACCATCTTGGATAATTAGTTGGGGAGATTTTTAGCCACCCGAAATATTTTGCGGCTTCTCTGGTATAAGTAAACCCAAATATGAAATTTTACTATTTTTAGTAAAATATTTAAAATATATATATATGACAATAAATGGCGCCCAACGTGGGGCACGAAAACGAAAACCGATAGCGGCCAGATCTATTTTCGGATCAAGTTCAATAACAACGTGAAGCATGCCCGAAATTGAGTAAGGCATACTTCATCAATATAGTTTGATACAGTTGCGGATAAGTAGCGTGGACATGCAAGGAAGTCTAGAGTAAAGTTCAGTAAGTCACGGAAGGTAGTGTTGTTTCAGGCCGTCCGTTTGCGACTAGCTTTAGTCAGATGAAAGCTTTACAGCTGATATGTGTAAGTCTTAGAGGCTTTGAAAATAAGCACTCTAATTGCGACACAGATCGCTGGAACAGCGTAGCTTACAAGGGTTTAGTGAGTCCAGAGAGATTATTATTATAATACTTCTGTTGCCACTATTCACTACAAGTGAAATATAAAACTTGCTAATCAACGTGCATCTGTTAATATTGTTTGAGTTTTGGCTCGTTTAAGTAGACAGGTCATCACAATTTGTTTACATCACCTTTGATCACACCTCATGTTTTTATACTTAAATTTTGTTTACCTTCTTTTGAGTTAATTTAGTAATTTTCATTGTAAATATTCAACGGTTTAGAAAACCATTTTGCATTTTTTGTTA
This sequence comes from Cistogaster globosa, assembly GCA_937654795.1. Lineage (NCBI taxonomy): Eukaryota > Metazoa > Arthropoda > Insecta > Diptera > Tachinidae > Cistogaster > Cistogaster globosa. The sequence goes on from OW569408.1 coordinate 8,229,850, forward strand.
ACAAAACAATAGCCACGGATTCTGTGGGTAAATTTATCATTTTGTAGTTGTTTGATGGTTTGGTAAAGCTACACCAAAAACCATTTTGATTTTATATATATTTCATTTTATTATTTAACTTAACAATCCTATCCCCACCGAATTGGCGGGTTAATTTTGAATTTTCGTTTCAGGTGAGAAAATTTTAAAGTTTCGGTAAGTTTTCTTTCACATTGATTTTTTTTTCGACGCAGTCGGTCATTTTTATGGATGGTTATTTTCAGGTTTTGGTAGGTTTCATTTGACTAGGATTGATTTTGGTATTTAGGGATACTAGGGCCATTTATTAGTTTTGAATATGTTCGGTACGCGTTCTAAAAGTAGAATGGAAGGGGAAGCTTCAGCGGCGGCACCCACCACTTCAACAACAACTGCTACAACTAGTACAACAACAACAACAGGTAGTACAGGAGCGGTTCCGAAGCAAACCAATACTAATACTGAAGCAGCAGCAGGTCAAATGGATGACGTTTTGGAAACAAGCGGAGAGAGCATGGAAGGAAATAGCACTATCGTCAGTAGCATAAGCGCAAGAGGAGTCATCGACGCATTTAGTAATGCGGATGAACCATTAAGACCACCTGGCGGAACAAGTAACTTTCAAGAGGAAAGAAGAGTTTTAACACATGAATACCTTAGGAGCTTCGAGGACAGACTTTTAAATATAATACCACGTTTAGTCCAACAAAGTATAAACCAAAATACACATCAAAACCAACAAAATGGAAATATATCGCAACCGCGTAATAGTAACGTATCTATACCAGATGTTAGTCGACCACCACCGTCAATATCGAATGCACAGTTACAGGTACAACCACACCCAAATTTCTTTTTCAACCCAATGAATAATAATTTTAATCTTCACGAGAATTATCGGGCTGGAAACCCAATAACGCCAATGGCATATCGTCAGAGTCAGCAGTCAAATTCAAGTCCAGGCTTACGAATCGATAAATGGGGAATCATTTTTGATGGAACAAATAAGACTACCAGCATCGAGGATTTTGTTTTCCGCGTAGAAACTCTACAGGCAGACTTTGGTTGTGAGTGGAGGGATGTATTGAAATCATTTCATCATTTATCGAGTGGACCAGCTAGGGAATGGTTTTGGGACCACCGTAGGTTTAACAGTATAGCGCGCTGGAAAGATTTAAAAGCAGCTTTAATAACGCAATTTCATCGTTACGATAGCGACTTTGATATCCAGAGGAAAATATTGGACCGTCGTCAAAACAGTCAAGAGTCCTTTGATGATTTCTATAATTCCGTCATTAAACTTAGGAATCAGTTACGTAGTCCATTAGGAGAAAAGGATTTAGTCACCGTAATGAGGGGTAATCTCAAAGCTCCGATGGCGCAGTTACTTTTTTCAGTTCAAGTCACAAGTTTAGCACAGTTTGCGAAAGAATGTAGGCGGGCAGAAAACTTGCTTAATAGTTTACGACAGTTTAGTGGAAGATATGTTCCTAGATCATTACATGCGTTCGAATGTGATCCAATCGAAAGGGAAGACATTGAAGAAATCGAAGCGATAGAAACAGTCCGAAAGCTACAGTGCTGGAATTGTAAGGCCGAAGGCCATATTTTCGTAGATTGTCCTGAGGAAAAAAGATCACTATTTTGTTTTAAGTGTGGTTTAGAAGGAACAGTTACACCAAGGTGTCCAAATTGTCAGGGAAACCGGGTAGTGAACGTGTCTCGATACGGGATGGAAGCCCGTTCAAAGAATTTTTATCCCAAGCAACCCAAACCCTAGGAAGCACTGAAAGCTTGACAACACCAGGAAATCAAAAGTTAATTAGTACAGGAAACGACAGCTTAGAGGAAAAACGTTTGAAGAAGATTAGGCAAAGTGAACAGAAAGCGAAAACCCGTATTTTTAAGCCAATACAAGTAAGACAGCAGGAATATGACGCAGCGAGAGCTCGAATTTTCGGAACATCGATTAAGATTAAAAAAACACGTGAGAGATATGAAAACAGGAAAAAGACAAGGTTAGGAATTTCCTCAGCCAGTTTATATGAAGGACCCGATTCAAGAATTTATACAACCATAGAAATAAATGGACAACCTATTCAAGGATTACTGGATAGTGGAGCCAGTGTAACATGCCTTGGTAAAGATTGTTTGGAATTTGTTGAGAAAGCCATGTTAGTGGTGTATCCTTTTACATCAGCGATAAGGACAGCAGATGGACGTTCAAATAAGATTATAGGAAGAGTTAGAGCAGATATTGTGTTTAACGGCGTTAGTAAGCCAATTGATTTTTATCTAGTACCAACGTTGAAGCAACAACTTTTCTTAGGAGCGGATTTCATGAAGATTTTTAAGTTGATACGATTTGAAGTTAGCGAATTGCAGGAAACTAAAAATGCGGATGATTCCGATATCCCATTTCCAAAAAGGCATAATTTGAATAAACAGCAGCAAGACAGCTTAGAGAATGTTATTAGATTATTCCCTTGTTTTTCGCAAAAAGGCCTTGGCAAAACTACTTTAGAGGAGCACACAATTGATACGGGAAATGCAGTACCTGTTAAGGAGAAGCACTACCCGGTGTCACCAGCGGTTCAGAGCCTGATGTATGGAGAGCTGGACAGGATGCTTTCATTAGGAGTTATTGAGCCGAGCGAAAGCCCATGGAATAACCGAGTGACCATGGTGCTAAAAGGCGAAAAGGTTAGAATTTGTTTAGATGCTCGTCGGCTTAATGAGCTAACAGTGAAAGACGCTTATCCACTTCCCCATATAGAAGGTCTACTAAGTCGTCTGGGTGACACACATTTTATATCTAGTATAGACCTCAAAGACGCATTTTGGCAGATACCCCTGGCAAACCAAAGCCGAGAAAAGACTGCTTTTACCGTGCCTGGAAGACCCTTGTATCATTTTACGGTCATGCCTTTTGGGTTGTGCAATGCGGCCCAAAGGTTATGCCGTTTAATGGACAAGGTGGTTCCAGCGCGTTTAAGGGAAAAAGTTTTCGTTTATTTGGATGATTTGCTGGTGGTATCGTCTGAATTTGCTGAGCATATACAATTGTTGAGGGAAATTGCGACTTGTCTAGAGACTGCCGGTCTAACGATCAACGTAGGAAAATCTAAATTTTGCTGTAGGGAGTTGCGTTATCTGGGATACATTGTAGGCGAAGGTCGGTTGAAACCAGATCCTGATAAGATTCAGGCTATTTTAAATTTCGAGTATCCCAAAACTGTAAAACAAGTCCGAAGCTTCATGGAAACAACCGGTTGGTACAGGAGATTTATCAATGATTACGCCACAGTCACAGCACCGATATGCGAAACTCTTAAGAAAGGAAAAAATTTGTTTTTACTGAAGAAGCCACGAGAGCGTTTGATAAGCTCAAAACCTGTTTAACGGCCAGTCCCGTGTTAACTCACCCAGATTTTAATAAAGTGTTTTTCATCCAATGCGACGCTTCAGATGTCGGAATGGGAGCAGTTTTGTTTCAGGAGGATGAGAACGGAGGAGAGCATCCTATTGCATATTTTTCAAAGAAGTTCACCGCCCGCAGAAAAACTATTCAGTAACTGAACGGGTATGCTTAGCTGTAGTTTCAGCAGTAAAGCGCTTCAGACCTTACATCGAACTAATGAATTTCGTCGTGATTACAGATCACTCGAGCTTGAAGTGGCTGATGTCACAACGCGATTTAAGTGGACGACTCGCAAGGTGGAGCCTACAATTACAAAGTTTTTCGTTCCAAATTGGGCATCGAAAGGGTTCGCAGAACGTGGTACCTGACACCTTATCAAGGTATGATATGGACGAAATAATGGTAGAGCCTGCAATAGATCTAGAGTCACCAGAGTTCCAGTCTGAAGATTATCAAGAGCTAATAAAAACTATAGAAAGTAACAAGGATACCTTACCAGACATTAAGATTGAGGGAGGATTAATTTACAAGCGAACAATACCAAGTGATAGCAACATTGTCCGTGAGGAGCATAGCTGGAAACTATGGATACCATCAGGTCTTACCAATAATTTGATTAGAATGGCACACGAATTACCAACTTCAGCACATGGAGGAATAGGGAAAACCATTAACAGATTACGAGGGAAATTTTATTGGCCTCATTTAAATATACAAGTAAGGGAGTATGTCAGTCAGTGCGATGTATGTAAAGAAAGTAAGCCAGTAAATACAATACTGAGACCACCAATGGGAAACGAAGCAGATGATTGTCGACCTTTTCAGAGGATATATATAGACTTTTTAAGTCCCTATGTACGTTCTAAAAGGGGAAATTCTTTTATATTTATAGTGCTAGACTATTTTTCAAAATATGTAATGCTCAAGGCGATGCCAAAAGCCACATCAAAATATGTTGTTGAATTTTTAACTTAAGAAGCCTTCTACAAGTTTGGTTGCCCAGAGACCATCGTATCGGACAACGGCAAACAGTTCGTGGGAAAGGAGTTCGGAGAGATGATAAGTAGTTTCGGCATCAAACATCTAAGAACAGCATATTACGCTCCCCAAGCCAATGCAGCAGAGCGGGTTAACCAATCTGTTCTGACCGCGATCGGATCGTACCTAAATGAAAACCAAACCGATTGGGGTAAGTATTTGTGCGAAATCGAATGTTCACTGAGATCATCTGTACACAGTGCTACAGGAGTTACACCTTATTTTATTTTATTTGGAACAAATATGATGACACATGCCTCCGCACACAAACTTGCCAGAAAATTGAATCTTTTAGAGGAGTCGGAAAATAGAATTGATAGCAGAGGAAGATTTTTGGAACTTGTACGTGACCATGTTAGAAAGAATTTACATAAAAGTTATCTTAGCAATGCTAAGCGGTACAATCTCAGCTGCCGAGATACTAAGTTCAGAGTGGGACAGGAAATATACAGGCGTAATTTTCAACTGTCTGACTTTTCAAAGCAGCTTTCGGCTAAGCTCTGCAAGAAATTCGTGAAGTGCAGAATCGTTCAGCAAGTAGGAAATAGTCTTTATGAAGTCGAAGACCTACAGGGAAAGAGTCAAGGAATATTTCACGCAAAAGATTTAAGAGCTTAATAGCAAAATGCATATCTAACGACTAAGGAGAGTAATACCGTTAGTGCTTAGTTTATCATATTAGCAAATATGATTTGCTAATATGATAAAGTAAACTCGCCCACGAAAGGGGGTGTGTACTGTGTCGCCGGTGTCAACACAGTCCTAGCATGTGTGAACACAGCGGCTAACATAAGAAATAATCTCGAGTATGGCAACTCCATTATAAAACCTACTACAGTTAAAATTCAACTTTGGTTCTAGACAACACCCATGAAATGTCAAAATTGATGTGCGGCCGACAAAACTGATTTCCGGTCCTTTTGATGAAAAACCCGAAGCAGACGAGTTAAAGAGCGGATGAAAAGTAAGGTGTGAAAAACCGGCAAAGTTTAAATTTCGACAGTGTGTGGAAAAAAAATAATACAAGTGACGGTCAAAAAAAAAAAAAAAAAGCAAAAATTAAATAAAATAAAAACCCTCGGTCGATTGCTGGGGAAGAAAATTAATAGGTGCGGAAATAGATGGCAAGTGTTGCTGCAGTTGCATTTAGGATCCTCAAAAAATTGTATATCCAAAAGGTGAGTCAAAAGCAAATCAGTTATGGTACCCTTTTTGATTTTGATTGAGTGTTTAAGTGCATTGAGCAGTGTAAAATTTTCAATATGAATTTTCATTAGTTTTTCGACGAGGTTATTAAAACTCGCCACCACGTCGCAGTTTGGTTGTCCGTTGGAGGCGCAGCGCCGTTGTGTTTGTAGTGCTGCATGGTCGTGGGGCTGTGTAGCAGCATGGAACCACCTCTTGGAATCAAAATTATCAGTTCAACAATGTTAAAACAGATACGTAATCTGAAAATACGCATGCGATTATAAAATTAACGCAGCCAGTCATGTTTTGCAGGCAGTCAGGGATCTCATAATCGAAAGCCACAATTCCTCATCATATCCGTAGCATCAACAACTAAAACCGCCATACCAGCGTCATTTAACCAACAACAACTATTCGGTACAGTTGCAATAAAGACGACAAAAGCCCGCAGCAACAGTCAATGACATAACCGTTTTAACGGTGCCGCAACAACAACACTCAGCGTCATCTTTAAATCAGCACCGTTTCAAAATTTTTAACTTATCTGTTTTGGGTAAAATAACGGCGTCTAACACCTAACGGCTAACTAGTCAAAAAGGCATCGTTTTTTTTAACAACTTGATCAACGCGGAAACAACCACAACCAGCACGATAGCAACAACAAAAATGTCAACTTATCACCACGCTTATATATTTTAACAACAACACCTAGACTCATCATAATCTTTGGTCTTTTACTTTCTTTTTGGTCGGTGAAAATATTAAAAATTTAAAGAAGCAAAGTACTTTTACTGCTTGGAGTAGATACTATCGCCTTTTTCAAGAAATGGCATAAATTTTTTAGTGCCTTTAAATAATATTGAACTTTGATTTCCTAAATTATCATTTTATGGAATAATCGGAATCGAACTTTAAGCATGGTTTCCAGTATATTCTCCCCCATAACTATCCGTTGCAAAATCACTAGTTACTAAAATTTTATACCGAACACGTGTGGGCAATGCAGTAGCTGAATTTTGCGTCCTTACCTGCGTGAATAGTAAGTTGAGAGGCCGGTCACCACTGTATAAGTAGTGCTTTTAGACTGTATTTGAAAATCTGTAGAACTACTACTATTTACAAATGACTTTTTGGACAGCCAATATGAAAATAAGAATACGACAATGTATGTTATCTAGGTTATAAACAAGGCTTGTCAAAGTAATAAAGGAAAAAGTAATAACTTCTTTGATGTCTATACGATGTTTTGTAGATTACAGTTGCTTTGAAATCAATCTTCACCATTTGATTAAACATCCCCGTTTATGCCTTGGACAGTGCTAATGCAATTCTCTTACTATTAAGCCAAAATCCTTGGCATTGTTCATGTAAATTTGTAATGACATTTAGAGAAACTTTAAATAAATATTAAATTTTACGAGATGCTTTGAACATATATGTATATAGGTTTTAATTTGGGTAAACTGGCGTACGATTACTACTATTATAAAAATCATAGTAACTTGTTTTTAAATGAAATTACCTTTTATATTTAAGTTTATATATAATTTTATTGAGATATAAAAAGTAGTTTCTTAACAGTAAATTATTATTTTATGCTTTAATCAAACTTTTCAAATTTTATTTTTTTCAGGTTGTTCAAAAATATGAATAAATGTTCTTTGTCTTTAAGTTAATATTTTTTGTACATTAAACATTTCCAACATACCAACTAGCAATCAAACTAGAACACAACTTGTGAACAAACTTATATAAAATAGTTTTTTTCAATCTTTTATTACATTCCCTTATATTAATATTTATAATTAAAAATTATGTATGTGTGCGTTAGTTTTGAAGCTAATTCTACAATTATGTACAAAATATTACAAAAATATTGAGAGGCTTTTCTATACCAAAATTAATAAAATATTGTTTCTGTAAGCTTATTCTACAATTACAAAAATAAACTTATATTAATCATGTACATATAATATTTTCAGAAGGGTTCCGTTTTGATTTTTTTACAATTGTTACGATAGCATTTTTCAATATATTCTAAATACTTTTTCAAGCTAAAGGCTTATATTTATTAGCTTTATAAAAAATTTTTTACAAATCATTTGGTATGTTGGGTTATTAATATATATGTATACACACGTAAATAACTTTTTTATAAATAACTATAATTTAAAAAATAAAAATAGGAAACTTATAGCTTTAACTAATCGAAACTTTCATTTGTGCTCTCGTGCCAGAGCTTAATAATTTATTGTAAATTTTATGCACAAAAATAAAATACTATGAACACAGCTTGATTAAATCAAAACAAATTTCAATGGTTATTCTCTCTCTCTCTTAATTTAAAGATATTTCGCTGTTTAATCTATCAAGGTATATTTAGACATTTATATATACATATCAAACTCTGCACTGACTAACCGATATTTAAATTGTCTTTTATATATGCAATTCCTTTATCAGTGAGCGTGTTTTCGGTTTCCCCATTAATATGTATTTCATTGCTATTGGCTTGGTTTGATTTTCTATTTGTTTCTTTCTGCATTTTAGATTCATACGCCCGCACTTCTTACAAAGTCGTGTCATATAATTCATCGAACCACAAAAACGCCTGACGATAGTATAAGAATAATATGCCTCGAATATGACGTTGTATGAAGTCCTCCACTTTAGTTTGTAGGCCCCAGATTTCGAAGCAAGCGTCAACTAATTAATTGGAACAAATAATAGGTTTGTCATAGTCATCATTCTTCTACCAGCAGGCCAAGATCTTTAACGAAATAAAATCGAAAATGAAAAAAGCTTTAAACTTAATTATAACTAAACGTAAATTTTAGCTTACTTGTCTTTTTCGATTTAAAAAAACTTGGGATCTTCTTCTCTTTTATAATGTTATTAAAATATATATCTTTAACTTCAGCCTAAATGTACTAAAAGAATAAGCAAAGTGTAAATGATTATTGTAATTGTTTCAAAACTAAAAAATTAATTTAATTAAATATTACCTAAAATATGTTTTTATAGAAGCATCTTAATTTAATTGTTGGCTGCTTGTATTTGCTTCTCTAAAAAGGGAAAATATGAATAGAAATAAATAAAAATATTTTTTTCTAATACTACAACCATTTTTTTTTTCTAAGTGTTAGTTGAATATTAACTAATTTAGTTCTATGTATATGTTATGTTCAATAAACAATATATGTATATATGCAGACTTTTGACAAAACAACTTTAAAATTTTCTTAATATTTTCTTGTAAAATCTGAGTTTTTAAATTTTTGTATTTTAGCTCCAGTTTGTAAATTTTTTCAAAGCTAAGCTGTATGCTGAACTGATTACAGCTTAGCTTTGAAAAAATTTATAAACTGGAGCTAACATTCAAAAATGATTTTGGCGTTCCTAAAAAAATTGAGAATACTTAAGTTGTTTTTTCAAAGGTCCACAGATGTATATTTTGACTCATTATTGGAGTATCTATTTTTCAAAACAACTCTTTTATATACATATAGTGAATAAATAATTCCTGCCCTTGCTTGTATCGCCTCTGATTGTCTATCTAAGACTTATGTTGCAATGGCGTTCTATTTTTTAATGCTGGAGTATTGTTTATGGCATCTAAACATTGTTTCCCACTAGGCAGTTTATTTAAATTATTTAAATCACCGAAAACTGAAAATATAGCATCCCTTTCGTTCTGTGTCCACTTAGTTCGCACAGTTTTACCGTAAGGAGAAGCTTTTGTAGAAAATATTAATCAAATTTTAAAAATCTCAGATTTTAAGAATTTATAAGAGGTATTCACGTCACCCTATTGGTTTTAAAATTAAAAATAAAGATTGAGGAATGAAACTTAAGTCTTTTTTTTAATAAGTTTAGAAGAAATAAAAGCGAATGCTGAAATAGATAGTCCACGCAAAAACAAATTTGTCAATAAAGTTCTTTATCTTCAATCGTTTTAATATACAGCCCAATCATGAATATTCTTACGGAAAAAGTTTATAATGGGAGAAAAGGGAGAAGTGAAAAACTCCTACGGAATTTTTGTTTATAATTGGGCTGGTAATTTTTTGACAGAAATTTACGCAACACTTATTAGTAACGATTCTGGATGTTTTGCTTTTTTTAATACTTGTGGTCCAGTAAAATTACGAATAGCACAAGTCTTGCAGAGCTGACGTGAATACCTCTAAACATTAAATTTTTTTCTTTTTAGTGTTTCTCAAGAATAAATCTACACACTATGATTATATATAACTCTATATTACAAAAAATTATTTTTTTTTGTGTAAATTCATTATTGACAAACTATGTAATCAAAATCAATATTTACTGCTTCGTCTTTTTTTGGTAGATGATGGTTTTTTGCCGTTTTCACTTAATTCATTCCCAAGTTGACCATTACTTAATTCCATATTGTGTTCTTCATATTCTTGTTCTTCTTCCTCTTCATCATCTGCATCTCCTATTGCCGACATCAGCAATTTAGAAACACATGTAATCTCTGCCACAGGTATTGAAACTCTATATATACTTTTATGTATATCCTTGTGGTGGCCCATGAAGTTTGCAAGTTTATCGACTGTCCCCTCCTCTATATTTAACAACGATATATAGGTTGCAATGTGTTTTCTTAATGTTGTTCCTCTTAAGCTCTCCGGAAGCTCCACACTCCATGAAGAACTGTTTTAGAAGGGGGCTCTAAAGTATGGCTTAGCAAATTTTGAAGATACACATCTAGAAAAGATATATTCGTTTTCAGAAGAAACGCCTGCATCACTCCTATGTTTAAGAATTAAATCAATTGCTTTTGTGCTTATAGGGCTCAAAAGAACGCTTCTTCCAAGTTTACCACGCAATGTCAGGCGAACAAATTGTTTGGCAAAAGACAGCGAATCCGTAGACATGTTTTCAATAATATCATTCTCTGCGCTTTCGGTTATTACCTCTTGGTTGGAATAATTTTGTATTGTAAGGCGTTCTATTTCCCCGGCGCGTCTTCTATTAAATATTTGTATGAATATTAATGATGATTTTACAAGTTCAGTCCAAGAATTAACATTGAACTCGTTTTGTAAAACGTAGATTGCATCAAACATCTTATTTTTTAGGAACAAATAGAGTTTCTTAATATCAGCCTTTGATGGCAAAACGACTTTTTTATCACGTTTTTGATTTAATTGATCTTCTAAAGCTTTTTTGTTAATTAGTACCGGTATTTCCTCCTCCTACAAAAGCAAAAAGTTTTCACGATCCTTCTTTAGCTCTTCTGATTCGGTTTTTATATATTCCGTCCTTTGTTTTGAGCCACTCTTTTTAATTAAGGAAGTCATTTGTTGCGCAACGGCAGAAGTCCTAAACCACATTAACGTATCATCCCATTTTGCTACTTTTCTGAGAGATGCGACACAAGTGTCGAACAGGTAAGGCTTAAAAATATCTTTTTATTCCTTAATATTGTTATTTTGTAATTTCATCTCTATCATAAATCGACCCAATAATCTTAAATGTGATCTTATCATATCGTGCTGATGAGTAAGAGTGTATTTTTCTGAGAGCTTGTTTTCATACTTTATTATGAGCTCATCATACCGAATAGCTTTAGTTATGGCATCATTTCTTAGGACAGGAAAAATTTTAGTTCTGAGAGTAAATTGTCCCTTTTTTTCCTTCACGCACTTTTTTATATGAATACGTAACGTATTTTTTGAAAAAAAGGCTTTACAATTTTTGCAACAAATATATTCATCTGCACTATTTTGCCTCTTAGTTTGCTGGCGTCTGGTTACTATTAGTATACCGGTGTTGTGATCTTTACAGGTATTGTGCATAAGGTCACCTTTTTTCTCAATTCATCTAATATTTTTAATCGTTCCTTTGATTTTGCTGGGAATTTTAAGGATTCTTTAATTTTGTCTTCTGTGTAATGTTTAAAGAAAAATGTCTTGGCAATTGTGTCTGCAGCGTTTTGCAAAATATGCAAAAGTGTTTTTTAGATTTTTCACTTCCATGCGGCACCGTCACATTTACCAAATTTAAAGGCTTCTCTATGAATACCGTGCTCGCATCTTGTTCTTCAGACAGATTATTTGTTGAGGTAAGATCTTGACCTGTTGTATCTATTGTAGTTTCTGGAAAATATTCCGAAATTGAGCCATTACGGCATGTAGAAAGATCTGTATTTTTTGTGCTATTAATAAAATTTTGGCAACAAGATTTTGGAGCTGAGATACTAAGGCTATAACCTTTAGTAGATGTTGTTTCAGTTGCAAATGAATTAGAACTGTTTTGACAAGATATATGTTTAGTTTCTAACGGCGTATCACTTGTTTGCTGGATGTTTAAAGAAGAAGACAAGGGTTTGGATGCTTTTGTAAAAGTTTGCTTCATTATATTAGTTTGAAGCTGTTTTAAAGGGGATATTTTACTAGGTTTTATTGTGGTTTGTTTTTTCTCTAAAGTGTTATTTGTAGAACTGACATCTCTATCTGGTGTTTCTGTTATAGAATCCGTAGTATACTCTTTGTTTGTATATGTTGCACTATGAATTAAAGTTTCCGAAAAAGATTCTGGGAGAGAGATCGTAGAGCTATATTCCTGATCCAAACTTTTTAGCGTTGAAGAAATAGGTTTAGGCGTAGATAGTTGCATCTTTTTTGAAATGGAATTTGCGTCAAATGTGTTAAATTCTAAAGATGTTTTTCTGTGAGATTTGTCATTAAGTAATGGCGGCTTTCTTATGTACTTGAGGTTTTCAGAAGACGTGTTTTCAGAAATAAATTGATTTGAATATGTTTGGTGATGTTTTAAAGGAGATACTTCAGGAATTACTGTGGTGGAGGGCAAATCTAAAGTGAAATTTTCGTCAGATTGAATTTCTAAGTCTGCAATGATAGAATACGAAGTAACCTCTTTGTTTGTATATGTTAAACTATGAATAGAAGTTGTAGCAGCTGCTGTCGCAAAAATAATAAAAGTATGTTGCCAGATGGTTGGCCGCGCTGGCATTTAGCGTTTAGCACCGGCTAGGGCTCGCCGTCTTGGGCTGGTTCTTGGCAACGCAACTGGTTAGTTTGCGGCTACAAAAAAACTCATGCCAGCTAAGCTGAAAAAAAGGAAATAAATCAATGAGGCCCGAAGCAAGTTTGTCCATCCTTTGCCACACATACAAAAAACGTCACCCTGGCTGCTGTTCTGCCAGAACGAACTCCCTCCCTCTTGAGGCTAAAAGATAACCTCACCATGGCATCATAATTAAAAATAAGTTTTTAGATGCCCCAAACGCTCACTTGCAACTTTTACTTCCCGCTACTTACTGCGTCTTAATTCGCCTAAACCACCATTTTAAAAAAGTACAAACTTATAATTTCCGATTTAAAAAGGTGAACATTTTTAGTTTTATTTTAGTTATTGAAATTAACTATTAAAGAAACTTGGCAGAGCAAAAGATAATTGAAATATACAAAAAGTAAAATTCTTAACATTTGAAACAAAAATTAACTTAACCAAAATTTTTGAATATTCATTAACCTTTTAAAGATTTAATTAATCATGATAATTCTCTTCTTTCTAGGTATTTTCAATTTCAGTATTTTCTTCTTTTTCAGGTGTTTTTATTTTCTTATATTTCAGGGTTTTCTTCTATTTCAGGTATTTTTATTTTTTTATATTTCAGGATTTTCTTCTATTTCAGGTATTTTCTTTTATTTCAGGTATTTTCTTCTTGAGGTACTTGCTTCCTGGTGGCTTCAGGATCGCCTGTCCGTCCGTCTAGTTGTCTCGTACGGGTTAATTGTTCACGGTAATTACAAAACTTTGCCGTTTAATATATTTATATATATATATATATATATATATATATATATATATATATATATATATTTCACTTTGTTATTTTTAAGGAAAACAACTCTTAAAATGTTGGGCAAAAACCCCTGACGCGATGGACGAATATCTAATAGGCCTGAGCTCAACCCTACCACGCGCGCACTCCGGGCACGAATCCCTCAGAGGAATGGCTTATTTTGCACGGTGAGTAAATTATTTTCCCTAACTTAATTTTACAAAGATAAACATACATACATACATAAATTACTTTCTGTCCGTAGGTCGTCTGTCGAGTGGTACGGATGTCTGGTTTTACCTGCACCACCTAGAATGGGTAGTGCGTGGAGAAGATGCTGGCTTTGTCCAACGTTGGGTGTGACTGGTGGTGATGGAGGTGTGACGATTTAGTTTCCAAAAAAGTTGCTTGTATATTTACCTTTTGTTCAGTTCTTGAAAATTAAAAATATTTTTTTTATTTGTTTTATATTATTATATTTTTTTATCTTTAATTTTTAACAAAAGTTTATTAAATTTCATAAAAAAAGGATTTTATTCATTGTTTTATTTACACCAATTCCACTCGATTCTAATTTTCAGGCTTCCGCACCAAAACCTCTGTCACACCAGCCAAAAGATCCAAAAAGAAAGAGGCGGAAACATGTTTTCTCCCCAACAAGAAACCTTGTTGGGAAGCAAACATGTCTTCTGCCTCCATTTTCAATAGCCTTTTCAGCAATTGACTTACATGCATTGTTCCTAATTTCTTTCATACTTCTTCCTTTCTTTCATTCACATCCAATTAATACCCTGACAGCTGTAACTCTAAAACCTTTTTGCACTGTGTTATCCTGCTATAGGGTACCCATGACAAAGTTTGCGAAAAAGATTTTGGAATAGAGATCGTAGAGCTATATTCCTGACCCAAACTTTTTAGCGTTGAAGAAATAGGCTTGGGCTAAGATGGTTCCATCACTTTTGAAGTTAATTTGCGTCAAATGTGTTAAATTTTAAACATGCTTTTTGTGAGATATGTCATGAAGTAATAAAGGCTTTCATATGTACTTGAGGTTTTCAGAAGACGTGCTTTCAGAAATGGTTTGATTTGAATATGTTTGGTGATGTTTTAAAGAAGATACTTCAGGAATTGCTGGGGTGGAAGGTAAATTCAAATTGCAATTTTCGACAGAATGAAGTTCTAAGTCTGCTGTTACTCTTTTGATAGGTGATGCTAATGCGGGATCTGCGACAACAGAAGATATTAAGCTAGGCTTTTTAGTACTTTCTTTGGAAGTTAAATCAATATTGTAATTGTTTTTGAACTTGATAAGATAATCTCTATCATCTGAAATTTAAAATTGCGAGTTAGGTATATTAAAGAAATTTCATGAGTTTGGTGGAAATATATTTTAAGCAGTTTATCCTTATTGGCAGAAATGTGCATAAAAATTTTTGTTTATAAATTGAGATCTTATTTTCAAAAATGATAATTAGAAATTTTTTAAGTAATCTTTTAATTTAAGTAAAGCAATCAGATTTTAAATACTGTGGTCTGTTCGGAAATTATTAATTCATTTCCGATGCATTATGAACATATATATGTACGTGATAACATATATATAACTTGTAGAACAAATCAGCTGATCCAAATTGGCTCAAATTGATAAGCACACACATGATTTTTTTCCTTAGATTTTCGAAAGCACTTATGATGAATAATTGTATTTAAAAGAAGAACAAAAACTTTTTTAATCCTAAACATAAAAGAACATTACAAAAATACAATAAGGAGATAAATTTATGTGTTTTTATAGTTTTTCGTGATATTATTACATTTTTTTTTTCAAAAACTTTAATTTTATTCATTATAAAATATATATGCGGCATCCCTGAAATTTTAATTGCTAAAATACACAGCTGTTCATTTTTAATTTCATAGGGGGTTTTCACGCAAGACTAATTGTGCTGGCATAAAATCGCAGTTTGTACGCTTTTTCGGCGAAGAGAGTGGTTTTTAGTTGGCACAATTTTTCAACCAGCTTCAACCCCGCACAAGCAGAACAAAACTAACACATACACACTTATGGAAACACAGGTTCTGCGTTTTGTTTTTGCAGAGCGATTTTTAGTGTTTAGTCGTCCATCGACGCGTAAAGATGAATACCTGAATGATGAATTTTATTATGATTGAACTCAATTTTCTTATAATATTTTATCAAGGGAAATTAAGTTTAAAGTTAATTTGAGTTGATTTTTATATGTATTTTACAGGGAAAAAATTGAAAACGAACTTTTTGTCAAATATGAATAAAATATTAATTGAAATCTTCCTCATCTTCTTCTTATGAATAAAATATTAATTGAAATCTTCAACTTCTAGGAGTGATGATGCAGCTTGCAAGTTACAGACACTAGTAATTCCTCTTAAAATTATTGTCAATTCATCATCAATTATTTCAGCCATATTTCCGCAAGTATGTTCCGCAATTTATGTATGTGTTTAACGAACGAAAGGCAAACGTGAAATAAACAAAGAAATTACTAACAAACACAAAGCTGTGTATATGTGCACAATTTTATGCCAGCATAATAAGTCTAGTGTGAATACGAAAGAACAAAAGTTGTGCGGATTAAAAATTAGTCTTGTGTGAAAACCCCCATAGTATTGTGTTTTTCGTTTGAGTTAATTTTTGCAATATTTTATTTCATTTTTCGTTTTAAGATAATGGTAAATTATCTATTTGTTTGATTTTCTGTTGTTATTTTTAATACGTTTGCAAAATTTTGCAGAGGAATAGTATGGACACATTAGCTGATTATTATGTTGTTGCTGTCTTCAAAATAATTATGAAGCTGACTTCAAAGCAGCATTTGAAGTTGGTAGCATTTGAAGCCGTGAAGTTGTGAAGTCTGCTGTCGTCTATGTGTTTAGAGCTTTAAGCTGTTATATGCAGACAGGTGAAATCTGTTTTGAAGTTGGTTTTTTTTCGCAAGAATTATTTAAAGAACTTTTTAAATTAAACTGTAAGCCGGAAGTAATTTTTTTATTTCGTTATAATACTAGAGTTGTTCAAAAATTAATAACATAAAAAAAACACAATTATATGATTGTGGACTAACAAGAAAACACGTAAAAGTACTATATTGTCCCTTTATGCCCTTCTATATGTATGTAAGTTTTATAGTACTTATATTAATTGTTATATAAATTACTCCTGAAATTTTGTCTACTGATTCGAAGGACATGGAGCGATCCTTCCTGATTTTTAATAGCAAAATATTCGATAGGTTGACGTAATTAAGTTTTTTTTCAGCTCATCTTGTGCATTCGAAAAGTTGATTTCAAAACGAATAAGAACAGATGGACGGATGGCAAGGACAAATACATCGCTCTTACTTGTTTTAACATGCGTTTGTTTTTATTGCTTTTGTTGCTTGTTATTATAATTCTAATTTAATTGTTCCATTTTTTAAGGGAATTAAATCTTAACAGCCATATTTATAAAATTTTTTAATTCTTGCGAAAAAAAACCGACTTCAAAACAGATTTAATCTGTCTGCTTATAACAGTTCAAGTGTATGGCCACATAAATTAGATTACATTAACTATTAAGATACCCTTATATCTCCAAACTTTATACTAGTTCAACTGTTCAATAGTTTAACAATATAATTCAAATTACAGCAATTATAGGGTCACCCAATAATTTCCAAATTCAAATTATATACTTGCTGTTTTAGTAGGTTAAGTAATCAGGTTCTGTGTAAATTTCAACCATCTGTCTATAACGGTTCAACAGTTTGCCCATATACATCAGATTATATCAACTATTTAATTTATAATATAACATTTTTATACTTCTTATTATACCAAACAAAGTAGTGGAAATTCTGTTTAAAATTAAGGTGTTTGTATACAACGGTTCAAAAAATATAATATAGAACAAATTCATTAATTTGGGAACATCCTTTAATTTCTAAATTCAAATTATAAACTCGTTGATATAGCGAATTTAGCAATTCAGGTCCCTTTTAAGTTTGAGCGTTCTGTCTATAACGGTTCAAAAGTTTGGTCACATACACAAAATTACATTAACTATTGGAACACCCTTTAACTTCCAAATCCATATTTTATACTTGTTATTATAGCGGACTTAGCAATAAAGGTTCGTTGTAAATTTCAAGCCTCTGTCTACAACTGTTTGATAGTATGGCCATATACATAAAATATAATGAAGTATTCGCGCACCCTTTAATTTATAATTTGTAATGTTAATACTTGTTACTGTAACGGTTCAAAAGGTAGACCCATATAAGTAAATCTACATCAAACAATTTTTGTGCGTGGTTATAATTCATCTAATAATTTACTTCCGTAGGAGAAAAATTTTCATCAAAAAAAAGTAAAATTTAATCACACAGAAGTAGGAAAAATATAAAACTGATATTGGTGTGCTCATTTTTGTCGTTAGCATCAAAAATGTCAAAATCGATTGAGCTCTGTTAAATACAAAACTTAAAAAATTTCCTAGCTTGGATCAAGTAGAATAAAATTACTCGTAAAAATATAGAACAAAAAAATATAATTATTTATAAATTTTAGTGTTATAATAAGTAAAGTTAAAACTTGATTATTAAAAGAAAGATGAGTGTAAATACGTAACTCAGTGACTTCTGATTCATTTTTTATTCTGGTTACCAAAATTGTTTTGCCCTTAACGAATCATTAATTTTTTTTTTAATAAGGACCACAATATCTACAAATAATAAGAATGAAATCATATTGCTATATCTATTAAAGTTAAGGCAAGAAAAAGAGGTTATAATAGGATTAAAAAAATGTAGTCTGACTCAATGCCACACAACTTATTAAAATTATTATAAAAAATCGTGTTTTCTTTTGCAAGTTAACAGCAAAAAACACTTGTTTTGTATAAGCCACTTTTTCAATAATGAAAATTACTGATTTTAGACAGGTAAATAAGTTGTGGTAGTGCTTACAATTACAAAACAGTAACAGCGTGACCATTTTAATTACCATAATTTTTTTTACTACTTCTCTTTAGAAATAATAATTTATAAAAGTCTTACTAAACATAAAACTGTTTAAAAAGAAAAAATACATTAAGTAAAAAAACTACAACTAAATTTGCGAACCTGAGAAGTAAAACAAAGAAGAGAAAGGTTTAAAACTAATATAACACAAGTTAAAATAAATATGGTCTTTATTATGAGTACTTAATTCTTAATTAGTATTTTAACAAAGCACTAAAGTACAGTGCGGGAATTCGTACAAAATAAAATATTATTATTATTATTTTTGCACATATAATTGTTTCCTTTGACAAAAAATTAACGACAATGAACACATGTTGATAACGGTACTATTGAAAATTAAATTACAAAAATAATTTAACAAAAACAAGTGTAAAGAATCTGTTATCAATTTTGTATACTAGAATTTTATTGTTAGATGAGTCACTAAAATGTAGAGAGGAAAACATCTAAAATCATCATATGCACATATAGTTGTTTCGCTCTCTGTATATACTTTAGTTTCTTCAGTACAAATTAAAGGAAATTCAACGAAATTTTATAAAAACCAGTCCTTTTTAACCGACTTCAAAAAAAGAAGGAGGTTAACAATTCGGCTGAATGTTGCTTTTTTATATTTGTGCCTCCATAACTCAGTCATTTCTGATCCGATTTTGAAAATTTTTGGTAATATGATAGACTATGCTTATATATTGGTGCCGTTTTTAAAACAGTTCATAATCTTAAAAATTAATGGATGTCCCCATACAACATACATATTTTTTAAGTGTATTATGAACTGTAAAGGGCACTTCTGTAAAATTTAAAATGACTGCGTGTTACTATAGCTCCCAAAAACAAAAAGCTAAAAAAAATTAAATCTAAAAATTAAAGGTTGTCCCCATAATTAATGTAAATTTACTTATATGGGCCTATCTTCTAAACCGTTATAGACAAACGCTTGCAAATTGAACAGAATGTCGATTGCTATGGCCATGATAGTAACAAGTATTAAATTTTTAATTAAAGGGTGCCGCTATAGTCAATTTAAATTTATGTTTATTGCCATACCTTTTAGCAGTTGTAGACAAACGAACCTATATTGCTAACTCCGGAATAACAAAAAGTATATAATTTGGATTTGGAAATAAACGGGTGTCCCAATAATTGATGTAATTTGGAGTATAATGCCGAACTTTTGATCCGTTATAGACAGAACGCTGAAACTTAAAGGGACCTAGAAATCTAGAAATTAAATGGTGTCCAATAATTATTGTAGATTTATTTATATGGGCGTTTCTTTTGAGCGTTATAGACAAACGCTTGCAATTTAGACAGAATGTCGATTGCTATGGCTGTTATAGTAACAAGTATTAATATTTAAAATTATAAATAAAAGAGTGCCCCAATAGTTCATTTAATTTTATGTATATGGCCATACTTTTAAACAGTTGTAGACAGACGATTAAAATTTACAAAGAACCTGTATTAAATTTGATATTGAAATAAACGGGTGTCCCATAGTTGATGTAATTTGGTGTATATGGCCGAACTTTTAAACCGTTATAGACAGACAGCTGAAGTTTACAAGAGACCTGTTTTGCTAAGTCCGCTATAACAAGAAGTTTATAATTTGAATTTAAAAACTAAAGGGTATTCCCAAAATTCAAGTAATTTGTATGAATTTTAGACAGAATATCTACTACTTTGTTTGGTAAAATAAGAAGTATTAAAATTGTCAATTATAAGTTAAAGGATTTTACAATAGTTGATATTATCTGATGTATATGGACATACTGTTGAACCGTTATAGAAAGACCGTTGCAATTTACATAGAACCTGATTGCTAAATCTACTACAACAGTAAGTATATAATTTGGAAATTGAAATGTGACCCTTTAGTTGCTGTAATTTGATGTATATTAACAAACTATTGAACAGTTCAACAAGTATAAAGTTTGGAGGCGGAATATAAGTTTGTCCCAATAGTTACTGTAATCTAATTTATTCGGCCATGCTCTTGAACCATTATAGGCAGACAGATGAAGTTTGTTTTGAAGTCGGTTTTGTTTTGCGAGAATTATTTTACGATTCATGCTAACAACAGCAAGAACCTGCAAAGCAATTAATAGAATAAATACCAAAAAATTTAGTATAATGCCCTGAGTGTACCACAGCAGTGATGGGATTATAAAAGATAAATTTAACGTTATAAATAAACGATTATTGGAATCTATAAATTTAATATAAAAATATTCACCAAAATTTAAATGCAAGGAAACTAAAACAAGTTTAGTATAAACTTCTATTGAGCTGGTCAACGACTATTACAAAAAAGTAGTTGCATGTTATAAATGAATGTTCAATTCGTTCAATTTTTGATAGTTTATATTAGTAAGGTTATTGCCTCTTAAAAGTAAAGTTACTTAAATGCGAGACATGGTGAAGGTTATACCCGATCCAGCAAAAACGAATATAGCACTGTTACTTATAATAATTTAAAAATTTACACGACGGCACGGTTTGATAAAACAAAAATTGCCAAATATATTTAAAGGTTTTTGTCACTTACCGGCTTTTAAAATCAATTTCGCCTCGTATCTTCCACCTCTGAACTCGGCTATAATACCGCCGCCATTTTTTTTGAGCAGGTTGTGAGATGGCGTAATCCAGCAGTCACCACTTTCAAATTTTATTAATGAAAACATTTTGAAATCTACATACATATGAGTAAATAAATATTATTTTTCTTTTTAAGAAATTAAAAATATTTTAAGCTTACCTACCTTGTTACCTTAGATGATACTTCCGTCGAACCGTTTATTTGTTTTGTTGAATCCGTTTTTTTACGGCCAATTTGACTCACAATCTATTATATTTTTCTGAACTTTATTTATTATTTATTCATAGCCGAAATGCATTATTAAGCTTTAAACAAATAGACGACAGCAGACTTCACGACTTCACGGCTTCAAATGCTGCCAACTTCAGATGCTGCTTTGAAGTCAGCTTCATAATTATTTTGAAGACAGCAACAACATAATAATCAGCTAATGTGTCCACACTATTCCTCTGCAAAATTTTACAAACGTATTAAAAATAACAACAGAAAATCAAATAGGTACTTTACTTTACTTAAAACGAAAAATGAAATAAAATATGACAAAAATTAACTCAAACGAAAAACACAATACTATTAAATTAAAAATTAACAGCTGTGTATTTTAGCAATTAAAATTTCAGGGATGCCGCATATATATTTTATAATGAATAAAATTAAAGTTTTTGAAAAAAAATGTAATAATTTCACGAAAAACTATAAAAACACATAAATTTATTTCCTTATTGTATTTTTGTAATGTTCTTTTATGTTTTGTATTAAAAAAAGTTTTTGTTCTTTTTTTCCCAATTTATATGTATATTGGCAATACTATATTTGCTTATTGCTGCCCGTCAAAATAGAAAATAGCCTAATTTGGCAGCAGCAGCAAATGCTGTCGTGTAGTCGTACTGCTGTGATGTCGTCAAAATAATCGTTTTCATATAAACACATGTATTCTATTTTTGATAGTTTGCTGTCTGCTGCCTGCTGTCGTCTATGTGTTTAGAGCTTTAAATAAAATCAAATAAAAACATACCTGCACCTGTTGCATTCTAACCCAAAATATCAAATATCGTCTTCACAACCAACCGCACTGTTTGAAGATTTCTTTGAAATAAAAGCAAATTTGAAGCCAAGCTACTACTTTACCGTTATATCACAGCGATACCACTTGTTAAAAAGTTTTTACATTTTTGGAGTGGCCAAATTTCAACAATAGGCGTTTTTATACTTATACTTAAAAATGATGACGCACGTACTTAATATTAATTTAAATAATAATTTTCTCTTCTAGGAGTGAAATTTATTCTGTTCAGCACAGTACAATTTTTTTTATACAACTAAATTTTTTACAAAAATATGTACTTGAGTATTAAAATTTTCAGTAATTGATAATAATTCAGCTTAAGCTCATGTTTTATATTTTCTTAAAGATTTTTATATAAAAATTTATTATTAAATTGATAATAATTCGATTTAACTCATGAGTTTTTGTTTTCCTAAGGTCGATAGATGCGAAGAATGTTTATGATAGATTTAGCAGTCTAGAAAATACTGTATACCAATCAGGTAGTGTCTAAGTTTTCTTATTTTTTGTTGAAAACGACTGTATATGTTTAAAATTATTTTTGTTATTGCTTAGCGTAAGCTCTATTACTTTGTTTTAAATTAATTTAAGTTTCTTCGATTAAACTAAGGAAATTTTTAACAGAAAGTAAGGCTAAGGCTTACCCAAAATTTGAGTAAAAGCTTTTCAATGGGCTTTATTAGCAACAAAGCTTAATACTTTTAACCCACAGTTATCAATCAAAAGTGAATTTATGATTTTGGTTAATAGCTTAACAAATTTAAAAATTGATTAATTTTTTATTTACTTAACTTTAAGTTAGACTTGCTTTCTTAAAAATTTGCGAAAAGTATTTTCCATAACAAAGAATTATAAGAAAAAATTTTAAATTACTTTTCATCGCTTAATCACAGATAAATAACCAGATAACTCACTAGTGACGTTTAAAAAAGTGTGTTATCATATTTTCTTCCAGCTTTCGTTTAAGTGAATAAAAAAATATTCAAAAACGCTGAAAGCAATGAGTTGGAAGAAACCGCTACACATACCTATTGCAAACATATGTTTTTATTTAATCAACCAAAAAATGTATAACAAAATTGGGGTAAAAATTTAGTTTTTTAAGAAAAATTAAAAAAAATATAAATATCAGTGAAAGATATTTATAAAAAAAAATTATAAAATGTTTTTATAATATTACAGTGTAAAGAACAACTAAAAAAATAATGTTTTCCCTTATAATTTCAGGTTGTACTACAATTCCATTGGAGGCTCCGCAAACAAAAATCAAAATAGTTTGCGTGGTTTTATTGGTAAGTAAAAAAATTGGCCATTAAACGTGTTTATGCCAAATTTATTGTATTTAAGGATTTGGTTTTTGCCAAAGTAATAGGCTATACAGCTTGGCCAGCTATCGGTGAGACTGCCAATATTAAGGTAGAAGGAAAACCTCTTTCCTTACGTTGAAAACAAGGAAAAATTCGCCACAGACAAAAATATGAAACGGAATAATTTTCGAGACGCCATTGATCAAATAGATGCTGCAGCCAATGGCGAAGAAACAGCACCTTTTGATTTGCCAAATGTAGCGCCTGAAGGTATAGATATTTTTCAAGCTGAAGAAGCTTTGGATGAAAGTGTCATCAATAATACTACGGTTTACGAACCACAGGTAATCGATGTAAAGGAAGAAAGTTTTAAAAAGATTAACGAAGCTATAGGGGAAAGATGTAGAGGAAAAAATAAAAACAGATGTCTCGTCTGTCCTACTTGGTACAGATCTAACAGAACCTGTTAGTCGAAGTGGACGGAAAATAAAAGTGAAACGTTACATTGATAATGTTGGTGATTCGTCAAACTCGTTGAATGCCCCACCAGCAAAGAAAAAGTTACGCCAGTAGGTAAGTTAGTTATAATATTCTAGGTTACTGCAGCAAAACTAATATTTGTGTTTTTATACTTTTTAAGGTATATTAACTCCAAAACGGCCAAGAAAATCTAGAACAATGCCAATATAAAACCGATGGCGACCGTTACACCCACTGTGAAGTCATCTAAAAAATCAGAAGTTCAAAACAATCTGCTGTTGGCCTTTATTCCACCGTCTAAATGTATCGGTATGGTATTAAATTAGACTATCAAAAGCCAAAAATGGGTTCTATTAAAATTGATGCAGTTAGAGAACGTATTGTAATCAATCCTTCCAGATCAAAAATACATCGTGAGGCCAAGGAGCGATTTAATAGTGAAATTATTGAACAAGAGGATGCACTATTAATCCAAAATACAACAATTTTTTGTGAGAAATCAATTTCAAACCATACCTTCCCCCACAACATATACATGTGCTTTAACCACTAAATTAACAGATTCCAAAGATGTGAATAAAAGTGAAAGTTTTAATCAATAATAATAATACTTACTTTTGTATTTCAAAAATCTTATAAAAAAACATACAATTTTTGTTGTAATATTTTTTAACTTTAATGATAACTTTTACGGTTTTTATTTAAGTATTTAATAAAAAAGGAAACAATTTATAATAAGCAAAATTTTATGTTTTATTTCAGCAGTTTTAAAATAATTCCAGCAATTAATGATTTCCATCTCAGGGCAATTAGCAATGCATCGCTACAATCTGTGTTAAAATATAAAAAAGAAAATTTTAATATACCTTTATTTTAGTAAACATAATTTCATCGATGTACTTCCAGTTTTCAGTAATTAAAAACAAAAAATAAAAATATATGAAGACTGGAAGAGTACGATCGAAATTATAAATGAAAATAAAAAAAAAAATTTTTGAATCTACTTCTATCTACTAAACCCAATACCATCTTTAATCCAAACAAATTTCTTGTTAAAATCAATCCAAAATATATTGTAATTAAAATAAACATCTTACACCAAAAATTAACTACAATATAAATTACACATTTAAAAAAATAAAAAAAAAACATCTAACAAAAAATTTAAAAATAATCCTTATCCACTGTTGTAGCAGGTATTGCAAACAATTTTAAAATAATCCTTATCCACTGTTGTAGGAAGGTATTACAGAGTTCCTGTCATTGAGTAAAATATATTTTTTATTGAAAAACTTTCACAGGTTAAAAATAATCTATATCCACTGTTGCAGGTGGCATTCCAAAAATTCATACGATTGATTGCACTAATTCTGCTTGTTGAATTATATTGGAGCTTTCACATTCTTGTGCAACAATTAATATTCTTTCTGTGTTTTCAATTAAATTTATACTTTCACTATTTTGTTAAATCCTATTTTAGTTATTTAGCACTTGTTTTCTTATCTGTTTAAAACACTTATTAACACACGCACTTTTTTATTTTAAAATCCCTTAAATTTTTCTGATTGGGAGAAACACTGTAATATGTATATGTTTGCTAAGATAAAATCTCATCAAACATACAATTCCAATTATCTAGGAATGAAGCTAAATTTAATAAGATTTTGTACATTGAAAAGGAACACAGTTCCTCTAATGTACAAAGCATGCCGCAAGCATGTCACTAATGAAACTTATAGACAAACTTAATTGGCCGGATTTTTCGGGAACTGGTGCAGCTTCTCTCCTTCGGCACAACCCATTATGCAGCGGCGACTCCTGAAAAAAACCAGATAATTTAATTAAAATCTAATTTACATTAAAAACAACTTTGTTCAACTTGCATCTTTTGTTAGATTTTTTGCTTTGTTGTTGTGGTTAATTTTTCAACCCTTATTTTTTATGATTTTGAGACAAAAAAACACACAAAAAAATCTTCAAATAAAATTAATAACTTTAATTTTAGATTTATTATCAACATTAAAATGATTTTATCACTTTAATTATTGATAAATTATAACACTTTAGACACAATATTTATCTGTGCACAAAATCACAATATCTTTACAATTTTTGTAAATAAATAAAATGTCAAATTCCAGCTATAATTTGAAAGAGGTAGTAATATCAAAAAAGCAAGAACTATTACTATCCCTCTCTAACAAAAGCTGGAATCTGGCCACACTGAATTTTTCGTTTCGGATCTGGTTAGTTATCTGTGGTTAAGGCCACCTGTTGTTTTTGCTAGTTAAGTTACTGAACAGGCCTAATGAATTGGCCTTAAATACAACTTACTTAATAAGTCTTTATGTAGATATATTTTGAATTTAGTAATATTTAGTTTGCTTTGTATAAAAATATTTAAATATAAACATGGTGTTATCTATTTTACAAAATAATATCTCCTCGTTAAAGTTTCGCATGTATGAAATGTTTTTCTATCCCTGTAATAATTCTATTCGTTATTTGCCAAGCACAAAACACAAGTTATAAAATAGTATGACGCCTTCTATAAAAAAATTTAAGGCTGTTTTTGGCTTATGTTTAACATTGTGTCAATATTTTAACAAGAAATAATTTTACAAAGTTTTATAAAAACAAAAAATTAAATTTGAGGTTTAGCTGCATAAGCAGGAGAAAGAAACCAACTGGTACAAATTTATTTAGAGTACCAAATGAAGTTTAGTCATGTGTTTTTACCACCGAAGAGAAGCTCTGCAATATTTTTGCCACTGGCCGGCTATAAAGTTACTTTGAAAGAACTTAAAAATATTCTTAAATTAAAAGTCCCAAAAAATAAAATAAATAAGGCATACAATAATTAACGAAATTTAAATTTTGCTTGAAAGCATTTCAGTGAAAGTAAAAATATTAGTCAAAATAAAGTTCCAAAAATATTAGACGCTAACTGTAGAAATAGAGCAGCAGGCGAATACGCAGCAATAGCAAACATGAAGATGCAGTTGCACTATGGCGAAATAATCCAGGTAAATGCACGGGTGAAAAAACTCAAAAACTAAATTATAGCTATGTTAAAAAATATTTCAAATTTAATTTGTTTTGATTGCTAATAAAAAACAAAATAGTTATTGAAATTTCTAGAGAAAACTAGTAAATTATTTGCAGTGCCTGATGTATATAAATTAAATATGCGTAAAGAGATCGTGGTATTAAAATGTCTTGCTTATTTTCTTGTGGAAGATTATAAGACTCTGCAGGTACTGTTGGTAGCGGCGATGTGACAAAATAAAGCTTTTTATTGGGAGATGAATGTGTGATAGTTTCAAGGTCGCGTTTTCAGACTGAACTGTTGAACGTAACAAAAAAAAAAAAAACGTCGTTTAGAGAATTGACAGTTTCGCTCTAATTAACAATCAGATCCAAAACATTGTTTCGATACTAAGTTTTGACAAATTTCCTGATCGTTGTGGTAATCAAATTTATGACTTTATGCTTGCTACTTGAGAAACTGCCGGTGGTGAACTTGTTGCGGTAAACGATAAAAGATGGAGATTTTGCTGTTAGTGTTCAAATGGTCAACGAAAGAGAATGGAACGATGCATGTGATTTCGGCAAACTATAATAATACAATATAATTTTTATCATACTTTGCCTGAATTTTCATTTTTATATAACTTAATTTTTTATAATTTTTTTATTCAACCACTTTTGTTTATCAAATATATTTTTTTATTTTCTTTTTTAAACAATATTTTTCGACAACACACCTAGATTATGTGGCAACAAATTGCCTGTTGTTTTTTGTGTTGTTGGATTGTTGTAGCCGTGCGATCACCTGACTTGCACTTGCATCCCTGCACCCACGTATTGAACACTCGCGTATTTTATATACGATATTTATTTATTATGTTATCTTTAACACACACAGTCCAAAAAGTAGCAATAAATTCCCCTTGCATACACCTAACTTCATATGTAAGCATTTCCAAGGCGAATTAATTCGCCTTAAGCATTTCCAAAAAGAATTAAATTTAAGACTGGGCGACTTAATAATAGGTGCCCCCACCGATACAAAAACAAAAACCTAATGTAATGTTGCAGAGGAC
Source organism: Cistogaster globosa (assembly GCA_937654795.1). NCBI lineage: Eukaryota > Metazoa > Arthropoda > Insecta > Diptera > Tachinidae > Cistogaster > Cistogaster globosa. The sequence continues at coordinate 8,257,952 of OW569408.1, forward strand.
CACGTTGATATCAAAAACGTCTAAGCAGAAAAAAAAGCCGAATTCAATTCATACTTCTATCATCATTTGGTACATTAAATAAAGTTTTACCAGTTGGTTTCTTTCAACAATACTTTCTTGTTTTTAAACTTTATAAATTTTTTATTATTTTTTTTTAAATTTTGGAAACCTTTTCTTCTGAATTCGCTGCGATTTAAAATATAATTTCAATGCGTATAAAACCGGGTTTTAGCGATCAAACACCATATAAATAATAGCCTTGTATAATTTCGTGCCTGTTTTGTCGAGAAGAAGAAAAAACTTTTAAGATTTTTTTTTTGCGTAGGCAAACTTTTTTCAGAGTTGTGCAAGGCGAATAAATTACCAGGTAGAAACTACTGTCAAACTTTATGTATAAAAAATATACACAGATTTTTGATATAAGGAGTTTGACAGTAGTGTTAGCGGCGAAAATGAATGAATTCGCCTATGCTACCAACTGGTAATTAATTCGCCTTGCTTGCGTGTTAACACGATTTAGTTTTTTTATTCAATGTGTGCAGTGTGGTTTCCCTTTTTGTATAAAAAAACAGTGTTACTACAAGGCAAGGCATATTTATTTTGCTAGGTAGTGTCGTCCGCTCAGCTGATTCGTAGTTGGAAATGTCAAAATTTGTTTGTATTTTACAACGTTTGTTTACGAATAGCAAAATACATTAACAACAAACATTTGCAAAACAAAGCAGGCATTTTTATTGAGAGCAATTATCTTTTATTTCTCTTTCTGTTTTTGACATTTCCAAAGCACAAAACAACAGTAAAAATCCATGATGTTTTTGCTAATGTTGTATAGCCGCTACTATTTTATGAAATAAATATACCTTGTTACTAGGTTGCCGCACCGGTACGGAAAAATGAACTTAATGTAGCTTAATTAAATTTTACCAAGGCACATTTATTTTAGTATGCAGTGTCGTTCCCCCAGCTGGTTTGTAGTTGGAAATGTCAAAAGTATTTTACTTGTTTTTGTTTTCGAGTTTCAAAAAACACTAACAAGCATTTGCGTTAAAGGCAATTCTCTTTCTGTTTTTAAAGTTTCCAACGCACAATGTTGTATTTGTTGTAGAGCCGCTACCACATAGTAAAATAAACGTACCTTACATTTAACTAGGCAAAATCAAGCCAAATTCAATTTGCGCTTCTATCATTATTTATGATTTTAAATAAAGTTGTACCGGTTGTCTTCATTCAGATGTACCTTATAGTATTTTTTTATTTCAAATTATTTGAAAACATTTTCTTTCACAATTGATTTTAAAATGTTAACAACGCTGAACATAAGCGAACATCAGCTGGGCTACTAGCTGTCAATGAAATCACTTTGATTTGAAATATAATTTTATGCTTTTTTGTCAAGGAGAAGATAAAAAACGATATAATAAAACAATTCATACGCTACACATTTTATGAATAAGGAAAAAATGCTAATATCAAAATGCATCGAAGTACACTAATTTGCAAAAAACATATTTTCCTTAATAAACATTAAATAAGTAAATAAAAATTTATTTTATTTTGTAATTCAGAAATAATAGTTAAATAAAATAAAAGTTTTTTTATTTAATTCAAAATAATATCAATCGTATCGTAATTTCGAATGGCATATTATTTTGTGCATACTTGTTTGCCTTGCACAAATTTATCATTTCTGTACATACAAAAAACAGTGTTTTTAAAAGTAATTATACTTCTTTTCCTATTCACAATATGTATTCTTTTTTAATAGAATAAAAAAATAAAAGATTGTTTTGTGTTATCCATTTTTTTGTTGATATTTTGCAATATTTTTACCTTGTTATATAATATTAGTAATTTTAAACAAGGTATAATCGAAATTGCTAAATTTTTTATTCCACAGAATTCAAAGTTGACATCACTGTATTAGAAGATGCCTTAAAATATCAAAAAGGCGCGCTGTCGTCAAAATATACGCACAGTAAACTAGAAAGTTTATAAAAAAAAGTCGTCATAGTATGCGCTGCATAAAGATCAATTTGTCATAATAAGCTATTAGTAATTTAATCGCCGCCGGCCAATTCGAATTTTTTGACGACTTCAAAGTCTTAATTTTTTTTTTCAAAGGTATGGCAGCACAGTAATTAATTAAAATATTTTTAAATCGATATTAGGCACAATTATTGAGCATATATCGATAAAAACGCATAAAAATATAGTTATATTTAAAAAGTCGAACCTATAGTTAGTTAGTTAGTTAGGAGTGGCAGCCTCTGGCGACGAAGCTCACTTGAGCACAAACGAATGGCCCGTTGTGATACCACAAAGAAGGCGGCATGACTCCCATTACCCAGCCGAGAACCATGAGGATTCACGGATGAACTTCCCTATGTCCCTTATAGAGTGGGATGATAGCTCCGTAAGAGTTCCAAAGAAAGGAGAGCCCAGAATTCTTAGTCTTCTTCGGGCCAGGGATGGGCAGTGGCACAGGAGGTGCTGTACGGTCTCTTCCTCATCCTCCGAGCCACAGCTGCGGCAGAAATCATTAAAAGGCAGACCAAGTCTTTCAGCATGCCTACCGATTAGACAGTGTCCAGTAAGTACCGAGACCGTGATACTTATGGATTTTCTGTCCAGTCTGAGCAGCTGCCTGGTCCGCTTGAGGTCCAGTGTAGTGCACAGTTGTCTGGAGACACAGCAGGAACTTTCATCTACTCATAATTTGCGAGCCAAATTTAGATAGTGGTTCTTTATGGCCATTTTCACTGTTGCCAGAGGAATTCCAACGTCTGGTAGCGGGGAGACACTAGGACCCAAAACAGGTCAATCTGTGATCGCTCCGATAAAGTGTTCAGTAATGAGCGACAACTCAGGACTAGCTTAGATGTACTATATGCACCAGCAAGCGCCCTGATTGCCGCCTGACTGTCCGAAAATATCCGAATAGCATGACCAGAAAGATCGTCCCTGAGCGCTATTTCGGATGTTTTCAGAATGGCCATTACCTTGGCTTGAAAGACGCTGCAGTAGTCAGGGAGTCTGAGGGAGAGTCTTAGTCCAAGATAATTGGAGAAGATTCCGCAACCGACTCTGTCGTCCAGTTTCGAGCCATCGGTGTAGATGTCTACAGTACCACCCACGACCACTTCGTTATGGACCCAAATCTCTCTATTTGGAATATGGATCCGAAACCCGTGGGCCAGAGCGGGAGTAGTAAAGATGTAGTCCACCATTGATGGCAGTGGAACATCCCGATCGATAATCTTAGAGTGCCCTATGTACAGCCTGAGCCAGCGTGAGAGGGCATTAAGTCTGGCTGCACAGCATTTAGCCTGTTGCAATGCCAGAAGTTTGGTGGGTAACCAGTGGAGAAGAGCAAACAGAGCCTTTGTCGAAGTAGTTCGAAGAGCCCCAGTAATCAAACGGGCGGATGTTCTCCTGACTTTGTCAAGAGGCTTTTGGTTGACCAATCTCTCAAGAGCGGGCCACCAAAACACAGCACCATAGAGAATATTTGGCTCTATAACTGCCTTGTAGAGCCAGGAGATGATTCAAGGCTGAAGGCCCCATCTTGGTCCTAGAGCTCTCTGACAGAGATAGAGCGCACAGGTCGCCTTCCGACCTCTTTTGGCTATGTTTGCCTTCCATTGAAGTTTGGGGTCAAGTATCACCCCAAGGTATTTCACACTTTTACTTACACTGAGCACAATGCCATTCAGCCAAGGTGCGGTAAAATTCGGGATCTTGTATCTCCGTGTCAAGAGCATAACCTCCGTTTTGCCGGGGTTAACAGCAAGATCAAAATCGCAGCACCATTGAGACAGAACATTAAGCGAATAGTTCATCCGTTCTGTGAGTGTTGTCAGGTACTTCCCAGAGACTGCGATAGCAATGTCATCAGCATAAGCTATCACCCTATTACCCGTTTGGTCCAGTCGCCGTAGCAGCGTGTTGACTGCCAGATTCCAGATGATGGGAGACAATACGCCACCTTGTGGAGTGCCTCTTTTCACTACCCTTTCAACGTGATCATTTCCCAAGGTGGACGTGATGATACGTATCTTCAGTAGTTGCGCAATGAATCCCACCAGATTTGCATCAAAATCGAGATCCGAGAGGGCCTTTATAACGGCATTGGGGCAGACGTTATTGAAAGCTCCTTCTATGTCAAGAAACACTGCAAGCGTGAATTCCTTATTTGAAAGGGACTTTTCAACATCGGATAATAACACATGCAGCGCTGTTTCCACAGATTTCCCTTTCGTGTAGGCATGCTGCGAGCTAGAAATTAGCGCGGGATTTATGGAGTTCCTGATATGAAGATCAAGAATCCTTTTCAGCGTTTTGAGTAAGAAGGACGACAGGCTTATGGGCCTAAAGTCATTGGGTTTAATAGGAGATGTCTTCCCCGCTTTAGGGATGAAAACAGCTCGGGCTACACGCCAACCTATGGGCATGAAAGTATTTTCCAGGCAAGCATTGTAGATTTGCAATAGCCATGGTTTTATGAGGTCTATGCCATGTTGCAAGTCCGCTGGAATGATATTGTCAATTCCAGGAGACTTAAAGGCATCAAACGACATGATGGTCCGCTCTAAGTGAGCATTGGTCACCCGGAAAGTGGGTAGAAAAGCCGACGCGGAATTCACAATCCCCATTACTTCGTCAATCCTTTCACTACCAGGGAAGTGAGTATCAAGCAGCGTCTCCAAGGTATCGATTACAGAGTCCGTCCATTTACCGTCCGGCTTCTGAATACTCTCAATAACTCTCGGGGACGTGCTAAGAATCCTGCGTAGCCTGCTGGTTTCGGACGAGCTTTCTATGTTGCCACAGAAAGTTTTCCACGAGGCTCTTTTGGATCTACGTATGGCATACTTAAACTCCCTTCGTTTATCCTTTAAAGGCAGCCAGTTTCCACTATTTGTGGCCCTATTAAAGAGTCTTCTACATTCCTTACGTAACTCTGCAATCTCCGTATTCCACTAAGGGGGTTTCGGTTTACCCCTTGGCTTCTGTGGATTGCAGGCCGCTTTCGCCGCAGAGCATATCTGCAAGGCCAAGAATTCAACCGCCTGATCAATATCGCAGTGGTCATTAATCTTGAAGGGAGCAGGCCTTAGGCCAAGCTCTAAAATGGACCGAAATTTATTCCAGTCCGTTTGTTTCCTATTTATGTAGGAACCTACTGATTCCAGATCTAAATTATAAGATAAATACCTATGGTCAGAAAAGGAGCACTCTTGAGAGACACTACAATTTCTGACAATATCAGACCAGCCACCACCTGTCAAGGTAAGATCGAGAACTTCCCTTCTACTCGAAGTGACGAAGGTAGGCTCGCTTCCCCTATTGACAATACTTAAGTCATAAAACAATATAAAATCAAAAAGAGACTCACCTTGTTCATTGACATCCGTGCTGCCCCACATATGGTGATGAGCGTTAGCATCGGCCCCAATGATGACCGGCGTTTGACTGTTGTTAGCCTCTGCAACCAGAAGCTTTAGCAGGTCATGTGGTGGTGAATTACCATGATCATGGGCCATATAACTGGAGAGCACCCAGACATCCTTCGAGCCCGTCTCCACTGCTATGGCAACGCTGTCTCTGTCACTGAATCTGCGAAGAAAGAAGGCGTTAATATTATACTTAATCATAATACAGGCCCTGGGTTTACCTTGACCTGTGACGTAGACAGTTTTGTAGCCGTCCATAGATAGTCCGGAAACCCGATCATTAATAACCCATGGTTTCTGGACCAGAACAATATCCTCTCCTTTCTGTGACAGGCGGAGGAGTAAGGCCGCAGAAGCAGCGATGGAATGATGAAGGTTAATTTGCACAACCCTCATCATCATTATTTTTGGCCGTAAGGGTAGCGTCGGAATCGCCCTCAGACAGGAGTGATTCTTCGCTTTTTGCCAGGTATTCGGATCCGAGACTCATTTGCCGGAAAAAGTCGCCAGCAAACTCAGATGAAGAGATGACACTTCTTGTGTCATCCGACATATCTGAACCGCACATGGAGGCCGGAGCCAATTGTAAAGGTTTAGTTTGTCCAGCGGCAACCTCTGTTATCAGAGGTTCCGTGGGAGGTTCAGAATTTTTCCCTATATTATCCCCCTTATAGATCCTGAGAGAGATTGAGTCGAAACCGTAGTTGGTCTCCCCCTTACAGGCGTTAAGTGGGGCGAGGGGCTCGTCGTTAATGACAATGATAGCGTCACGGAAGTGGCCCTTTGGCTCGCTTACTTTAGCGACGTTCCAGTCGGCCGTAGACAGCTCTTTATTGCTGAGTTTAATCAACTCCAGAATTTCATTCGGAGTCGAGGGATCTGCCGGGATACGGGCGAAGGATCTTGGACGGTTCGGAATCTGATTTTTGGATACAGCTAAGAGCTTAGCACCCGACCAGATTTCACCTAGGCTGTCAATTGCCTGCTTGTACAGGTCCGCTGAGCGTTGATCAGCACAAGCGATCAATTTAACATGCCCCTGATAACAGCCCGCATCACGGCATGAGGGGGAGGGACAGGATTGGCTGAAATTATGTCCTTATAGACACTGCGAAGAGCCGCTTGGACTAACCTCTAATTATCTGGAGATATAGTCCCGTCACTTTTACCAGTGTCTATTATAGCCAAAACGAGGCTATCCTTAACTATCTCGCTAAGGGGACGTGAGGACACCGGTTTGGATGTTAAAGTTTTTCGCCGTTTAGGCAGTTGAGGGACTGTCGTAGCGGTTTCCTCAGCCGACTTTTGTCGTTTCTGAGGTGCCAAGTTAGGTGGAGGGCGAGACTCCAAGTTCTGTTTGGCCCATTTAAGTTTAGTCTGGTCCTTTTCAGACAAAGTGTTCGGATCTTGCTCACCAAGCTTTTGCAGGATCCGGTAGGCAGATCTTCTAGTCCTATACGCCCGCGTCGACGCGTTGATGTGTGCACGAGAAGAGGAGGACGTGCTAGGGCCCGGACTACCAGTTGTTTGGGCTGGCTTAACCAATGCCCTTACATCAGTAGTTGGACCAATATGCGGGGGAGCCCCACTTTCACTCTGTTTTGTAGCAGGATTGATTGTGGTGCTCGAAGAGGGCATTACGCAACCCTTGGGGATTGCGGTGCGGGATGTCGAGGCAGACAACAGAGTCGCTGCACCCAGCTGTGGTCTGGAGGTAGAGGTCACAGACGAAGGTTGTTTATGGATTGCCGGCTTTTGCCGTTGCAATACAACCGGCTCCCTTTTAGGGTTGGCCTTTGTGGTCTTTTTTGTAGTTGAAGTTTTGTCCATGCAAAATGGGTCCCCACTTATAGCCGCTATCTCCACCCGTATGTGTAGTCAACTCAAAGGTCCCATGGTTATCTATGCAAGCAGGGAGGCCATGCGAGGATTGGCACCAGCCTTCATGGGGACAGGTTCTTAGAGCCAGACCGTTGCTAATTGGGAGTAAACTCAACCAAATCTACACCACCAACTTAACGGTGACGGGTATCGAACGTACTATGAGGCCTGTCAGGGTTTTAACGGGACGGAGATAGTTACGACCTTAAACTGGAGCCGTTCCCACAGGGTTTCACCCGGGTGCTACTAGGTCCAGAAGCCATAACCACCAGCCCAGGTCAAACAAAAACGTGCCGAAAAATCGGAAGAAAGGTCCTTGGACAGAAAAAGGTCGTGCCAGCGGGTGGTATAGATCATTTAGCGTTACCCAGGATGCACTACGTGGAAGCGATCTATGTTACATCCCTGTCGAACCTATAAATACAATAAAAAAAAATTATATAAAAATATCGCCAAACTATCATGTCAAACTATGCGCTGTGCATATGTATATATATGTTTTGCAATAATGCTTAACATAACACTTACAAATACCAGTTTGAATAATTCCGCAAACGCATATGTTCAGTTAATCGTTAAACATGTGATATTTTCTTGCGTTATACAGCATGAGGTTAATTTTTTTTTGTTACATGTACTTAAATAAAATCAAATGCAGTGGGAATTGAAAACAAACACCTGCAACTTATAAAATGCTTTTACGCTAATTTTTACGTTTGTCACACATTTATTTTATGCCATTATAATAAGACAAAATTTTGCCATTAACTAAATCAAATGCAGAATATAGACCAGTAGCTTTTATGTTTTTTATCAAAGGTATAAAAATATTTTTTATATAAGCACATTATTAAAATGCCAATACTCATACTTTGTTTTCTAGTATACAGCCTGTTTTCCGCCGTATTATAGCACTTGTGGTAATTACAGAAAACCTTTAGCAAAGACAGAGACATATTAACTTGTTGATGCTTCTGGACGACTCTCAGGCCTTCGATATTATAGAGCATGGTACTCTTAATAAAAAAATTTTGTGTTTACTAATCTTGTATCATCATATCTTTTGTATCGCATACAAACGGTATTTGTAAATGACGTATGGTCAGATAGCCCACCTCTTATGAAAGAAGTTTTTAAGGTTCTATCAGTTATTCTCTCTCCATGCAAATGATTTACATAAACATATCTATAAATGCGAAATTCATTGATACGACAAGCTTTTTAAAGTTAGGGGCCAAGCGACAGAAATTAATTGATACGTGCAATCAGTATCTCATGACAACATCTGATTGGGGCCGAGCGAACAGAGTAGATTTTAATGCTCGTAAAATTTAATGTTGTACGCTTACGAACAGATTTTTAAATTAAAATGGTCAAGTATGACTAGTATAAATATTAAAGAATTAGAAGCTTTTGATATTCTTTTCATTAAAATTAAGTCTGATGTTCGATAGACTTAAAGAATATTTTACTCCATCTGATCTCCTCACTGTTTAGACCATCTACATTCGGCCGAGAATAGAATACAACTCTCATGTATCGATCGGTCCTTCAAAGTCTGTTTTGGATTTATTGGACACGAACACGAGACGGCGAAGAGGCTCATAGGTTACAGTAGGGTATCGAACTTTGTAGACTCTCTTGAACATTAAAGCGATGTGGGTTATTTTTCTCTGTTTTATCAATACTACAATGGAATGCACTCTAATGAGGTTAGAGAACTCCTTCCCGATATCCGCACGTTTTTGCGTACAACACACTCATTAAGAGCTCATCCAGTTATAGTCGATTGGCAAGGAATTCGCACTGTGCATTACAGGGACAATTCGGTTTTAAGCCGAACAGTTCATATGTGTTACTTTCAATTTAGGAAAATTCAAATCAAATGTACACAAACATTACTCCCTCTATCCTCCTTCCCATTACTTAACTTCCTAGTTCTCGCACTGAGTATAGTGCAGATTCCAAGAGCATTTTGGCAGAATATGTTGAAATTATTCATACATTTAACAATATCAGGAGGCATTTAACAGTTTTATTTAGTAGCGTTGTTGATAGGCGCTGTCTTTGGAAAAAACTTGTAGAGTAGAAGAGATGTAGTCCACCATTGATGGCAGTGGAACATCCCGATCGATAATCTTAGAGTGCCCTGTGTCCAGCTTGAGCCAGCGTGAGAGGGCATTAAGTCTGGCTGCACAGCATTTAGCCTGTTGCAATGCCAGAAGTTTGGTGGGTAACCAGTGGAGAAGACCGAACAGAGCCTTTGTCGAAGTAGTTCGAAGAGCCCCAGTAATCAAAAGGGCGGCTGTTCTCCTGACTTTGTCAAGAGGCTTTTGGTTGACCAATCTCTCAAGAGCGGGCCACCAAAACACAGCACCATAGAGAATATTTGGCTCTATAACTGCCTTGTAGAGCCAGGAGATGATTCGAGGCTGAAGGCCCCATCTTGGTCCTACAGCTCTCTGACAGAGATAGAGCGCACAGGTCGCCTTCCGAGCTCTTTTGGCTATGTTTGCCTTCCATTGAAGTTTGGGGTCAAGTATCACCCCATGGTATTTCACACTTTTACTTACACTGAGCACAATGCTATTCAGCCTAGGTGCAGTAAAATTCGGGATCTTGTAACTCCGTGTGAAGAGCATAACCTCCGTTTTGCCGGGGTTAACAGCAAGATCAAAATCGCAGCACCATTGAGACAGAACATTAAGCGAATAGTTCATCCGTTCTGTGAGTGTTGTCAGGTACTTCCCAGAGACTGCGATAGCAATGTCATCAGCATAAGCTATCACCCTATTACCCGTTTGGTCCAGTCGCCGTAGCAGCGTGTTGACTGCCAGATTCCAGATGATGGGAGACAATACGCCACCTTGTGGAGTGCCTCTTTTCACTACCCTTTCAACGTGATCATTTCCCAAGGTGGACGTGATTATACGTGTCTTCAGTAGTTGCGCAGTGAATCCCACCAGATTTGCATCAAGATCGAGATCCGATAGGGCCTTTATAACGGCATTGGGGAAGACGTTATTGAAAGCTCCTTCTATGTCAAGAAACACAGCAAGCGTAAATTCCTTATTTGAAAGGGACTTTTCAACATCGGATAATAACACATGCAGCGCTGTTTTCACAGATTTCCCTTTCGTGTAGGCATGCTGCGAGCTAGAAATTAGCGCGGGATTCATGGACTTCCTGATCTGAAGATCAAGAATCCTTTCCAGCGTTTTGAGTAAGAAGGACGACAGGCTTATGGGCCTAAAGTCCTTGGGTTTAATAGGAGATGTCTTCCCCGCTTTAGGGATGAAAACAACTCGGGCTACACGCCAACCTATGGGCATGAAAGTATTTTCCAGGCAAGCATTGTAGATTTGCAATAGCCATGGTTTTATGAGGTCTATGCCATGTTGCAAGTCCGCTGGAATGATATTGTCAATTCCAGGAGACTTAAAGGCATCAAACGACATGATGGTCCACTCTAAGTGAGCATTGTTCACCCGGAAAGTGGTTGGAAAAGCCGACGCGGAATTCACAATCCCCATCGCTTCGTCAATCCTTTCACTACCAGGGAAGTGAGTATCAAGCAGCGTCTCCAAGGTATCGATTACAGAGTCCGTCCATTTACCGTCCGGCTTCTGAATACTCTCAAAAACTCTCGGGGACGTGCTTAGAATCCTGCATAGCCTGCTGGTTTCGGACGAGCTTTTTATGTTGCCACAGAAAGTTTACACGAGGCTCTTTTGGATCTACGTATGGCATACTTAAACTCCCTTTGTTTATCCTTTTAAGGCAGCCAGTTTCCACTATTTTTGGCCCTATTAAAGAGTCTTCTACATTCCTTACGTAACTCTGCAATCTCCGTATTCCACTAAGGGGGTTTCGGTTTACCCCTTGGCTTCTGTGGATTGCAGGCCGCTTTCGCCGCAGAGCATATCTGCAAGGTCAAGAATTCAACCGCCCGATCAATATCGCAGTGGTCATTAATCTTGAAGGGAGCAGGCCTTAGGCCAAGCTCTAAGATGGACCGAAATTTACTCCAGTCCATTTGTTTCCTATTTATGTAGGAGTGAGACATTCCGGAACCTACTGATCCCAGATCTAAATTATTAGATAAATACCTATGGTCAGACAAGGAGCACTCTTGAGAGACACTCCAATTTCTGACAATATCAGACCAGCCACCACCTGTCAAGGTAAGATCGAGAACCTCCCTTCTACTCGAAGTGACGAAGGTAGGCTCGCTTCCCCTATTGACAATACTTAAGTCATAAAACAATATAAAATCAAAAAGAGACTCACCCCGTTCATTGACATCCGTGCTGCCCCACATATGGTGATGAGCGTTAGCATCGGCCCCAATGATGACCGGCGTTTGACTGTTGTTAGCCTCTGCAATCAGAAGCTTTAGCAGGTCATGTGGTGGTGAATTACCATGATCGTGGGCCATATAACTGAAGACCACCCAGACATCCTTCGAGCCCGTCTCCACTGCTATGGCAACGCTGTCTCTGTCACTGAATCTGCGAAGAAAGAAAGCGTTAATATTATACTTAATCATAATACAGGCCCTAGTTTACCTTGACCTGTGACGTAGACAGTTTTGTAGCCGTCCATAGATAGTCCGGAAACCCGATCATTAATAACCCATGGTTCCTGGACCAGAACAATATCCTCTCCTTTCTGTGACAGGCGGAGGAGTAAGGCCGCAGAAGCAGCGATGGAATGATGAAGGTTAATTTGCACAACCCTCATCATCATTATTTTTGGCCGTAAGGGTAGCGTCGGAATCGCCCTCAGACAGGAGTGATTCCTCGCTTTTTGCCAGGTATTCGGATCCGAGACTAATTTGCCGGAAAAAGTCGCCAGCAAACTCAGATGAAGAGATGACACTTCTTGTGTCATCCGACATATCTGAACCGCACATGGAGGCCGGAGCCAATTGTAAAGATTTAGTTTGTCCAGCGGCAACCTCTGTTCCGTGGGAGGTTCAGAATTTTTCCCTATATTATCCCCCTTATAGATCCTGAGAGAGATTGAGTCGAAACCGTAGTTGATCTCCCCCTTACAGGCGTTAAGTGGGGCGAGGGACTCGTCGTTAATGACAATGATAGCGTCACGGAAGTGGCCCTTTGGCTCGCTTACTTTAGCGACCTTCCAGTCGGCCGTGACAGCTCTTTATTGCTGAGTTTAATCAACTCCAGAATTTCATCCGGAGTGGAGGGATCTGCCGGGATTCGGGCGAAGGATCTTGGACGGTTTTGAATCTGATCTTTGGATACAGCTAAGAGCTTAGCACCCGACCAGATTTCACCTAGGCTGTCAATTGCCTGCTTGTACAGGTCCGCTGAGCGTTGATCAGCACAAGCGATCAAATTAACATGCCCCTGATAACAGCTCGCATCACGGCATGAGGGGGAGGGGCCAGGGTTGGCTGAAGTTATGTCCTTATAGACACTGCGAAGAGCCGCTTGGACTAACCTCCAATTATCTGGAGATATAGTCCCGTCACTTTTACCAGTGTCTATTATAGCCAAAACGAGGCTATCCTTAACTATCTCGCTAAGGGGACGTGAGGACACCGGTTTGGATGTTAAAGTTTTTGGCCATTTAGGCAGTTGAGGGACTGTCGTAGCGGTTTCCTCAGCCGACCTTTGTCGTTTCTGAGGTGCCAAGTTAGGTGGAGGGCGAGACTCCAAGTTCTGTTTGGCCCATTAAAGTTTAGTCTGGTCCTTTTCAGACAAAGTGTTCGGATCTTGCCCACCAAGCTTTTGCAGGATCCGGTAGGCAGATCTTCTAGTCATATACGCCCGCGTCGACGCGTTGATGTGTGCACGAGAAGAGGAGGACGTGCTAGGGCCCAGACTACCAGTTGTTTGGGCTGGTTTAACCAATGCCCTTACATCAGTAGTTGGACCAATATTCGGGAGAGCCCCTCTTTCACCTTGTTTTGTAGCAGGATTGATTGTGGTGCTCGAAGAGGGCATTACGCAACCCTTGGGGATTGCTGTGCGGGGTGTCGAGGCAGACAACAGAGTCGCTGCACGCAGCTGTGGTCTGGAGGTAGAGGTCACAGACGAAGGTTGTTTATGGATTGCCGGCTTTTGCCGTTGCAATACAACCGGCTCCCTTTTAGGGTTGGCCTTTGTGGTCTTTTTTGTAGTTGAAGTTTTGTCCATGCGAAATGGGTCCCCACTTATAGCCGCTATCTCCACCCGTATGTGTAGTCAACTCAAAGGTCCCATGGTTATCTATGCAAGCAGGGAGGCCATGCGAGGATTGGCACCAGCCTTCATGGGGACAGGTGCTCAGAGCCAGACCGTTGCTAATTGGGAGTAAACTCAACCAAATCTACACCACCAACTTAACGGTGACGCGTATCGAACGTACTATGAGGCCTGTCAGGATTTTAACGGGACGGAGATAGTTATGACCTTAAACTGGAGCCGTTCCCACAGGGTTTCACCCCGGTGCTACTAGGTCCAGAAGCCATAACCACCAGCCCAGGTCAAACAAAAACGTGCCGAAAAATCGGAAGAAAGGTCCTTGGACAGAAAAAGGTCGTGCCAGGGGGGGGGGGTATAGATCATTTAGCGTTACCCAGGATGCACTACGTGGAAGTGATCTATGTTACATCCCTGTCGAACCTATAAATACAATAAAAAAAAAATTATATAAAAATATCGCCAAACTATCATGTCGCCAAACAATGCGCAAGGCATATGAAAACTTTGGCGACTGTCGTCAAAGTAAGCGGTAGATTGAAAAACTGTCGTCAAACTATGCGCTGTGCATATATATATATGTTTTGCAATAATGCTTAACGTAACACTTACAAATACCAGTTTGAATAATTCCGCAAACGCATATGTTCAGTTAATCGTTGAACATGTGATATTTTCTTGCGTTATACAGCATGAGGTTAATTTTTTTTTTTGTTACATGTACTTAAATAAAATCAAATGCAGTGGGAATTAAAAACAAACATCTGCAACTTATAAAATGCTTTTACGCATAATTTTTACGTTTGTCACACATTTATTTTATGCCATTATAATAAGGCTAAATTTTGCCATTAACTAAATTAAATGCAGAATATAGACCAGTAGCTTTTATGTTTTTTATCAAAGGTATAAAAATATTTTTTATATAAGCACATTATTAAAATGCCAATACTCATACTTTGATTTCTAGAATACAGCCTGTTTTCCGCCGTATTATAGCACTTGTGGTAATTACAGAAAACCTTTAGCAAAGACATAGACATATTAACTTGTTGATGCTTCTGGACGACTCTCAGGCCTTCGATATGATAGAGCATGGTACTCTTAATAAAAAAATTTTGTGTTTACTAATCTTGTATCATCATATCTTTTGTATCGCATACAAACGGTATTTATAATTGACGTATGGTCAGATAGCCTACCTCTTATGAAAGAAGTTTTTAAGGTTCTATCAGTTATTCTCCCTCCATGCAAATGATTTACATAAACATATCTATAAATGCGAAATTCATTGATACGACAAGCTTTTTAAAGTTAGGGGCCAAGCGACAGAAATTAATTGATACGCGCAATCAGTATCTCATGACAACATCTGATTGGGGCCGAGCGAATAGAGTAGATTTTAATGCTCGTAAAATTTAATGTTGTACGCTTACGAACAGATTTTTAAATTAAAATGGTCAAGTATGACTAGTATAAATATTAAAGAATTAGAAGCTTTTGATATTCTTTTCATTAAAATTAAGTCTGATGTTCGATAGACTTAAAGAATATTTTACTCCATCTGATCTCCTCACTATTTAGACCATCTACATTCGGCCGAGAATAGAATACAACTCTCATGTATCGATCGGTCCTTCAAAGTCTGTTTTGGATTTATTGGACACGAACACGAGACGGCGAAGAGGCTCATAGGTTACAGTAGGGTATCGAACTTTGTAGACTCTCTTGAACATTAAAGCGATGTGGGTTATTTTTCTCTGTTTTATCAATACTACAATGGAATGCACTCTAATGAGATTAGAGAACTCCTTCCCGATATCCGCACGTTTTTGCGTACAACACACTCATTAAGAGCTCATCCAGTTATAGTCGATTGGCAAGGGATTCGAACTGTGCATTACAGGGACATTTCGGTTTTAAGCCGAACAGTTCATATGTGTTACTTTCAATTTAGGAAAATTCAAATCAAATGTACACAAACATTACTCCCTCTATCCTCCTTCCCATTACTCAACTTCCTAGTTCTGGCACTGAGTATAGTGCAGATTCCAAGAGCATTTTGGAAGAATATGTTGAAATTATTTATACATTTAACAATATCAGGAGGCATTTAACAGTTTTATTTAGTAGCGTTGTTGATAGGCGCTGTCTTTGGAAAAAACTTGAAAGGACGAATACGTATATTTGCGGGCTAAACGAAAGGTTTCATTATTGCATTTTAATTAAGCGCAGAAATACTAAGTTTAGAATTCAGGAACTTTAAGACTTCTATCGAAATATCTTTTCTGATTAATTTTTAGCACAATATATGAAATTTTCAAATGTTCAGTTGTTTTTCTACATACAAATATAATTTGATCTTCATGTACAGATGCTTTAAATGATGATAAGAGAAACAATCTGTAACTTAACACAGTCATCACTATTATTCCCAAAATAATTTGTGTTTAGTAATAAATGAAACCCATTCGCCACTTTTCTTTTGAAGAAGCAAATACGAACTCTGCATGTATACATCATACAAGGAATTTGAAAAAGTGAAAGAATGAATAAAATCAATAGGAACAACAACACGCCAAATGGTTTGACGAATATCATTCATTGTCATTTTTATTTAATTTTGTTTTTTTTTATCATAAGGAATAAAAATTGCATTGCTTATAGCAATATAAAACAAATTTTCATTAAAAAAAAGGTATTCATTTGTAAAAGTTATATAGCTTTAAAAAAACACAACACAAAAAAACAATGACAACAAAACCTTAATAAAAATACACAACTTAGTTAAAAAAAGTAAGGTCAAGCAGTGTCTAGGAATTAGGTTATTTTAGTAATTAAATCTTAAATCAACTTAAAATATCTTCCGTAGCATATTGGTTTTAAAACCATTGATTTTGGATAAAATTCTTAGAACCTCATCATTTTTTACTCATTTTATATGCAACAATGTGTATAAACAAGTTTTGCGTTTGCGAAAAACACAAATAGCCAACAAAATGTGCTTATACAAATTTTTCAGTTTTTACATATAAAATGAGTCGAGATTTAGGAAGCTCATACACCTTAAAGATAAGCATATACATGTAAATGGTATCAAAGGAAAGTCTACTACTTCTAGATTAATAATATTGCAATGTTTTTTCGCGCTCTATTTTTTAAATGACATTTACCTTAAAATCTAAATAAAATCACGTTAAGGTGGTTATTTTTAGAAATAAAATGTAGAAATAAAATTGGAATCAAATAAAAACGCATCAAGCTATTGATACAAAATTCAGAAATTAAATAGATAAAAAAGATTGCAATCAAATAGTGATATAAAATTTAGTTTTTGTAACCCATTTTCCCCCAAACTAAAAGAAGAAACCTACACATGTAAGCACATTTTTTATCGATATATTTAAAATATCTAACCTTTTGAGTTAAAAATATACTTTTTTTTAGACACTTTCAAAAAAATTATATGCCCGAAGTACCCAACTTTCGTGGCCTACCCAGAAACCTCCTTCACCCTAGGAAACGGACGTTCATAGATTTACTAAGAAACACCCCCGCTTTGACTATGTAAAATTTGGTTCATTAGAGTTTCGTCCAAAATAAATCGTTTTTAAACCACTGTGCGTAAGAATAAATCTGTTACAACATACATCATGTATAATGTTACTATCGGTAAAGAAGTGAGAAGTTCATGTTGCATTTTATTTCTCAATTTAGTTTTCGTAGAACTTATTAGAGAAAAAGATACAGAGTAACAGCATTTTGAAATTGAAAACTGACAATAAACTTCAAAATTTCTTTAAAGGTGTGTTTACATTATGTGTACAAGTCGTATGGAATGTCAGATTTTCCATATATAAATCAACACACATAGTGTAAACCTCATGAAACATAACATATGTTATTTTTGTATGTGTTATAATATGTGTTAGTTTTTTATTTAGAGCACGCTCTATTTCATATGTAAAACCTTATGACAGCAGATGTTTTCAGTGATGCTAACTTTTACTTTTAAAGTTTCCACTCAAAATACTAAGACGATAAAAGCAAGATTTCTAAAAAAATTTTGTTTTAAACTTTTGTTGTTATAATTGGCTAAACAGTAATATATAGGCATTTCCACGAATACAACAACCACGTCAGCCAAACTCAGCGCTAAGTATATAATAAAAAATGAATTGGAATCTGAATTATTGCCCTGTTTACCTAATTTTGTTTTTTTTTTCTCAGTGGAAGTATATTTCAGAAATCATCATCACTTTTTTTGGTGCGACGAGTATTTAACAATTATTTTTAAGCATTTGTATGTACAGGATGTCAATATTGTCTTTACACACAGAACAAATTCTACTTTTTTCATATTTCGTATGAAAAAAACGCTTTTCATTTTCTGATATAAAATTTTTTTATTTATTATAATTATTTACGCTATTTGTAAGAGTAGAAAACAAAAAAACTTAATTTTTATAAAAACATAGCAAAAATTTAAAAAGGAACTCTACTCCATTTTTTGATGTCAAGAAACTCTACACAATTCTTGATATATTTGTTAAAACGAAATAATTAAAAAAATACATTAGAAAATTTTAATATTTTGTATGGCCACCGTTTGCGTCTATCACGCATTGCAATCTCTTTTTCATAGAACTGATTAAATTCTTTAAGTCATAGTTGGATGGCATATTTTGCCACTCTTCTAAAATTGCTTTTTTAAAGCAGTTATATTAGATGGGTGGCGTTTAGCAACCTTTATTTTTAAATAAACCCACAAATTTTCTATAGGATTTAATTCCGGACTTTGAGCAGGTGTATCAATGACTTTGCCGTAACTGTAAAGCAACCACATTCGTACCATATGTGACTTTTGTTTGGAATCGTTATATTGATAAAATTTATATACAGACTTATTCTCTCTTATAAATCCAAATCTCTTGCCACTATCAACTAAATGGGTCCGCAAAATGCTTATATATTAGCGCGTATCCATTGTTGTTTCTATGAAAGCCAAATCACCCACTCTTTTGCTGGATTGACTGTAGGAATGATGTTGCGGTTTTCTAGCGATGTTAGGGGCTTTGGCATTCTCTTTGGTGGTTGTAGTAAATCAGTTGAATAGTTATATCCGCTAGAACATTCATATTATAATACTTACATTTCTTTCATATGTATGGCTGTGTGAAGATTGTTTCTAAACAAACGAAAACAGACATACAAACATGTATACATACTTTTGGTGGTTTTTATTTTTGCATCGTCAAATCGAATATCCCCAGTACATAAATGTAAAATGCTACTTCCTAGAAATATTAATTATTACAACAAACTTTTATTGAGCTCTAATATCCAATGTTTATAATCTTAAGTGGAACCATAAACTATTGTGTAAATTTTAAAAAATAATATTTCATGGAATTTTAAATGGAACAATAAACTCTCGCTCAAATCAATGTTACGATTTGAGCAAGAGTATGAAACTCTAGTTGTAAGCAAAATTGTAATTCTTTATAAAATGTATTGAACTTTAATTACCAAATATGAAAATGTTTATAATCTTAAGGGGCACAATAAACTCTTGAAAATAATATTTCATGGAATTTTAATGTTACGATTTAAGCAAGAGTATGAAAATCTAGCAATAAGCAAAATTGTAATTCTTTATAAAATAATATAGAACATCGATTAAGCAATATTGTATTATAAACTATTTAATATTGACTTTGTAATATTTATGATGGCTTTGCGTTTTTTTGTAAGCCCATCACTATTTAAGTATATGATTTTGAAGAATAAAATATAGAAAGAGTTTAACTTTTAAACCGACAACAATGAATCTCGTTGTTTTTTCTTTCTCAACAAGTTATTTAACTGGCGCAGTCGGTAGGATACCGCGAGTAATATCCTTCGTAAAAAGATTTACTTTTCATTTTAATGAATTAACGCGGTGACAAAATCCTTTAAAAGATCAAAGGACCCTCAATTTTGTTGCTTTTTAAAGATTAAAAGTAAACTTCGGAAATTTTTTTTCCTCCTTTGGAAGATCAAAGGACGTGGAAAGAATATAAACACTTTAAAAGAATAACGGTAATTTTTTTTTAAATTTTTTTTAAATCCTTTGAAAGATCAAAGGAACCGTAAATTTATTGTGAAAGTGAACGTGGAAAAATTAAAAAATAACTTTTACGAACTTATAAACAAATCAACAAAGGAAAAAAACTTTAAAATAGTCAAAGTGACCTTTTTTATCAAATAAAAAAAAGAGAGTGTTCCAGTCAAAGAATAACTACCAGACTACAGAAGACCGCAATAATAACCACAACTAAATACATTTTCAACTAACCGAAGCACCCGCCAGAAAGAAAATAATCATCTACCTATCTGCAAGAGAGAGAATAATTACCAGGCATCTCAGAAGACCACAACAGTAAGTACAACTACTGCAAAAATTTCAAACAGTCGAAGAACCTGCCAGAAGAAGTCACCAACCAATCCAAAAAGTAAGATTATTCCAAATTTTTGTATTAAGTGATAGTTAAGATTAAAATTAAAAATTAAGTTATACATATATGCGTGTAACTGAAATAAATTATATAGAGTTAGACATAGAAAGATTAATTTTATACACATTTAAAAAAGAAGACATTGAAAAATTACGAAAAATTTCCAGAGAAATATCCTTAACCAAATTAAAAGCAAAACGAATATATTTAAGAAACAAGAAAATTAAGCCAAAGAATATAAGAATCTAGTTTTTAAAATAGAATCCTTTTTTCCTAATCTTACTGAATTTGTAAAAATGGTGGACGAAGCAAGAAACCAATCCAATAGGCTAGCCATAGACCCACTTAAATATCTCAATAATTTACCTGACTTCTATGGAGACACTAAGGACTTACAAACCTTTACAACACTCATCGATAGAATAGACCCACACCTGCAGACATACGATGAGTTAGCGAAACAACTTTTTTCAGATATAATAAAATCTAAACTAAAAGGAAAAGCAAGACAGACAATAGAAATTAATTGCCATGCCACCTCCTGGGCGCAAATGAAAAACGTACTTCAAAATAACTTTGGCGATAGGCGTACCATTGACGAACTTTTCGACGAACTCAGATCAGCAATTTTCAAGACTAATACTGTAGATTTTTACAATGAAGTTAAAGATAAGTTACATAGGCTCAATAACAAAATTGTAATTATACTAGGAGAAACAGAAGCTGCAAGACAGAGTGCCACAAACAATATGCAAACAGCATTAAACAAATTTAAAAACAAGATACCAGAACCGATGAAGACAATTCTCTTCTGTGGAAACCCAATAGATACAGAACAAGCAATGGACATTTTATTTCAAGCAGTGTACGCATATTCAGGTAATCCTGCTAATCAAAAACATTTTACACCTAGACAAGTACAAAGTTTCAGAAACAAGCCTAATAATAATCGTGGTCCACACAAAAACTCTTTTCATAATCGACCAAATCAATTCCAAAACTCTCGAAATATCGGCGAAAGACAAAAATATTTAGATAACCGCCAAGACGCTAACAATAAATTTACTTACAACCAAAGACAAACCAACAGGAACGCAGTCCAACCATACTACGGAAACAATAACGCTACTGATTTTAGGTTCCAAAACCAACTCCAACGACAATATATACCCTGAGAACACATTCAGTTGCATAACAACCAGAATTTCCAACCTGTACAACAACACGAACCTATGGACGTCAATGTTAACGACATATCGGAAAATTTTCGGGACATAGCCTCGGGAAACAATTACCACATATAAAAGTTAAAACAAAACTAGGATATAATAAGCTAATAGTAGAAACTGGAGCCAGTAACTCAATAATTAATCCAGGAATTTGTCACCCAAGGTGGACACACCAAATCAAAACTCTCCAACATGAAGTAAGTGTGTAAGAAAAAGTAATAATTCCAGCATTTAAAGAATTTAATATGATTGACAAAATGATTTTTGAGTTTTATGTTATAAAATTTCATAGCAACTACGATGGATTGCTAGAGAACGATATACTTAAAACACACAAAGCCTGTATAAATTATGCAACTAATTCTATCCAGATAAATGGTCAGAACTTACCAATATTCTTTAACGATGATGAGGACAGCAAAAATGGTAAAGAATCAATATTTTGTGAACAGCATTACGTTACGAACAAAGGGATTTCTAATAGAATGATCGCTACGCAGAAGGTAGACGATTATAGCAACAGTATGAAAGATTTTAAAACTTTGGAGCCACAAATTAGAATACAACATCTCAATTCCGAAGAGAAACAATATCTCTTACCAATCATAAAAAAATATTCAGTTATATTTTTTAAAGAAAATACACAACTTAGTTTCACAAACGCCATAAAACATAAAATCAGGACTGTAAATGATATACCAATAATTTCAAAGTCTTATAGATACCCCTATATACACAAACATGAAGTTGAGAATCAGATACAAGAAATATTAAAAATTAATATTATAAGAAACAGTAATTCGCCATATTCCGCCCTAATTTGGATCGTGCCAAAGCAGGCCGATGCAAGTAGACAAAATAAATCGAGACTTGTCATTGATTACCGCAAACTAAACGAGGTAACAATTGATGACAAGTATCCTATACCTAACATTAATGAGGTACTTGATAAACTGGGAAGATGTCAGTACTTCACAACACTAGACCTCGCTAAAGGATTTCATCAGATTGAAATCGAGGAAGAGGATATTCATAAGACAGCTTTCAGTGTTGAAGGAGGTCATTATGAATTTTTAAGCATGCCGTTTGGGTTGAAGACAGCCCCCGCGACATTTCAAAGACTTATGAATACTGTTCTCAAGGGTTATATAAATAAAATATGTTTAGTTTACTTAGACGACGTGATCATTTTCTCTACGTCGTTACAAGAACACTTAAATTCTATAAAATTAATATTTGAAAGGCTAAAACAAGCAAATTTAAAGGTTCAGCTAGACAAATCTGAATTCCTAAAAAAGGAAACAGAATTTCTGGGTCATATTGTTACAGTTGAGGGAATAAGTCCAAAACCAAAAAAAAAAAATTCAATGCGATTCTAATTTCCAAATTCCAAGAACCACGAAACAAATTAAACAATTTTTAGGTCTTACAGGCTACTGTAGAAAATTCATTAAGGATTTTTCTGCAATAGCAAAACCTATGACCAAATATCTGAAGAAAGATAAAAAATAAATTTTACCGTTCCAGAATACCAAAAAAGTTTCAATACATTAAAAATTTTACTTATTAATGAACCAGTATTAGCATATCCAGACTTCACCAAAAAGTTTACACTCACTACAGTCGAACCCTCAATGAACACGAAATAAACTATAGCACCATTGAAAAGGAATTACTAGCTATAGTATGTGCTACAAAATATTTCAGGCCTTACCTCTTTGGAAGGCAATTTACTATAGAAACAGACCATAAACCCCTGACGTGGCTTTTTTCAATAAAAGAGCCAAACTCCAAACTCGTTAGATGGCGGATTGAACTTTCTAAATTTAATTACGACGTAAAATATAAAAAGGGAACTAAAAATGGCAATGCCGATGCGTTGTCCAGGATAGAAAATGAACTAATAGATATAAACGTAATAAATTTAAGCGATGAAACAATAAAAGAATCGCCAACAGCGATCAGTTTATTCAATGAGATCAATGAGAATAAGAAATGAAAATGTTTTTAAAAATAAAAGAAAAACTATTTTTATGAAGGAACTTGATAGAGAATCCGCTATCATGTTGCTAAAAAATCATTTTAATCCTACTAAATTGAATGCTATCATAATAGATAATGCTATTTTTCCAATTCTGAAAGAAACTTTCGATGAATTGTTCTCAACTAATAAAAGTTTCAGAATAAAAAGATGCTTCAATTTACTAGACGACGTGGAAAATGAAGAAACACTAAGTGAAGAATTAAAAAGGGAGCACATAGATAAGAATCATAGAGGTATTATAGCTGTTTTTGAAGAATTAAAAACGCGAATCTATCATCCTCAACTTAAGTTGGGAATAACTCAATTCATAAACAATTGTGAAATTTGTAACGTAGAAAAATATGACAGAAAGCCTCCTAAAATACCTTTTAAAGTTACAGAAACACCCAATAAGCCTAGAGAAATTATACACATCGACGTTTTTTGCACCTTACAAAAGCAACTTTTTATGACCATAATAGATAAATTTACAAAATTCGCTTCAGCCAATAGAATTTGTGGAAGAACCTGGGCGGAATTCAAATCAAAACTTATTAAATACTTCTCAATGTATGGTAAACCAAAGAAAATTGT
The DNA here is from genome assembly GCA_937654795.1 of Cistogaster globosa. Taxonomy (NCBI): domain Eukaryota; kingdom Metazoa; phylum Arthropoda; class Insecta; order Diptera; family Tachinidae; genus Cistogaster; species Cistogaster globosa. Next base: position 8,281,841 of record OW569408.1, read on the forward strand.
TGTGGACAATGAACTAGGTTTTAAAGCAATTCCATTAATACAATTCTTAAACGACGAAAATGTAGAAATACACTATACTTCCAACAGCAATCATTCCTCGAATGCAGATGTCGAGAGATTACATAATACCATTAATGAACATACTAGGCTTTTGCAACATAACGAAAATACTCGTAGTGAAACTGTTGAAGATAAAATAGCAAGAATAATAGGGTTTTATAATAATACCATACACAGTACTACAAAAGTAAAACCAATAGACTTTATAAATGGAAAAATTTCAGAAGAAGACTATCCAAAATTTCATGACTTAATAGTGAAAAAAAAAAACAAAATTCATTGACACTTTAAACAAAAACAGAACTGACGTTGAATTAGAAGAAGGAGAAAATTTTATTAAAGAAATAAGAGGTGAAAAAAACCACCGTAAATATAGGAAAATAAATGCTAGTAAAATTGATAATGAACATCTAAAAGACAATAAAACAAATCTTAAATACTACAAAGCCCACGTTAAACCATTAAAAAAATATCAGAATAAAGAATCTAATGCATAGATATTGATTAACACTAACATATATTTTTAGATGCTAACTTGGCCTTTAATTTTTACCTTGTTCATCACTACAAAAACACAACTCTTGAACATCCAAGACTTGACTAGTAATAATGGTTACCTCCCAATTAAAGTGGACGAAGTTAAAACAATTGAACAGTATAATAAAATCCTTCATGTAATCAACATAACGGCATACACAGACAGTCTACACCTCATATATCAAAACATAAAAACAATAAACAGCACCCTTACCAGAACCAATCGCGAAACAGAATCCCTTCTTGACAGTATAACAAAAAATTATGACATATTGAATGTAAAATTTAGTAACCTAAAAGCACACTTTAGAGAAAGAAGAGGCCTTGTTAATATATTAGGTAAAAGTTTGAAATATATTGCGGGGACTATGGACGGCGATGACGAGACTCAGATAAAGAATGCGCTTAACTCGATGGAGAATCAAATAGACAACCTCACAACCTTTAATAATCTTATAAACAATCAAATACAGAATATAACTAACCACATCAACCAAAAGCAAATAATAATAAGTACTTATTTTAATAAATTTATTTAAAACTTTATTCAAAATAAGATAAGAGATTTGGAAGATGAATTTATACTTATAAGTTACATCTATCAAGTAAATAATGACATCACCCTATTAAAAACCATGTAGACGACATTTATTTATTTATTTTATTTTATTTATTTATTTATTTATTAGCCTAGCACAACAAGAAAAATATCTTAAAAGTTACAGTGCTAGTGAGAAATCATAGTACATTTAATTAATAGAGCAAAAAAAAAGAAAAAGAGTGTTTAACTTAAAAGTAACAATTAAGAAAGGACTACATAAAATTTGGTTACATGATAGGTATAAAATTTAAAAGAAAAAAGGAAAAAAAAAAAGAAAAAAAAGGAAAAAAAAAAAGAAAAAAAATTATAAAAATCAATAAAAACCCTAACTAAAGTAGTTCAGTAGCTCAACTTTAAACCTATTTGCGTTGCTTATATTTTGCATTTGATTGGGAAGCAGGTTGCAAAGACTAGTAGAGTATATTAAAAATTGTCTCTGTGATAGAGTAGTGGTATGCTTTTGTTGAATTAATTTCTTTCCTCGAGTAGATCTAAAAAAACGTAAAATATCAATTAGATAATCTGGTTGTTTAGTTGTAATAATTCTGTGCAATAAAATCAAACATCTAAGCTTGAGTAAGTTTCCAAAACTCATCTTATAGATTTGGTAAGAAAATATCGATATTGATATACGACGTCCTTTATTGAATATGTATCTTGCGATGCTATTGCAGGCAACATTAAGTTTATGGAAATCAGAGCTGTCACAGTTAGCATAGATTTCACAGCCATATAGGAGAACTGGTATTATATATGTTTTAGCAAGTAACATTCGTATATTGTACGGTGTCGAGTACTTGACTGCCCAAAGATATCTTAACATTCTATACACTCTGCTTACTAAACCGGTTATATGGTTACACCACGTAAGTTTGTTGTTAAAAATAACGCCCAAATTTTTTGAAGAATTAACAAACTCGATGGTATCACTGTTTATTTTTATTTCTACATCATTATTCAAAGTTGTTTTTGCTTTAGATATAAAATTGCATTTAGATTTAGATGGATTAATTTTTAGCCCATTGGTTGCCGCCCATATGCTTATGTTAGATAAATCCTTATTGATATTTTCCACACATAAAGAGATGTCACTTATAATACTGCTCTTGTAAACTTGCACATCATCTGCATACATTTGTACCTTGCATTGTTTTATTGTATCTGGTAAATCATTAATGTATAAGCAGAATAATAAGGGTCCAAGTATTGATCCCTGTGGCACTCCCCTATTTAAGTAAACCGGTTCTGAAAACTCCCCATTGAGATGGACAACCTGAGAACGATCAGTAAGATAAGATCTTATGAGATTGCATGCAGATTGCGAAAAATAAAATAGTTTTTCTAGCTTCTTTATTAGAATTTTGTGATCCACCGTATCAAACGCTTTACTATGGTCAAGTAATATTAAAAACGATACCATATTCTTGTCAAGGTCGGCTCTTATATTTTCTACTACGTCTATTAGAGCGGTAGTACAGCTTTTTCCTTCAATGAAACCCGATTGCATGTTCGTTAAGAGATTCTGCTTCTTAATATATTCATTCATTTGCCTACTCATTATCTTTTCCATTACTTTGGATAAGAAAGGAAGAATTGATATAGGCCTAAATTCGTTATTTATTTTTGGAATAGGAACAACTTTGGATATTTTCCAGTCTTGTGGATAATAGATTTTGTTAGGATTGTGTTGCAGATATGCGTAACAAATGGTAATAATTTTGACATAAGAACCCTCAAGAAGGCAGGATACATTCGATCCACTCCTACAGCATCGGACTTTACAGAGGAAAACATTGTGAAAACTTCGCTTTGGCTCACACATCGAAAACTAAATTTATTTTCTATAGAAACAGTACAGAGATCATCATATACATTCAGTATTGGTTCTGGTATTTCCGTATTTACGAACTTATGATTTAATACGTTTATATCTACATCTATTTCATGCGAAGTGGGTTGCCCTATGCCAATTTTCTTTATTTCTTTTCATTTAGAACGGTTGTCAAGAGCAGAAGAGAATCTTCTTTGATAATATAAGGATTTTTCTTTTTTTATACCTTTAACGACTTCTTGCCTGGCTGTGCGAAATATAATATAGAGTTCAGTAGTTTTAAATCTCTTCCACCTTTTGTAAGCAATATTACGTTTCTTTATTAAATTTTTAATATTTGATGTAAACCATGGTACCTTATTTGGCTTTATGTATTTTGTTTTTAGGGGCACACTTAATTCAAATAATTTATTTACATTATCTTGCATGATGCATAGTTGATCATTAATATCATCGAGAGTATAAATCTGATACCAGTTGATATTTTGAAAGTGGAAATTCAAAATATTGTAGTCAATAGGTAAATCCCTATAGCTGAAGGACGATGCCTGCTTCTCTAAATATATATCATACATAATAAATAACAAATCATGGCTGGAGAATGGCTGAAATTTGATCATATAGTAGAATTTTGTTTTTTTTTATTTACAAATACTAAGTCTATTAGACTATTACTGGAACAGCAATAGTGCGTTGGAATAGTTATGTTTACAGGCATAAGACCTAATGATGACATTGGATCAACTAACACATTGTTGGCGAGTAAATTGCAATTGAAATCACCAATAATAATAATATCATCATATTGAACAGAAATATTTTCCAACAGATTTGTGAACGAATCGAATCTAATGTCTCTATGTGGCCTGTAAATACTTCCCACCAGTAGTTTTCGCTTTTGTTTAGTTGAAATTTCTAGGAATATATACTCAATTTCATTATCAATAAGCATTTTCTCTTTCACCATACATTTAATGCCACATCTGACATATAATGCTACACCTCCACCTTTAGATTTTGATTCACGTCCATTAATTATCACTTTTCTATCTGCTCTGTAAAGTTTAAATCCTTCAAGATAATATATAGAATCGTTGACATCCAGTGGAAACCAGGTTTCAGAGATGCATATAATATCTACATCAGCTGATGCAAATATATATCGAAATTCATCTATTTTGTTGTGTAGACTCTGTGCATTAATATGCACGATATTTAGCCCCCTTCTTTGTTTTGTTAAAATCCGAAGCGAATTGAATACACTATCTTTGGAACAGTAATTATTATTTGTAGTTATCATTAAGAATTAAGTAGGCAACGCAAATGGTTAAATTAAACTTAAAAGTTAAAAAGTAATACTTTAGAATGGGTAAGAGTAATATAATATATAAAATAAGTAAAACAATATTTTTAAGAATTATTATATTAAGGAAATTATGCATTGTTTGGTAAATTTGACAGGTCAGCTTGCTCCTCACGAAAGTCATTTGGAAATAACTGGTTCAGGTGCTCCATTTCATTTATTTGGATTAAGCTATCATTAGGTTGTTTTCTTATATATACAAAACCTCGCATGGTGAAAGCACTGCATATAGCTTTACTTTTTTTAAGTTTAATTGCAGCACGCAGTATATTAAAATTGGACTGCGTCAAGTTTTCATTAAAGTAGAATTTGTTTTCTGTATTCATACCAATATCTTTGAGGCGAAAGGAGAAACCTTTATCAAGCTTCCTGTGTTGTGCAAAAGATTTGAGGAAGTAATTTTTATCAAATGCGGGCCACATCTTTACTATTATTACAGCATCCTTTGAGAAATGCGCTCGTTTGTTATTTTGATTACTTAATCTGTATATACTTTTAATATTAGGCATGGATGCATTGATTGTCCTACATATATTGCTAAATATGTTCATAAGATCTTCGTTAGCATTGTACGGTATTTCATTTATACGAAGCTCACAGGAAACCGCTTGATTTTCTTGATTATTTTATTTAGATTTTAAAGTATTAATTTCCTACCTCATGATTTTTATGTCGCCAGTTTCAGCTAACAAGTTGTTTATCCTATCGTCGAGTAAACGAATTTCACTATTGATATCATTAAATTTTTGGTTTAGTTCATTTAAGATCTCATCTTTATATTCCCTAAATTTAGACTCCATCATATTTAGAGTTTGTTCAGATAGTTTTTCAAATCTTTTATCCATACAATTTAAAAGCTTGAACGGTGACTACGGATTTGACAAGCGTGAGGTTGTTAGCGATGAGTTTTGAAATACATTTATTAAACGCTTGTGAACTGGTGTATTTGTAGAAAGGGCCGTGTTAGGGCTCGACTCTATTGCGATTTATAAGTTGTTTGCATTCTTTTGTTTTGATTACGAGTTTTTGATTTTGTGTTGGTAATGGATTTGTTATTTTTAGTATTTTTTCTCAATGTGTACATTAATATTTTTAAAAATGGTAGTTTAAGTGTATAAATTAACGGCCAGAATGAGCAGTGACTCTAAAACTTAATTTTACGTATTTGCGATTAGGTACCACTTTAATACATTGGCATTTGCGACGCATTTTGGTATCACTTATATTTACCAGTATTTGTATGAAGAGAACAGCTGGTTGCTTATTTATTTGTTTACATTAACTTTAGTGATTCCAGTTGTCTCTTTTATTAAATGTTTATTTGAGTGACTTTTATTTTGAATATTTTGTAAAAAAAAACAAAATTTATAAATTTATTTAAATTCAGCATATATTTACAATTCTTCCAATTGATCAAACGATGCTTGTGCACAACATGAAATCACCCAATGGTAACCACTCTTATAGAAATATGATGCAAGTTTAATGTGGATTTTTTAACAAAAATGAAGAGCCGATGCGCGAATGCTTGCGGTAAGTCTAAAAATAATTTTTTCCAGCAAGCTGGGTATAATTCCGACAGACATACTCACAAGGACAGAACTAGACTTAATTACCAGTTTTGAAAGTTATACAAATATCAAAGTAGCAGTAATATTTGAAAATGAAAACATTGTAATAATTCTTTTAATCCCACAATACTCAAATTCCGTATTGTCAAAAATCATATTTGAACCAATACCAAATATTAAAAACAAATCCATATTACTTAAAAATAATGAAGTACTTGTTGATACAGATAATAAAATATACGAAATTAAGATTAAAGAAAATCTTAAGAGAAATTTAATTCAGATTAAGGATGATTGTTTGGAAAACATTGTTAATTTTAAAGAAGCAAATTGTAAAATGACATCAATGGATGTTTCTAGTATAAGCGAAATAATGCCAGGCGTTCTAATATTTAAGAATTTTTACTTTGAAATCAAACATAATTGTAATACTAAGAATGACCTTAAAGTAACGGGCATCTTCCTAATTAAGTTCGAGAATTGTGGAATTTATACATTGGATAAAAATTTTACAAATGTTAAAATAAAATTGTACGAAAATTTTATCTTGCCAAATTTTATAACAAAAATTAAAGAAAATTCTAATACAACTGTAAGTGATTTAAAACTAGAATCTTTATATTTGGAGCAAATTAAACACAAAGAAACTATTAAACAAATACTTTACCATAATTATAAATCAAAAATTATTAATATTAGCATCAATATAATAATTATACTTGCGATTTCGATATTGATCCTATTATATGTGAAGACTAGAAGTAAAGTTATAATTTCGTCGGAGCCTCAATCTAACGGTGGGGGAGTTATATCCGCAAGAACATTCATATTATAATACTTACATTTCTTTCATATGTATGGCTGTGTGAAGATTGTTTCTAAACAAACGAAAACAGACGTACAAATATGTATACATACTTTTGGTTTTTTTATTTTTGTATCGTCAAATCGAATATCCCCAGTACATAAATGTAAAATGCTACTTCCTAGAAATATTAATTATTACAACAAACTTTTATTGAACTCTAATATCCAATGTTTATAATCTTAAGTGGAACAATAAACTATTGTGTAAGTTTTTAAAAATAATATTTCATGGAATTTTAAATGGAACAATAAACTCTCGCTCAAATCAATGTTACGATTTAAGCAATAGTATGAAACTCTAGTTGTAAGCAAAATTGTAATTCTTTATAAAATGTATTGCACTTTAATTACCAAATATGAAAATGTTTATAATCTTAAGTGGCACAATAAACTCTTGAAAATAATATTTCATGGAATTTTGAGTGGAACAATAAACTCTCGCTCAAATCAATGTTACGACTTAAGCAAGAGTATGAAAATCTAGCAATATGCAAAATTGTAATTCTTTATAAAATAATATAGAATATCGATTAAGCAATATTGTATTATAAACTATTTAATATTGACTTTGTAATATTTATGATGGCTTTGCGTTTCTTGTAAGCCCATCACTATTTAAGTACATGATTTTGAAGAATAAAAGATAGAAAGAGTTTAACTTTTAAACCGACAACAAGAAATCTCGTTGTGTTTTCTTTCTCAACAAGTTATTAACTTTGAATCACGTCGTTTGCCTGGCATTATTTAATCACAATAACTTTAAAAATGATACGAGCACTGAACATTTTTTCGTCAACTGACATTAAATATTACAGATATAACAAGGTACGTGATAGATAACAGTTAATTACAGTTGATCGTAAAGTAAATGCAAAAAGAAAGAAAATGTGTTTTGTGTGAAGAGTTTCTCGACATCTGAAAACGGGAGTAGTGCTTGTTTTTGTCTTAAATTTTTGTTATGTTTTTGTAAAAATTGCGTTTTTTGTTTTATACCTTTACAAATAGTGTAAATAATTATAATAAGTAAAAAAACCTTTATATTTCAGAAAATGAAAAGAGTATTTTCCCTACAAAATAAAAAAAAACTAAAACTTTTTATGTGTGTAAAGATATTATTTATTACTGTATGTAAAGAAAAAAAAATAATTTTAAATTTTACATGTAAATATTTCAAACAAATAAAAACAAGTTTCTTGGATATAATAATAAATTATTGGTTTTTAATAATCTTAGTTTTTTTTTGTTTAGTTTTTCAGAAGTTTAAATTTTTTTAGCGTCATATTTTTTTTATGTAAAGGAGTGTGTGCATCTTTCAGGTAGCGAAAACTTAAGAAAACATCCTAAAAATGAAATTGTTTACAACAAACCTTTCTTTAATGGATATTTTTGAAAGGTTTTTCTTTTTACAAGTTATCAAAAACACTTGCGTACCTATGCATGAACAATGAGCAAGAATTGTATGTTAGTTGCTTTATTAAGGCAATTAACAAATTAAAATGTGAAAATACATTTATTTTTATTTATTTTGGATTTAATGGCCCCAACACTATAAGGTTATATAGGCCCAGTAATTTTACAAATTCATCTTAAATGTTATTTGATATAGAAGTTATTTTACAGATTTAAATTTTGTTACACATATTAATTTCTATTAAAAAATTTTTAATATTTTCAAATTTATGTTATGTTATGTTCATTATGTACTTTATATTTTATGCGTGCTTCATGAAAATGCATGCATTAATTAAAAATATGTTTAATACTCAGTAATTGTCCACAATTGCAGACCGGGGGAAGTCTTTTTTCAGCAATATGTTTGTGAGAGAATAGACAATGCCCTATTTTTAGTCTATTTAGCTTAACGAGATCTGTTTTAGGAATATTTGGTATAATAAATTTGTGTGATATGTTTTTTTGGATTTCAAACAATTTTGAATCATTATTATTTCTCCATAAGTCATTCCTGATATCAAAAATATATATTCCAATATATTGTCTATAATCAGAGTGTTGATATTTATATTCTATTGAGATATTTTGGTTTAACGAACTTTTGGCTAGTCCGTCAACTTGTTATATATACTTAAGCGGCTAGGAACCCATAGAAAAGTGATATTTTGGTAAGGTTTGGAAGTTATCATTGCACGTATTTGTTGTATTATAATATTCTCAGAGAATGGGTATTGTAGTCCATCTAGTGAACTTTTATTGTCCGTTATGATTAGCGAGTCTTAAGCGATGTTTTCAATATTCCCTATGCATGTTTTAATTGCCAATAGTTCACTTGAATATATGGAAGAAAAATTTGTAATACGCTTAACAATAGTCAGATTTTGGTTAAAAACAGCAAAACCAGCTTTATCTCCTACAACTGAGTCATCAGTAAAAAAAGGGTCAAATAGTGAATATTTCGTATTAATTAGTTCCAAGAATTTCTGTTTTTATTTTTGCAAAGGAAAAATCCATGTTAATGTTTGAAAAGCACCAGGGTTCTATATCAGACAAAAATCTATTTTCAATATTATCAATTTTTATTGGGTATTTTAAGATTATTTTATTAAACTCTTCAACAGAATTTACATAAAAGGGTATATAATTTGTGCTTCTAGATTGAAATTGAATAACTCTTTCCATATCTTTTTGTTTTCTATATAAAGGGTGGTTTTGCACAGAAAAAATTTTAAGGGTATAATTCAACAAAAACTTTAATCTTCTTATGTGGATTGGTGGGCACGATGATAAGACCTGAAGGCTTTGAGATAGGCTGGTTCGAAAGGCTCCTTAAGCAAGTCTTATTCCTGAATTTAAAATTGGGTCCAGTGTCTTTAAGTAAGTTTTATTTGTAGATGAATATATAACGGAAGCATAATCTATAGTTAGATCCGTACTGGGAACATCTAAGCATTTTTATAATATTTAGTTTAGAATTGGCTTTAGCCTTGATACTCTTGAGGTGCGTCTTAAATGTTAATTTCTTATCAAAAATAAGCTCCAAAAACTTGTGTTTTTCAACAAATTTAATATTTTTGCGACCTAATTTTAGACGTGTGTTATTTAAATTCGCTTTATAGCGCCTAGAGATTGCTACAGTTTTATCCTCATGGAATTGGAATCCACTTGCATCATTTCAAGCTTGAAGTTTTCTAATTGTAGTGTGAAGTTTGTTTACTATTGATGAAATTTTTCTTACCTGCACAATAAATCACCAGGTCGTCAGCGTATAACAAGGCCTTAACATCCTTGTGGCAGTTATTCAGAATGTTATCTATTGCCATTAGAAATAGAGTAACACTTAATACGGAACCCTGTGGGACTCCATTTTCGATTGAATAATAATTTGATTATGATTGATTATGTCGTCTAAAAAGTTGGATATGAATGCTGCCATATTTCCACGTATCCCTGCTAAATGAAGTTTTTTCTTAATTAGTGGCTTCCAAACACTATCATATGCTTTACGTATATCAAAAAATATAGCTATTACATCCTTTTTTACAGAAAAGCTATCCATAATTTCAGAGTGTAGTAAAGCCAGATTATCAATCGTACCCCTGTTCTTTCTAAAACCTGATTGGTTGGCATTTAGAATTGAATATTTTTAAATAAAAAAGACCAATCGTTTGTTTTTAATTCTTTCCAATAATTTACATAAGCAGTTGGTAAGTGATATTGGTCTATAATTATTTTGGTTTGTACTATCCTGCCCTGGTTTTAGAACAGGGATAACAAGAGCTTTTCTCCAATTGCTTGGAAACACTTGTTCCGTCCATACCCTGTTGTAGAAATTAAGTAGGTATTGTGTACCTTTTTCGTCTAAATGTTTTATCATTTCATATCTTATGTTATCTGGTCCAGGTGAGGTACCATGACATGATTTAAGCGCAGATTTAAGTTCAGATAACGTTAGTTTGTTGTTACATGGCTCATTGTTGTTCAATAAGTTAACAGCAAAGTCATTTGTTGTAGTATAAAGTCTAAATTTTGCTGAGTAGTTCATAGAAGACGAATTTTGTGCAAAACTAAGTGCAAAACAATTTGAGATATCTACATTGTCTGTCAGTAACGTATTGTTGTTTTCTAGAGCCACAACTTGATGATAGTTGCAGGATCCATTTAGGGATCTGATTTTATAATGACTTCAGACGAAGAAGTTCTTAAATTTATCGTTTCACAGAATTCATTCCATGTTCTTTTTCTATTTTCACGTATAACTCTACGGACCACTGATTTAGCTTTTATAAATTTAGCAAGATTTTCAGAGATGGGGTTTCTCTTGAAAAGTTTAAGTACTTTCCTTCTTTCCTTTATTAGCAATTTTATACTCTTATTGCACCAAGGAACTTTTTTTCTATTGCAGTTTGTACGTCTAACTGGTATTGCGTCTTGTGCTGTTCTTATGATTGTTCTACAAACGTATGCCTCAGTCTCGTTTATGTCCATAAAATTCTCAACCGGTTCTGTAAAATGTCAATTAAACAGTTGCCAGTTTGCTCTTTTTATATTCCAACTAGTTCTATGTTCGAATTTAGGTGAATGTCCATTAATAGAAATAGTGAATAGAGATCATCACTAATATCCCACTCAAAAAGGTGATGAATATTAGGTGAGATTAAGCTAATATCAATCTTGCTGAATGTCTTGTACGCGGAACTAAAACGTGTTGGATAGTTTATGTTATTTAAAATATTGAGATGATTATCTTCAATAAATACGTCAACTATATTTCCCCTTGTATCTTTTTTGTTAGAGCCCCAAATGGGATTATGAGAGTTAAAATCACCTAGCATAATATAGGGTAAGTCAAATTGTGAAGTTAAATTGTTCAAATTAATTTTGGAAAGGTTTTCGGATCCTGAAAGATATATGGAGCAAATATTAAATTTAAATGGGAACCTTAGTTTTATAGCTACTGCTTGAAAATTTGTAATAATAGGCATTTCGTCTCCCTCAAACATATTGTTAAGATATATACAAACACCACCATGAGCATTTTTATAAGAACATATATTTAAAAAAAAACAAGTATAGTTTTTAAGTTCATAATAATAGTTTGATTTAAATCTGGATTCTTGTATACATATAGCAAGGCAATTAAATTTAGATAAAAGGAGTTTAATTTCGTCTAACTAATTAAAAAAGCCGTTGCAATTCCATTGTATTATTTTATATTGACTACTCATCTTCTATACTGGAACAACTATGGTTGTCATCACAAGTGGAAATATCAAATTTGTCAGTTAGGTTATTTTCATTTAAGTATGACATGTTTGTTGACATCTTCTTCTTCTTCTCAGCATTCGTTATTTCACGTTTATTCCTTTTAGATATGTTTCTCGGTAGTAATTCAATTTTTGATCCATTTGCTTTTGTAATCTGACGAACTGGAGAGGAGAGATGTGTCTTTTGTTGTTGTGGTCATTGTGAGTTTTTTGTTTTCGCTCTCTTGGCATTTACATTGGAAATTGCAAGATTTGACAGTATTAAAATATGTTGTTGGAAGTTGGTTTTTTCTTTCATATTCTTTCTTGCTTCATATATTGTTTTCTTTTGAGCTATTTTAATTACTTGAATTGCATACTCCTTTTTATAGACGTCACATTCTTTTTAGAAACTGTTATGTTTTTGCTAACAATTAGCACACCTTGGTGGTTTATCACATTTTTTGTGACGACCGGTTTTCTCAATTTTTGTGTGTTCAAGGTTGCTGCAATGAGGACAGACTTTTTCTTGAGATGAGCACTTTTCTGACACACGTCCAAACTGGAAACATGTAAAGCATCGGAGTGGATTAGGAATGTAGGGTCTAATTGTGGTTGATAAATATCCCAGTAGTATTTTTTCTGGCAAATCGTATATATTAAACGTTATAATGTATAAACCAAGATCAATGTCTGTCAATTGCTTTGTTTCGCTATCACGTTTTTTAAGTCTTTTAATTTCAGTTACATTTGGATTTTGTTCCTGGATTTCTCTTAGAAGTTCAGCATCTGACAACCCTCTTAAATCGTTCGAATAGAAAATTCCTCGAGATTTGTTCAGCGTTTTATGTTCTTCCACTTGAGCAAAAATTTCCGATGATAATGTTATCATTTTGATAATTTTATTAGCTTGTTTTCCGTTGAAACATTCTATGAGTAGTTGTCCTGATCTTAGTTTTTTGCAAAGTTTAACTTTACCTCCTACTGTATCAATAGATCGTTGAATTAAGAAGGGAGAAACATCCACTAAACCTTTGTCGCTGTGCACTCCTGATCTTCTCAATAAAAGAAAAACAGTGTGAGTTGAATCTGGGTTCGAGACCTTTTTGTCCCTATCAAACAGGAGACCTCCCATCTTGGGAGATGAGTTAGAAATCTATATCAAAACTTGATAGAGATCTCTTCCGTTTGTTTTTTTTTATATAAAAAATTCAAGACAAGCAAGTTTATTTTATTAACTTTGCGTTATTGTTTTTGCTGTATGTATTTGTTTTTTTTTGCGACGTATATATATTTTTTCTTTAAGTTTCGCGCGGTAGTGTTTACTAAATGAGAGTAAAAACTGAACTTTTGTGAAAATACATTGGTAAAATGTACTTTATACGAACTACGCCACGTATCTGAGAACTTGTAGTTTCGACCTCGTGTTTTTAAGAACGAAAATAGCCAAGTATCTAAGTGCAGACCTTTAATATATATTATAGCAAATTTTATAAGAAAAGATAGTCTTGTGCTAAAACTTAAATTGCAAAGTTCTAAACAGCTATCGCAAAAAAAGATTTATTAGTTGATATCACTGTATTTAGTGTTTTTGTTTTCTTTTCGACGACAAGAGGTTATGTCTTATGTACATAACATATGAAAGTTTGAACATAAAAAGTATAAACCGTATGTTAAACACTTATTTTGACATACACACGAAATTACATATGGATAGCAATTTTGACAGTCCATATGACTTGTACACATATTGTAAACACACCTTAAGCGAACTTATCAGTTGACACTGAATTCAAAATTTAATATATTTGTATATACAAGCAGATAGATAAAGAAAATCGTAAAAAATAGCCAAAAATTTTGCCAAGTATTTTATATACCATCTAACATTTTTTTCGCTAAACAGGATTTTTATCTCCACGTTTGGCGAGAAATTCCATAACTTACAACACTGATCGCTAGTATTAGTTGTTTAACTCTCAAGTGCATTATTTTTTCTTTTTTGTACCCTTTTTAAATCCAACCAGTTTATTTTGTGTAGATTTTAAGTCAGTTATATCTGTTTAAAGACAATCAACTAACTCTATAGATTTAGAAACAGTTGGTTTAAGCAAAAAAAAAAAAAAATGTTTTTTACTATTATATCTACACTTTAAGGAAATAGGAATAATCTTATGTGAAACGTAGGAATCATTTTAACATATTCTTCCAAAATGCTCTTGGAATCTACACTAATCTCAGTGCGAGAACTAGAAAGTTAAGTTATGGGAAGGAGCATAGAGGAAGCAATGTTTGTGTACATTTAATATATTATATATGTATTCTATGTTGATTCTATTTTATTCCAATTCAGCTAAGGCGTTGTCAAGAATAGTATCGGAAAAAGAGGATTTCCCTAAGGTATACCATATATTTGATTACATACATATTTGGTTACATACTTGGTCTCCATTGAGACAAAATTTAAATATATATAAGAATTTTGTAGGAAAAATTTGGCAAGATTTTCAATATTGTTCCATTACTCATTATATTTTTGATTGCCACATGAGTAGAATTATTCGTAAAAATGGATATTACATCGAAATAGACTAAGACTTCACCTTCATCAAGTTTGATATTTTTAACTTGTAGTGAATTTTTATTATTACGTTTCGTTAAAACGATATGTTTTAATATACTACTAATGTATTTGGCTAGGCCGTACCATGGCACTAGCATCGACGATTTTATTGACCTTAGAGGAATATTAGACTTATGGATTTTTTGAAATCCATTAAACCTCTGAGGTATAGCTGCTGAAGAAGTAATTTTTCTAGCGTCCCAAAAATTCCCCTTTAAATTAATCAGGTACAGAGACATATTTTAGCCTAACTCGAGAACGACTCACCTGCTTTTAATAAAAAGATGCATAGCAAAATTAAAGACGCGAAAAGGTTTTTTTTTTACAAAATTCCTTTATATTTTCAGTTTACAAATACTAAAAAAAGCAAATATTTTCTTTTTGGCACATTTTACCGAGAGCTAAAAACCTCAAGAATAAAATAAAGTATAAATGATGAAAATCGATTAACAAATAGGGATTTAATTCCCAATTTACCGCAGTTACCCAATATTGAAATATTATATGTGCAGTCAACCTAACATATGGCGATAGGATTGCGTAAGCTTAGCAGACGGGTAATGGAAATTAAGGAAATGGGTATTTTGTATGGTTCCTGGAGTTAAAAATTTCTTTGTTATTGATCAAATTTATTCAGCTGCTCAGTTTTTTTTTTAAAGTCGGGTTATTCGTTTATAAATTGTCTTATGACAATTGCTTGTAAAACCAAAGGGCTCCTACTATAAAAGCATCAACCAAAAAGCGCTCAGTGATCATTTTTGGTAATTACTAAAACGAAATAATAGTTTCTTATAAAATTTTGTATTAGATTGCAAAATGTCTATGATTTGTAAGAATTCTCCAAACATATTATGCTATGTGTCTGGCAATCTAACTTTAAAACAAAAACTTCCCAGGTTAAAAATGCGGGTCAGCTATACTTCGGATTTTCTATCGATGAAAGAGATAAAAATTGGCTACCGATAATGTGTTGTAATAGCTGTTCAGGGAATTTAAAATATTGGTTCAAAGAAATCACAGGTCTTTTCCATTTAAAATGCTTGCGATTTGAAGCGAACTTTAAAATCATTAAAATTATTACCATTTTTGCACGACTGAAACGCGTGAAATAAAGTCATATACCCAAATAACCCATCTGTTAAACGACCAGTTTTGCCTACAATTATTTACCTCCATTGCCTCCTACAAATTACGAAGAAGATAGACTTTCTGCAAGGACTGAATTCAGTTAGGCAACCATGGGTGCTTCTTCGCATTTATTTAAAAGTCCAACGAGTAAACCTTATTTTTCGAATCAAACTGATCTGAATAACTTAGTTTGTGATTTAGTACTTTCAAAGTCTGAGCTTCTTGCATCTCGTACTTTCATAATAGAGAACAAACTTTTTTTGGACTATTTCACCAAAGACGACAATTTGGTATTTTGAAATATTGCTGGTGGACTTTTGCGACAACTGCGTTTCAGTGATAAGTCTGAGGAATAACGGCTTTTTATTTATATTTCCAAGAAAAGTTTGAAATCTGTTTTAGTTTACTATGGCAACAAATTCCCAACAGACCCACTCGCGTATGAAAGGAATATGAAAGAAAGCTATTATAACATGAAGATGATATATAAAAAAAAAATAAACATATTGCTCAAGAAACATATGATTGCTGCTTTTTACGTAAATGGGATACAATCTAAAAATTTGGCTGGCAAGAGTAAATTTTGCTCCAGGAAAAAAAAATGTTTCAGAAGAACTTTTAATTTAAAAAGAAAAAAAATTTTACCGCCTCTTCATATGAAGCTAGGCCTAATGAAAAATTTTATTAAAGCAGTGAACAAAGATGGTGAAGGCTTTCGATACATTAAAAGCAAGTTTCCTAAAATAAGCGATGCGAAAGTAAAAGAAGGCATATTTGTAGGTCTACAGACAGATTTTAGATGGCTTTCGTTTCGTTTGTGTTTCGGGAACACAAAAGCTGAAAACTACCATGAAATTATTGAAGAACTACTTTCTGCCTACAAAGCTCTAAAATGTAATATGTCTCTTAAAATTAAAATTTTTTGGACTCACATCTAGATTTTTTTCCGGAAAATCTTGGTGCTGTCTCAGATGAACATGGTAAAAGGTTTTACCAAGATATTTTACATACAGAAAAGCGTTATAATGGCCAGTGGCGAATCCAGGATTTTAATTTGAGGGGAAGTTCTGAGTAGTATTCCGAGAGAATTCCTCCAGTATATAGTGGTACGGGGAGTTGGTACCTGAAAATTTTTGGAATTTAAGCTACTATGATCAAGCTGTTTTACGAAATAAAACAAACCGCACCCCTCCTCTGAATTCTTATTTCCATTATTCACTTTTTTCTTAAAGAAAGAAGAGATATCTGTGGTACGAGAGTACCACCAATAGCAGTCACAAAGCACTATGCTCGGTTCCTCGCGCAGAATGGCACTGGATGTGTGTCAGTGTTGTCACATACCAGACTGTTTCAAATTCCCCGCATTGTTCTGAAGGAATTCCCCGCATTTAGCTTTTAGCGCCATATTTAAAACAGCCCTGTATTTATTGACCTTAATTGGAGCTTATGTACGTACTTATAAGGGCTGTGCTATTTACTATATTACAAAGTTTACGATATTAACAAAACCGAACAAATTATACAATTTAATAATGGATTACAATAATGAATTAGATTAAGTAAGCTTTTAACGCTTGTATCCGGATTAAATAAAAATGATTAAATAAACAAACAAACAAATTAGCATTTTTTAAAATAAATATTTTAATAGAGATCAACTTATTATATAATCTTAAATGTTTTGGGGGGAGCGAAAGCCTACTTTTTATCTAAGCAATGTTTCTGGAATATAAATTATAAATTACTAACAAAAAATTTGTGTTGTTTTAAACAGAAAAATTACAGCGGCTGTAAGAAATGGAGTTTTTCATCGTAATATAAAATATATTTAATTGATTTCTAATTTCAAAGCAGCTGGAAAGTTTGAACAATATAAAACACCCTTTTTCTTAATTTCCATTACCTATATGCTAAGCTAACGCAATCCTATCGCCATATGTAAGGTTGACTGCACACATATAATTTCAATATTGGGTACCTGCGCTAAATGATAATAAAATCCCCACTTGTTAATCGAATTTCATGATTTGCACCTCTCAGAAAAATGTACAAAATAAAAAATATTTGCTTTTTCTTTTTTTCTTTTTTGTTACATTTTTTAAACAAAAATACATATAAAATTAATTTCAATGTAACTTTGCTACGCATCTGTTGGTGATTTGGTTATTAAAATCGGATGAGTCGTTCTCGAGTTAGGCTGAAATATGTCAGCGTACCTGACTAATTTATAAATCGAAAACGAATTTGGGTTCAGCACATCAAAAATTATATAGTTCACAAAGTTTTTTACTACTATATCTACACTTTAAGGAAATAGGAATAATTTTAACATATTCTTCTAAAATGCTCTTGGAATTTGCGCTAATCTCAGTGCGAGAACTAGGAAGTTAAGTAATGGGAAGGAGGATAAAGGAAGCAATGTTTATGTACATTTAATATATTATATACGTATTTTATGTTGATTCTATTTTATTCCAATTTAGCTAAGGCGTTGTCAAGAAAGGTATCGGAAAAAAAGAATTTTCCTAAGGCATACCATATATTTGGTTACATACTTGGTCTCCATTGAGACAAAATTTAAATATATATAAGAATTTTGTAAGAGAAATTTGGCAAGATTTTCAATATTGTTCCATTCACTCATTATATATTTGATTGCCATATGAGTAGGAAATTCGTAAAAAGGGATATTACATGGAAATAGACTAAGATATTTTTTGATATTTTTAACTTGTAGTGAATTTATATTATTATGTTTCGTTAAAACGATATGTTTTAATATACTACTAATGTATTTGGCTAAGCCGTACCATGGCACTAGCATCGACGATTTTATTGACCTTAGAGAAATATTAGACTTATGGATTTTTTGAAATCCATAAAACCTTAGAGGTATAGCTGCTGAAGAAGTCATTTTTTTAGCGTCCCAAAAATTCCCCTTTAAATTAATCAGGTACAGAGACATATTTTAGCCTAACTCGAGAACGACTCACCTGCTTTTAATAAAAAGATGCATAGTTTAAAAATACTAAAAAAAAGCAAATATTTTTTTTTTTGGCACATTTTACTGAGAGCTAAAACCCTCAAGAATAAAATAAGGTATAAATTATGAAAATCGATTAACAAATAGGCATTTAATTCCCAATTTCCCGCAGTTACCCAATATTGAAAGATTGTATGTGCAGTTAAGAAAATGGGTATTTTGTATGGTTCCTGAAGTTAAAAATTTCTTTGTAATTGATCAAATTTATCCAGCTGCTCAGTTTTTTTAAAGTCGTTTTATTCGTTCATAAGTTCATAAAAGCATCAACCAAAAAGCGCTCAGTGATCTACTAAAACGAAATACTAGTTTCGTATTAAATTTTGTATTAGATTGCAAAATGTCAATGATTTGTAAGAATTCTCCGAACATATTATGCTATGTGTCTGGCAATGTAACTTTAAAACCTCAACGGCAAACAATAACTTCCCAGGTTAAAAATGCGGGTCAGCTATACTTCGGATTTTCTATCGATGAAAGAGATAAAAATTGGCTACCAAAAATGTTTTGTAATAGCTGTTCAGGGAATTTAAAATATTGGTTGAAAGGAAGTCACAGGTCTTTTCCATTTATAATGCTTGCGATTTGAAGTGAACTTTAAAATCATTAAAATTATTACCACTGTTGCACGACTGAAACGCGTAGGTTTAGAAAAAAATAAAGTCATATATCCAAATACTTCATCTGTTAAACGACCAGTTTTGCCTACAATTATTTACCTCCCTTGCCTCCTACAAATTACGAAGAAGATAAGCTTTCTGCAAGGACTGAATTCAGTTACGCAACCACGGGTGCCCTTTCGCATTTATTTAAAAGTCCAACGAGTAAACCTTACTTTCCAAATCAAACTGATCTGAATAACTTAGTTTGTGATTTAGTACTTTCAAAGTCTGAGCTTCTTGCATCTCGTACTTTTATAATAGAGAACAAACTTTTTTTGGACTATTTCACCAAAGACGACAATTTGGTATTTTGAAATATTGCTGGTGGACTTTTGCGATAACTGCGTTTCAGTGATAAGTCTGAGGAATAACGGCTTTTTATTTATCTTTCCAAGAAAAGTTTGAAGTCTGTTTTAGTTTACTATGGCAACAAATTCACAACAGTCCCAGTCGCGTATGAAAGGAATATGAAAGAAAGCTATTATAACATGAAGATGATATATGAAAAAAAAATAAGTAAACATATTACTCAAGCAACATATGTGCTGATTTGAAAGTTGTAGCTATGTTAATTGCTGCTTTTTATGTTAATGGGATAGCCGCGCTAGAAAAACGCTACAACCTGAAAATTTGGCTGGCAAGAGTAAATTTTGCTCAAGGAAAAAAAATGTTTCAGAAGAACTTTTAATTCAAAAAGAAAAAATTTTTTACCGCCTCTTCATATGAAGCTAGGCCTAATGAAAAATTTTATTAAAGCAGTAAACAAGGATGGTGAAGGCTTTCTATACATTAAAAGTAAGTTTTCTAAAATCAGCGATGCGAAAGTAAAAGAAGGCATATTTTTAGGTCTACAGACAGATTTTGGATGGCGTTCGTTTCGTTTGTGTTTCGGGAACACAAAAGCTGAAAACTACCGTGAAATTATTGAAGAACTGCTTTCTGCCTACAAAGCTCTAAATTTTAATATGTCTCTTAAAATTCATTTTTTGGACTCACATCTAGATTATGTTCCGGAAAATCTTGGTGCTGTATCAGATGAACATGGTGAAAGGTTTTGCCAAGATATTTTACATACAGAAAAGCGTTATAATGGCCACTGGCGAATCAAGGATTTTACTTTGGGGGGAAGTTCTGAGTAGTATTCCGAGAGAATTCCTCCAGTATATAGTGGTACGGGAAGTGGGTACCTCTTCTGTATTCTTATTTCCATTGTTTACTTTTTTCTCTAAGAAAGAGGAGATATCTGTGGTACGAGAGTATTAACAATAGCAGTCACAAAACACTACGCTCGGTTCCTCGCGCAGAATGGCACTGGATGTGCGTCAGTGTTGTCACATACCTGACTGGTTCAAATTCCACGCATTGTTCTGAAGGAATTCCACACATTTAGCTTTTAGCTCCACATTTAAAACAGCCCTGTATTTATTGACCTTAATTGGAGCTTATGTACGTACTTATAAGGGCTGTGCTATTTACTATATTACAAAGTTTACGATATTAACAAAACCGAACAAATTATACAATTTAATAATGGATTACAATATAATAATGAATTAGATTAAGTAAGCTTTTAACGCTTGTATCCGGATTAAATAAAAATTAATAAATAAACAAACAAACAAATTAGCATTTTTTAAAATAAATATTTTAATAGAGATCAACTTATTATTATAATCTTAAATGTTTTGGGGGGAGCGAAAGCCTACTTTTTATCTAAGCAATGTTTCTGGAATATAAATTATAAATTACTAACAAAAAATTTGTGTTATTTTAAACAGAAAAATTACATCGGCTGTAAGAAATGGAGTTTTTCATCGTAATATGAAATATATTTAATTGATTTCTAATTCCAAAGCAGCTGGAAAGTTTGAACCATATAAAATACCCTTTTCCTTAATTTCCATTACCTATCTGCTAAGCTAACGCAATCCTATCGCCATATGTAAGGTTGACTGCACACATATAATTTCAATATTGGGTACCTGCGGTAAATGATAATAAAATCCCCATTTGTTAATCGAATTTCATGATTTGCACCTCTCAGAAAAATGTACAAAATAAAAAATATTTGCTTTTTCTTTTTTTCGTTCTTTTTTTTGTTACATTTTTTAAACAAAAATACATATAAAATTTATTTCAATATAACTTTGTTACGCATCTGTTAGTGATTTGTTTATTAAAATCGGGTGAGTCGTTCTCGAGTTAGGCTGAAATATGTCAGCGTATCTGACTTATTTATAAATCAAAAACAAATTTGGGTTCAGCACATCAAAAACCATAAGGTTCACACAGTTTTATTTCAAGGAGAGCCAAAATATAATGTTTTGCAGAGCAGTGTAATTTGATTGTATGAAAACATACATCTCCAAGAGTATTTTTTATTACAAAGTTTAGCTGTTTTATTCATGTAATCTCAAATCAGTTTGCATTTAAATTTCCTAGCATGCTGAAATTTGTAACATTATTTTGTCTTCTTAGCTTCTAGTCTACACTTGGTTAAAGTGCTCCAGTTTCTGGATGGGAAAAAATTTATTTGCAGCACTTTTGTCACTTTAGTTTCCGTCTTTTTATTTTGTTTAGTCGAGTATGAGCCTAGCTTCAAATCCTTTGCTTAGGTTTTGAATACAAAGAAGAATTGGTTAAAATGGAGATCAGTCTCTACTGTTCCACTAGTTAGTAGATTTAAGATGGCAAAAGCAGAACCCATACTTTAGTCTATCCAAATTATTCAACACTGATAATGAATAGATCATTTATTATCAAGGTTACAAGTCTTTGGAATACAGTTATTCCATATTCCAAAAGGAGATTCACACACACAGTATCAGATTTTTTAAACATATCTAAAACGCATGTATAGAATTCAACCATTATTATTGCTGATGGCTCTTCATTTTTTTTTTTATTAAATTCATTTTCTTATTTTTTTCCTAATTGTTTAATTTGCTAATTGTGTTTGTACAGGTAATTTTGGGGGGGGGGGGGGGGGAGGGGGGGTTGGGAAAGTCTAAAAAAGCAACAATATTAATTATTATATAAAATTTTTCAATTAAAGTTAATTCTGTGTCATATATGAAATTCATCTGCAGTTATTTGGCCTTAAAGGCTTACAACTGGCATTTAATAAATAAATAAATAAATAAAAAAACATTTTGTTAAGGGCAATGGAACTAAATTTACCATAATTACCAACACCTCTGCTAAAATCGAAGCATTAATAGTAAAAGTTTGAAAAGAAAAGTGTAATTTTTTGAAAAAACTATATCGCGATACTCTGGAATAATTCCCTAATTCTTTTCATTAGTTCGCTTTCGCAACCATATGCAAATTTGTTGCCAATTTAATATAAAAAAGTGCCATATTCGGCTATGCCGAATCTTATATACCCTTCACCATGTATGTAAATCTAGTTTAGTTAAGTAGCTTGTATTAAAAAAGCAAATACTGCGGTGACCGAGAATTAAAAAATAAGAAAAAAAGTTAAAGACGATATATAATTTTACAAAAATGTCATCGGGACTTACTGGGTTCAGTATTTTAGTATTTCCTGAAAAATCTCTTTAAAAGCTTTTAAATGATACCCATATTAACCACATTGACAATCGAGCTTTTTTTTATGACAGACAGACGGACATTGCTCATTCGACTTTGTTATACATGAGGACTTAGGATATATATTCTTTCTAGTGTCTAAAATGGATATTGTAGATATTGCAAACGGAATGATAATCTTGGATGTACCCTTTTTTCTTTTTTTTGCGGTGAAGGGTATAAAAATTGGCGCTCGCCCATATTTTCCGAATTAGGGGCCTTCGAACTTTTTATAAAAGAGGTCGATTATCGATATGGTCTGTATGGGTATCATTAAAAAGATTTTTTAGAGATCTTTCAGGAAAAACAAATTTTTTTTAATGTCTAGCCTTATGTAAAATTAAATATAGTATTTATTTGCTAATTCTCTGTCACCCCAGTATTTGTTTTTTTATACCCTTCACCACAAAAAGTGGATAAATGGTTATCTAAGTTTGTCATTCCGTTTGTAATTTCTACAATATCCACTTTCGACATAAAGTACATATATTCTTATGCATTAGCGAAGTCGATTGAGCGATGTCCGCCTGTCCGTTCGTGTTGGTGTTGAAATAAACTTTGCAAAGGCACTAAATGAGCTAAAAAAACTTAAGGATGCCAATTGATCAGATATATTTTCAAAAAATATGCTATTAAATCTCAGCAAGATCGGTCCATGTCCTTAGATGTAGAGGGCAAGGCACCACGCGTGCCTAATCTTTTGAAACAATGAAGTTTCTCCAAACAAACAAAAATTAATATATTGGGCGATAGAGTATTAAAAAATTTAAAAGAAAACATCAAGTAGAAAATTGGAGCTCGCCAATATTTTCCGAGTTATGGGCCTCCAAATTTTTTATAAAAAACTTCTATTATTAATGTAGTCAATATTGGTAGAATCTAAAAGTTATTATAGAGATCTTTCAGAAAATACTTAAGTTAAAAAAATATTTAACCCATTAAGAGTCGCTTATATTATTATGTAAAATTATATATAGTAATCAATTTTTTATTTTTAATTCTACTTTGCTAAACTAAATTAACATACATGATGAAGGGAATATAAGATTCACCATAGCCGAATATAGCACTCTTACTTGTTTTACACTAACTTTGACGGTTGTAGATGAACTCTCAAAAATAATGTCCTTTCATAACCAGTTCTGCTGACATTTGTACATCCTTTCCTTACAATATACCAGCTATTCTCAGTGCGCCACGGCACGTCAATCGTAACACGTGCAATCTTCCAATATAGTCAGCTTTCTAATTGATTATTTACCTAAATAAGAATTTTAACACTCTGCCTATTTTAGTCCCCTAGGTAAACGGTCCACTCTGTCTGTGTTTCGCCTGACTATATTAATATTTAAGTTACTGGTGCAAGACTGCAGGACTCTACCTATTGTAATTTTCTAGGTACATTTTAAAATTATACACATTGTATGGAGTGTACTAGGCACCCTATTCCGATCCGAAATTTGTTTCGCTAAGGTATCTGTATTGATACTGATGTTACTGGTGCAAAATTTCAATAGTAGCTATTATAGTTTGCTAGCTAGACGGTAATAACTTTTCGCTTTGTATGGATGGTACCGTACCCATTATTCTAATTCAACCACTTTTTCCCTACATTGTGTTATCGAGTTATTTGAACAAAATTTCAAGGTGCTATCGATTAAAGTTACTTAGCCACACGATGATAAAAATTTTTTAATGGAAGAGTCACATGTGAAATATTAAAAACTAAGAAGATCGGTCCACTGGTGGAGGCAGCTGTAGCTTTTCAACTAACACATTTTGTGCATATATATATATATATATATATATATATATACATGTATATATGTGTAAATATAAAACATCCAATTTTGTAAATAAGAAACCAAGAAATATTTGTAATCAATTAATATTAATTTTCTTAGACGAAGTTCACACAAACAATCCAACGCATTTCTTAGTTGATTTTTCATCAAATCGCCATATACATTTATTTTTGCTTTCTGCGAACAATCGTTATAGCCACGAACGCTACACTATGTAATAATTTCATCAAGACAACCAAAAGCAATACAGACCATGGCTTTGAACGCTAGATTAGGGTTAAAGAAGTTACAGGCAGCCCAAGCATTTATTTCGTAAATCTTAGCGTAGCATGACATTAATAAACAACGGTTTTATTTAAAAATAATTTGTATATATTCCGCTGTATAACGGTATTAAAACACTTATCGGTAAACAAACTTGCAAACATTAAAAACATAAATAGTAGCCTTAAAAGCTCTATATACACCGTTTGAATTGGAACACTGGGCTAAGAGATGCAACGATTTGTTCTATGTAATAATTTACATAGAAAGTTAAATTTCGCATTGACCGACTTCCTTTATTTTAACAAGCGTAGTTTTTCGTCAACCCAAAACTATTTAATAGAGGGCGTTTTTAAAAATGCTTTGTAGAGATGGTTCAATAGTAAAGTCTATGGAAGGTCCCTTAGGAACTCCTTTAAAAGTGTGTCAACATTATGTGGGCAGGTATCATCATCGAAACGCCATTCATTACTCTTTTCAAGACTCTTGCGTAACTGTAATTATTGAAATAATCATTAACAAAGTTAACGTATTGAAAACTGCGAAGCGAAACCAACCTCCTGAATTTTTTTCCTAGATGTGCTAACGCGAAAAATTCCAACTTTATGAAGTCCATTATCTTCCAAAAACTTTATGCAACAAGTTACAAATTTCGGCACCTCCAATTTTTTCACTATCCGAATATCAGCATCATTGCCTTGAAAATGATTGGCATGTTTAGAGTTAGCATGGCTGTACCTTCTGACATCTGATTGGCTGCGTGATATTATCTTGTATTTCGACTTCTTTTTAAAAGATTTACCTACAATATTACTTGCAGCATTTGAATTATCAAGCAGTGTGTCGGGTTCAGTGACCAAATTTTCACAGAAACTTTCCTGCAAATAATTAAATTTGTTATTTTTTCAAGATCGGTATTAAAATATCTAGCAATCAAAATAATGTCCTCAAATAATTCTGTAAGAAGACATTTGACATTTCCTTTTCTGTAAAGAAGGGCAAACATTAGTTAGGGCCTTTCTATATTAAGATAACGAAATATGTAAATATATATATATGTGTGTATGCGTGTGTTTTTATATATTTTTTTCCAAATGATATTGAAAAATTAGAGGCAGGCATGGTGTTTTGCCCGCTGCCCCGTAAAATATTGACCGATCTGGCTGATTTTCAATAGTTAAATTTTCAAAGCTATGTCTGATGTATTGGCAGATTTTAGTTTCCTCTAGCTCATCCAGTACCCTGAAAAGATTTATTTTGACACTTACACGGACGGATACACCGACATCGCTTAATGGACTTCGCTATGAATAACGACTGAGAATATATATACTTTATGGGGTCGAAAATGAATATTGTAAAAATTACAAACGACAATCTTTTATATACTATTATTTCATCTGTGAAGAAGGGTATAAAAGGCGAGCAATTCGTATAAAAAGTTTAGCGTAAAACAGCAGTTCTGGAAATCGTGTTACTGGTAATCTTGAAACATTAAATTATATAGTTGATACATATAAGGTAAACCGCTAAAAATCTTACGACTTTATATGGTATTTTGGTCACTGCCAAATATTGTTCATCTTAACAAAAAAAGAAATACTTCCATTTACGTATCCACACCCTTTTTAGGACTTAGCTCAAGGGGACATTCGTGTTTTCTAGTTTAAAGAAATAACTTGCACCCGATAAATACCTGAGTGGGTCTTTTCATTATTCTTGGAGTTAAAGTATAATAATAATTAGTAACTTTTTTTCTAATATATACAGTGTACCTGCTTTTTTGAACAATACCGTTTTAGTTCAGAGCTAGCATGTTACTGATTTAGATAACATGATAATGAGAGCGTCTTTTGTGGTTATATTGTGTGCGAAACCCCGGGTGGGCTTGTTTGGTCATGCTTGATACTGAGGCAGTTATATCCAAAAATTTAATTAGCATTGTTCTGGTTATTGAAAAGAAGTTTAATATATTTATTTTATATTTAGTGTCCAATACATAAGACTTTAAGTCTCAGATTGCAGTTTGGAATTTATACAAGTATATACAAAAATAATTTTTAAAGATTGTGCATAAAAACATTAAAAAAATTGAATGAAAGTTTGGAAAATAGCAAAATAGTAAAAAAGTAATTATAAAAAATAATAATTATTATTATTTTCATAGTTAAGTATAACTAACTTAAAACAAATTCACAAATTGAAAAATTATGTTTCTTCCGAATTGATGTATACAAATAACTTGAGAACTATGAAGAATATTGTTCCAGAGACTAAGTCTATAAACAAAGAATTGGAATTATGATATTTGAAAGCTGTATATAAAACAAAGTAATCTTTAACCGTTTTTGGTAATTAAAAATTTCAATCGCGAATAAAGATTTTAGGCTGTTGCGTGTATTTTAATTAATACATTAGGATAAACGGCCTTACTTTCGAATATTCATCAAGACACACGACATAAAATTTGTTTATGTATTAAGAAACATCATCATATCCTCTCAAACTATAAACGTAACAAATTATATTTTTAAAAGTCACGTTAAGTTTTATTTTACTCACACTATCGCTTCTGGCAAAAAGTTCACACCCGTACAATTAAATTGGCATGAAATATGTTTTAACGTGTGTTCGAATATTTATAGAAGTCCAATAAAAACTTTGTCAAAGACTTCTTAACAAAGAAGACGTTTATAAAATAATGGGTTGACTATTTAAGATAAAGACAGAGCTAAAATTAAGTGTAAGAATTCATCTTATAGTCCATTTACATTATTCCAAAATCTGGTACATTTGAAATCTTTTTCAAAATCTGTGTCGTTTACACTGGGTTGTTTTTGACATTAGCAAGACTGCAGTTTTATAACAAAAACAGTGATATAATATAAAGACATAATAAGGAATGGAAAATAGAAAACACCTTTTTTTATTTTGTGCATCGAGAGCAAAAAAAAAAATCCAATTAGACATAACGCTGTTGCGTAAAAAAAGCGTAAGCATTGGTTAACAATAAAATTTCAAAAATTAATTCAAACGCATTACTACACCCAATTGTTAAATAGCAGGATGGAATGGACACATGTAAGTTAAAATAAATAATAATAAAAACTTTTCTTTCTACATATTGCTACACATGTTGAATTACAGATTCGTTATGGCTCCTTTTGGGAGGAAGATGTTCCTTATTTGTCGGATGAAATGTTTGTCGAAATTTTAAGGATGAGCCGCCAAAGTTTCCAGTTGTTATCCTTAAAAGTTATATCCTTAAACAAAAGTGATACAACTACAACAGAAAATGTATTCCTCGTCTTTATTGCCACAAGTCTTCTTCTGAATACACATCAATTGCACACATGTTTGGAGTATCAAAAGCAACTGTATGCATTATATTGCAAGAATTTTGTAATCAGGTTTGGAGAACTCTCTCAGAAGAATATTATAAATGAAACAAAAATTTAGCAACGTGTACAAGGATTTTACAAAATGGGGCTTTCACAATGTTTTGGAGCGATAGGTATGATTATTATATTTTCTTTGTATCAAAAAATGGTTTATGTTTAAATTTTGCACCCTTTAAATATTTTCTAAATAGATGGATGTCATTTCGAAGTTCATCCCACTTATTCGGAAGCTTGTTATTATTATAATTACAGTTGTTTTGCTCGCTGTAGTTGACTACAGATATAGATTTTTATATATTAATGTTAGATGTCCAGTTTGATGCAATAATTCAACTATATTTGAAAAATCTGTGCTTAGAAAAAAAAATGCATAATCCTATATTTCAACAAGAAGCAATTTTTTACGACAGGGTAAAAATTCCTGTTTTGTTAATAGGTGATTCTGCTTTTCGGCTATCTGAATGCATGATGAAACTTTATGCATTTTACGTAAATGCATCAGGAAAGCAAAAAACATTTAATTACGCTTTGTCAAAATGCCGTAGGGTTGTTGAAAATACATTCGAACGGTTTAAAGCACGTTTTCGACGACTTGGAAAGGGCATAGACAACAAAATTGACAATGTAAACAGTATAATAAAATGCTGCTGTGTCCTGCATAACTTTTTTTAACAGCAACAACGAAATTTTTGATGAAAACTGGCAAGGCAATAATGAAGCACCCAGAAGTCAGCCGAATTGTGAAAACTTTGTATATGATTATAACCCTAAATGCGAAGAAGTAAGAAATGCAATTGCAAATTTTTTACTCAGTAAATAAAAACAAATAAAAATATTAGTACAAATAAAGGTTTTTTATTTATTTAACAAACTCTTTAAAATTTCATTTTTTTCTTTCTCTACTTCAATTAGCTCCAACTGTTGTTGCAGTATTTTATGGTCCACCTCCCTACTTTTCTCCACTTCCTTTCCAATTTTGTCATTGGATTCCTGAATTTTATCCAGCATTATTGCTTCGAAATTTTTCTTTCTTTTTGGTGGTGGTGCATTGAACGATTTATTCAGTGAAATTTGAAATGAATTATTTACGTTTTCAATATTGGCTTGTAAGTGCCTATTTGGTGTACTGGGAGTGTCTGATAAAAAAAAAAAAAAACATGATTAGTTAGAGGCATAAATATTTTTCTGTTAAAAGGTGGTTATTTACTTATGCTTTCGTCCATAACTAACTCAATAGCGTTTGATTTAAAAGATTCTTAAATGTGGTGGACTCTCTCAAAATACGGCCAATTTGACGGCAATCCACCAGAAGGCCCGATTTTACGCTCTCTAGAAATACAAAACATACACACAGATGTAGTTAATAATTAATTTATGTACATATGTACAAGCATGTATAATTTCAAAAATTACCTGTATTTATTTGTGAGGTTTTGTATTTTTACCCTCACTTCCTTTAGATTAAAATCAAAGCCGTTACTTTTCATGCCATCCGATATTTCTTGATAAATATGGCTATTTTTCCGGCACACATTGAAATCTTGAATGTAGTCTCCCCAAAGTGTTATTAAGAAAAACTCTTCCTCTGACTTCCATTGTTTCTTTTTCTTGTAAATTCGTTTTCTGTAAAAAGAGTTTAATATATATATAATATACTGAGTAGTCATAATAATAACATACCCTCTGTTCACAACTTGCAAATTATTTATATTTTTAACTTCATTTGTACCATCCATTTTATTTTCTTCTATTTTTTTAATTAAAATTTTTATATTTTTCTATTTATTTTGTTTGTTTTGATTTTCAATTTAACGTCATTTTTTTTAAACAGCGTAGTATTTTTTTTGAAAAAAACATAGTTGCACCACAAGGTACAGGTAGATTTTGAGTAGATTTTATTAAAATCTAGTGGCAAAGTAGATTTTGTTTGTATGGAAATCTAGTAAAATACAACTAGATTTGGCTTAAAATCTCGAAATGACTAGACATTCGTATAATGTGAATGACATTAGGGGTAGGCCATCTCAAAGATACGATGCAAATTTTTACACATAGGTCGACTGATGTAATATTAAATCTTATATAAAGGTGCACGTCTTAAGCATACAATCAAACTTTTAAATGCTCAAGTTTGCTTGGCGGATCTTTAATGTTTAACGAAAACAGTAGAGGACCCAGGATTTAAAAATTTATCAGGGTAGGTCAGGTAGATAGGTAAGTATCAGATCGTTAGAAGTGGATGATAACTTTAGAAACAATTTTAATATATTACATAAAATATTATGGTGAGTTAAAATCATCTGTTATAACGATGTCTTTATAAGCAGCAAAAAAAGTCTATAAAATATTGACAAACCGTATAAAAGAAATACGATTTTTTGCCCAATAATAAGGTTCTTCCCTCGCAACAAACTACATGGCTTCTATACAGCTCCTTAAATCACAACACAACATTATACTTCCTACTTTTATGAACAAACATATAAAAAAGAAGGAAGTTATTAATTCGACTGAATGTTGCTTTTTTATGGATGTGCTTTCAGAACTCAGTCATTTCTGAACAATTTTGAAATTTTTTCGTAATTTGATGGATATTACTTACAGATTGGTCCCGTTTTGAAAGCAGCTCATAATATTATGAATTAAAGTTTGTCCCCGTTAAACATACAAGTTGTTTAAGTGTATTATAAACAGTGCGCTTCTTTAAAACTAATGGTCTATTTTTGATTTAGGAAAGAAAACTTAAGCGAACGAAAAGCACTCGCTCGAATTCGAGTCAATTTGGATTTCTCATTGGCACTTACTTTCTTTCGCACTCGTTTACGTATGTCAATTTTGGTATCTTACGTCTTTAAAAGTAGAAGCAATGCCGTATCATAAATTTTGATATTTCTTTTAAAAGTATCAAAAAATACTACGAAATTATTCTAAAGCGAATACAACTCCGTGTAAGTGTGATCAGCTGGTGCAGTGTCAATGAATAAAAAAGCGAGAAATTAAAAAAAAGAAAAAATATTTGTAATTTTTTTGTGTTCCTTGTTTTGTTTTTATAAAAGTGCTTTAATAGATAATATAAAACACCAAAGTTTAAAGTGCAAAGTGCAAATCGCGTTTAAAAAGCCATATTTTTTTGATAAAGATGGATTTATTGGTGGCTGTTTACTTTTTAAATGAAATAGATAACGATGATGAAACTGTTCAAGTATATCGCAGAGAGTTAAGAGATAGGTTTAATGTTCTGGAACTGCCTACCAACCAGTAAGTACATACATATGTACGTATGATATCTTGCAAATCAAATAACTAAAAAAATTATGTTAACAACAGGTTTATTGCAAACTTTTGTGTTTCCAAAGACGTTTTTCTTTTTCTTTTGGAAAAACTTAAAAATCAAGAAGATAAGTCTTTAAAAAGCACAAATATTCGCCAGGACATTAAACTGGCAACATTTTTACCTTTTCTAGATACTGGGACTTATCAGCAAACAGTTGGCAATAAAATGTGTTCGTCAACATCCACAGCAACTGTATGCCGTGTCATAAAAGAGTGCCTTGATTTTTTTGAAAACTTCATATGAGTAGATTGGATAAAAATGGTCGTTCTGAAGACGAAAACAAAAGGGATTTTTTTCAATCCACCGGCTTTCCCGGCACAATTGGCTGCGTTGATGGAACCCATGTGAGGACAAAATCACCAGGAGATCATCTGAAACACCTTTACTACAATAGAAAAGACTATTACAGTATAAATGTCATGGTGGTAAGCTAAACAAAATACTTTTTTGTTATTAAATATATTAAAAATTTTATTCCTACATTTTTAGATATGTGACAACAAAACATATATAACATTTGTTGATGCCAGACACCCTGGGGCCAACAATGACGCATTTGTATGGGAATAAAGTCTAGTTGACCAAAAACTACAAAATGAGTATGAAAATGGTCAAAGATATACATGGATTCTTGGTAAGATGTTTGCATAGTTTTTGTAGACTGGTGATTTCATTTTTGATAAATATAATTTGCTAACATTTATCTAGACGATGCTGGTTACAAACTAAAACCATATCTAATGAAGCCATTCAGAAATCCAAACAGTACTGAAGAAAGAAAGTACAACAGAAAACATGCTAGTGCACGCAACGTTGTTGAGCGGTGCTTTGGAGTATTAAAGAACAGATTCCGCTCCATTATAGGTTCCAGAGGACCTCATTACTCTCCAAACAAGAGTTCCCAAATAATTAATGCATGTTGTGCTCTGCATAATATGTACATAGCTTACAAGTGCCCATTGCCAACAACTGAAGTGGAAGAGGAAACGAGTAGCGAAGTGCTAGATGTGTTGGAAGAAGAGGAAATAGGCGCAAATGCCATAAGAAGAAATATTGCCATAAATTTGTAAAAATTAAAGAAAATTAATTAAATTTTTCAAAAGTTAATTTAAAAATCCACTTCGTAGACGTACTTAAAAATTATAAAGTAATAAAAAAATCACAATTCATTTTAAAAATTAATGCATTTTGCATAATCACATACATATGTAATTAAAAAAAAAACAACTTATAGCATTAAAAACAAAAGCCACAATAATTTAATCGTTATTAGCTTTTAGAATTTTTTTCTAATATATTTTCTAACCTTATTGTGGCCTTAACTAGGTCCGCTATACCAGCTGCTGTTGTTTTAGCGCCGTTAGCCATCTTCTTTGCTGCTTCAGCCTGCACCTCAGCAGCATCAGCCATTCTTTTCATATAATTGGCTTGTTCAGCAACTGTTGCAGCATTTTACTCAGCTATTCTTAGCTGTCGGCGGATAAGATTTATTTGCTCATTAGCAACTTTTCTCTTTATTGCCGAATGGGAGGCTACTGCATAATTTTCATCGTCGCTGAAGCAACTTTCCTTGCGTTTTGTAGCAGCAGTAACAGCGGTGGTGTTCTTTTGTTGTTCCTTAGAGCTTTGGTGGACATATGGGGATGATTTTTGTTAACTGGTAGAAGTTTTATTTGTCTGATGGGAAGTTTCCGAGGTTCTAGTTGGAGTAACTACTGCAACAGATTTGCTGCACCTACTTGGTGACTCCACCAGCGCAACAAAACAATCATCAATGATTGGTCTTTTACACCAAACACTTTTCCTCCGGGTGCTACAGCAGACGATACGAACATCGTCTTGTCTATTATAACCTCTAAATCTGTTAAGTTGTTGTAGCGGTACAAGCCACCCCCGTCTCTCTCTTTTAGTTTTCCCCAAGTTTCTTTTTTGTTCTCGATTTCAAATATGCCCACGTCTATAAAACCATAAATATTTAATGTTTTTTCTCTAACATGCAAACATAATTACTAACCTTTTTCCATTCGCCAATAGTACGTGAAGAAGGTCCAAGCGCATTTAAATTGCTGCAGAGCCTTTCCCACTTCTCGTCTACCTGTAACTTATTGGCACCAAAGACTGGAGCACCCCTGGTTAACTCAGGATTTACTTCCATAAACAGCACTAACGTCTTTAGTTGCTGCATTGTTGATTTCTTAAACTAAAAAAAATTTTTAAAAAACCTATGTATATACATACGTATGTGTATCGTATGCATATTTTATACTTACCACTTGTTTTCCATTTGTACATATATTTTTTTCACACGTTTTTTATTTAAGCGTTATATTTCTATTTTTATTTATTTATGAAAATTCTTTTACGGAAGCAAAATCAAAAGTGAGAGATTTTGACATTTCATTCTCAGTGTTCTTAGCAGAGAAATCGGATTTTATATGAGCGCACTTACGTTTTCATTCGAGTTCTCGTTCGAGTCACTGTTTGCTTAGAACGTGCGTAGAGATATCGAATCAATGTTCTTTCGCATAGAAAGCGAATGAAAATGTTTTTTCTTAAATTAAAAATAGGCTGTAAAAAAAATTCGTAGTACTACAGCTCCAAATAGCAAAAAGTAATACAAAAACAAGTGTAAGAATTAAAGGGTGTCCCCATAGGTGACCTAAATTGACTAATATGCGCATCTCTTCTAAACCGACAAACGATTGAAAATTAAACAGGATTTCGATTACTATGACCATTATACTAACAAGTATAAACATTCAAAATTATATATAAAAGAGTGTCCCATAGTTAATGCAATT